>JALNQK010000008.1:0-537795 GCA_028458525.1 Ophiosphaerella herpotricha
GTTAATAATAAACTCTAAGAATAGAGAAAGAACTAATATAGAGAAATAAGAAATACCTAAGACTAAAGAGATCTAATAATCCTAGATACTAATAAAGAAGGTAAAAAAAAAAACTTTAAGTACTATAACTATAAAAAGAAAAGGTACTATACAAAAGATTATAGAAGTAAGAAGAAGAAAGAAAAGAAAGACTTTACCTATTATAACTATAGAAAGAAAGGTTACTTTATAAAAAATTATAGGAGTAAAAAAAAGAAGGAGATATAATTAAAGATAAATAAGATAGGAAAAAACTCTAAAGAATATATAAAAGAACTATAAGAAAAAGTAGTAGCTAACTAAGAGAACTACTAAGGGTTATACTAGATATTCTACTATAAAGATATATACTTAATATATATCTATATAAAATAAGGAGTAAGATAGTTTCTACAAGGGAAATAAGATAGAATAGTAGTAATAAAAGAATAAGTCTAGGAATAAGTAGAAGAAACTTATAAGGATTAAGATAAAGGATTAGAGGTAGAGACTTATAGAGTAGGACTCCTAACTCTATTATAAACTATAAAAGAAGATTACAAAGATACTTTAAAAGGAAAGAGCTCTAGTATAGAAAATTAAGAGGATTTTAGTATAGAGAGCTAAGAAAACTCTAAACTAAAGAAACTAGTATAGGACAAGAGATTTCTATTAAGATAAGGACTAATTTTAGGAATAGAAGAAGTATATAATAAATAGAAGTTATACTTCTTAAAAGAAATAAAGATTACGTCCTTTAGATACTAGATAGAGATAAATATAGTAGCTATAGGAGATATACCTATATAAGAAGAATAGACCTAATTAGTAAAGAAAATAAAATAGCTAGAAGATACCTATATATAGAGTAAACTAGTTAGGTACTATATCTTAGTATAAAATAAGCTAGGAGGAGATAAGTATAGAAAAGGAGATAATATAAGAGTATAATTAAATTACCCTATATATTATAAGATTACTTAGGTATCCTATATAGAGGTAGGCTATTAAATATATAAGAAACCTAAGGAAATAAATAAAGTATAGCTAAAAAGAAGTAATAACTAAAACCTTATAAAGGCTATTAAAAAGATAGAGGTCTATAGATAGTAACTAGTAAAAACCTAAAAAGAATACTTAGTATTAGAACTAGGATACAAACTATCTAAAGAATATATATAAGGAAAGCCTTAGTACAAATATATATAAAATAAATACTCTAAATATATAGAAAAAAAGGTTAAAACAAAATACTAGCCTAAGAAAGAAATACTTTAGGAGATAAAAGGACTATATATAACTATAGAAAGTTATTACTAAGAAAAGAAGATCTAAATTATAGTAGATAGTAGAGCTACTTAAAACTTTATATAAAAGAAGTTTATAGAATAATAGGGTATATAACAAGTACTAAAGAAATACCTATAATAGTTAAGTATAATAAAAGGACTACTATTTTAAGAACTAGTTAACTCTAAGACTAAACCTTTAATACTAGAAGTATAGGGTCTAGAAATTTACAATTTAATTATAGACGTAACTTAACTTAATAAGTACTAAGATATAATATTAGGAATACTATAGTTAAAAATAATAAACTCTTAAATTAATTAGAAAATAGAAGAAATTATATACAAATAAGATATACTATAAGTAAGCGTAGAAAGATATATAAGAAAGTTTTCTAAGGAATATAAGAAATAGGAAGAACTCCTAATAGAACTTAAGAACTACTAACTAACGTATAAACTATAGGACCTAAAGATAGAACTAGAAGAAAGTAAAACTATAAAATAGAGCCTAGTCTATTAAAAAATAGAAGATAAAGTAAGGATTAAGAAAGAGTATATTAAAATAGTACTCTAAAACAAATAGATATAATAATTAAGCTTATTAGTAGCTTATAGAACTCTCTTTATAGATAAGAAAAGAATAAAAGAGAAAAGATTCTACGTAGACTTTAGAAGAACTAACGTAATAACTAATAAGAATTAATACCTCCTACCTTGTATAGATAAGATATAGGATAGGATAAGTAAAGCTAAAATCTTTACAAAACTTAATATATAGAATACCTACTACTAAATATAAATTATAAAGGGCTATAAATAGAAAATAGTGTTTAGAATATAATATAGATTATATAAATACTAAGTTATACCCTTTAGATTAACTAATATACTAGCTATATTCTAAGAAAGGATTAATATAATATTATAAGAATACCTAGATATCTTTGTATTTATATACCTAGATAATATCCTAATATTCTCTAAGAATAAAGAAGACTACGTAAAATACGTATACAAGATACTAGAACTCTTAGTAAAAAACTAGATATTTCTTAAGATAAGGAAATACAAATTCTATATAAGAAAAACTAATTTCCTAGGATTTATTATTAAACTAGGATAACTAAGGATTAACCTAGTAAAAATAGACGCTATAATTAGATAGCTAATACTAAAGAATATTATAGAGATCTAATAATTTTAAGAACTTATAAACTTCTACTAGAAGTTTATAATAGAATAGTTAGAACTTATAAAGCTACTAATAAGACTAATAAAGAAGAATATACTCTTTATATAGATAGAAGAATACAAGAAGGTATTTAACGCTATAAAAGAAAAATTTAGAGAAGACCTAGTTCTAAGAATATTTAACCTAGAACTACTACTAATAGTTAATATAGATACCTTAAACTTAGTATATAGTATAGCCCTATAACAAGAAAACCTAACTATAGGAAACAAGTACCTAGTAGAATACTTCTTAAAATAAATAATAGAAGTAGAAATAAATTACTCTATTTATAACAAGGAGATACTAGTAATATATAAAGTACTTAAACAATAGAGAGTATATCTACAAGGAGCTAAATATAAGATATAAATCTATACTAATTATAAGAACCTAATAGGGTTTATAATAAACAAAGACCTAATATAACAATATACTAGATAGTAAGAGTACCTTGTAATATTTAACTTTAATATAATCTATATAAAAGGATTAGAAAATATATTTATAAATATACTAAGTAGAAGACTAGACCTATAAAAAGAAGTTAAAGCTAAAGGAACTATACTAGTTAAAAACAAATAAGGATACCTAGAAATAAACAAACCTAAAGTAGCTATAAACCTAGAAATAATAGGAAACAAATAGGACTAATAGATTAAGGAAGAAACTAAGAAGGACCTAAGTACTTAAGAAATAGAAAATAGATTCTAAATAGAATATAGACAAATATATATACTAGCTAAAATATAACAAGAATTTATAAGATAATTCTATAAACTACTAGTATATAGCTATTAAGGAATAGAAAAAACCTTAGAAAGACTATTAAGAGACTACTATATACCTAAGGTAAGATAAGTAGTAATATAGGTATTAAAAGACTATATAGAATACTAAAGAAATAAATATAATAGATACGTACTATATAGGATACTATAACTAGTAGAAGTACTAGAATAACTATAGAGAGTTATTACAATAGATTTTATTACTAGACTACTAAAGTTAAGAGACCTAATCTTAGGAATTAAATATAATAGTATTCTAATAATAGTTAACAAACTAATAAAGTATACGTACTTCTAACTATATAAAGAAAAGAGTAGTATAAAGAAAGCTATATACTAGGTTATAGACTTAGTTATAGGATAATATAGAGTACTAGACAAGATTATTATAGATAGAGATATTAGATTTATATCTAGTATATAGAACACTATAATATCCTTACTAGGAATTAAATATAGTATATCTATAGGATACTACCTACAAATAGATAGATAATTAGAATAAATAAACTAGATAGTAGAGTAATACCTAAGATACTACCTTAATTATAACTAAAACAATTAGGTAGCACTACTACTAATAGTACAACTAGCCTACAATAGCTTAAAGAATATAGTAATAGAAATATTACTATTCTTTATAAATTATAGATTTAAACTAACTATATATTAAATACTAAGGGATATAAGACTATAGAACCTATAAGGATAAAAAACTATAGATAGAATTAAAGATATATATAAATAACTAAAAGAAGATACTAAATTCTTAAGAAAATAAATAATAAGATACTATAATTAAAAATACAAAGAAAGACCTTAATTTAGAGAGAGAGAAAAAGTATAGTTATAAAGAAAGAATATTAAGACTAAAAGACTAAGCCTAAAATTAGACTATATAAAGATTAGACTATATAAAATTAAGAAATAAGTAATACTAGTTATATATAGATTAAAACTACTAAAGAGAATAAAAATATACCCTATATTCTATATTTTACTACTAGAAAAAGTACTATAGAATACTAAACTAATAGTTTATAAAGCTAATATATATAGAGAATAAAAAGAGTATAAAGCCTAAAAAATTATAGGATACTAACTCTAAAATAGAAAAAACTACTACCTAGTTAAATAGTTAGGAGTAGATAAAAATAGAAAACTATAGGAATATATATAGGAACTAGAAGAAAACCTTAATTACTCTAAGTTACTAGAGGACTTCTAAAGTTAAAGTTAAGTAACTTACCTTATAGTAAACTAAGAAACCTATTAAAGTCTTCTAGAAGATAAATACTATATAGAATAGATAGAGAGATGCTAGAAGAGGTTATACTAATAATAAGAAGAGAACTCTAAGGAGAGAGTAAATATACTTCTTTAGCTTCTAAGATATCTAACTTAGCCTTAAGTATATAAGACTAAGTAGAGGACTATTTATTATTATAGTCCTTTAACTTACAAAGGCGCGTAAAAAGAGCCTAATTCTTTACTACCTTATTAAGTAGCTCCTACTAAGCCCTTTTAGTAATAGTAATCTAAGTAGATAATTTATCTTAAGCCTAGTTAATAGCTCGCCCTAGAAAATATAAGCCTAGATACAAGAGTTATAATTAAATATATATATTTAGCTATAGATACTCTAGGATTAGAATAATAATACTATATATTAGTATTAATATATACTATATACGCCTTACTATCCTTTTAGGATATAACGCAGCGAATACCCTTAGACAAATAACAAGGGTAAGGTATAAATTCTATACTATTTTAACAAATACAAGTAACTAATATAAGTTTATTAAGGGTAGTACAAGAAGGTATAGAGGAGATACTAGAAAGAATTACATAGGTAGGCTAAGCTAATAACTTAGTATTAGAGTAGAATAACACTAGCCCTAAGGAATATAGAGGAGGAGATAGTATTACAGGTTACGACCCTATACAGGATCTTGAGCTAGTAGAACCTAAGTTGCCTAACAGCCTATTATACTACGAGATAGATAGACTTAGATAAGATAGTAACGTAGAGTACAACTTAGACACGTAATACCGTGTTACGTAACAACTTAGCACTTAGCGAAGTACTAATTACTAAGTTGCTAAACTTAGCACTTAGCAAAGTGCTAATTACTAAGTCACGAAGTATATAGTTAATAAGATGCACATTATTAGGATAGTATTGTTAATCCTAATCTTTAACCTAGAGTAATATACTCTTGATATCCGCGACTTGGAATCATTATTGTACTTCGTCCTATTGACGGTCAACCTAAACTCCTGTATCCATTTACGTTGTACTCTAATTGCAATTACTGCGCACCTAGGTAAGTCCGCTAACAGGTACTATAGCCGGCGAACCGTTACAAAATGTAGTAGCCTGGCCCGTAGCAGCTAGGGCTTGATAGGGCGATAGTGAGCGTTGAGATGATAGCTCTAATAAGCGCAGACGTTTAGCTAAGGTAGTACTAGAGGTAGGAGCTTGTAAGCGTTTAGTTATATTAGGCAATTAAAATACTAGAAAACGCGTTAGTATAGGCAGTAGAGGTAGCGTTGAGAGCTAGATGAGCTAAGTGCGCGCTAACGAGTCTAGTATAAGTTAGGATGACGCCCCTGCGCTAACTGCAACACCATAAAACTATCGCGAGATGAGTAACTTAGCAACTCGAAAAGCCTCAAAAATCTCACTGCACTCTCAATCAAGTCAATCAAGTTCAATCAATCTTCACCTCTCAGATTGGATTGACACCAAATTTGTATGAGAGCGGATTAGATTGATTGAATTGAGTTAACCAATCAAGTCAATCAATCGAACCAATCAAGATTGCTTGTTGCGGTCTCTGTCCATGAAGAAGTGGAGGCCGTTGTAATCTTTTGGTAGCTCAGGACTCGGCGGTATCGGAGGTTGAGAGGGTGGAACGATCCCGCTAGTCGTCGTCGCTGGGCCGTAAGACGTCTTGGTGGTTCCGTAGCCTTCGGTTCCTAACTTCGGAGTCTGTCAATTCCCGTTCAGTAGGAAGCCGATAATAGATTGTATTCTTTTAGTTGATAATAAACAAGCACCTAATACTTCGCCGTCGACTCAAGTATCCTGCAAGCTACGCGAAACCGGGCACTTTTTCCCTAACGCGTATAGACTAGTAGAGGCAGTGGCAACTGGTAATATTTCTAGAGCCACTAGGCTAGTTTCAGAGACAGAACCTCTGCCTGTATAATCAAGCACTGGAAGTCGACGGATGAATGATTTTCAGTAGCGATATTTGGGACCACTCTCCTTGATCCTATTATCTAACCCTCTATCATCAAGAGGCTTATACATAATTAGATGATATGGGCCACTAAAACAGGTTCTCTTTCGACAAGACCATACCTTTATTGTTTTCTTTGGGTCTGAGCATCTGAGCCCTTTCAAAGCTCAACCATCTTTCCCGGATTAAAGCCATTCGATTGCGCAAAGTAGTAACCACGCTGATTCGTAATGAGTCTAGTCTGATGAGTTTCGAGTTCAAAATCACAGTTGAAATGAGTGTGTCCGAAAGCCCACACCGCAACACGTTCTGAGGAGAAGCAAATCTCTTGGGACAGATCAGTCATGAAGCCAGATGACATATTACTGCTCTTGTGTTTGGGATCGATAGCACGAGCATCATCGGTCGGAGAGTAGTGTGACATGATGATGATCTTGCGGTCCGATCCTTCCATGAGCTTCCGAACTTCAGAGTTGAGCCAACAAAGCTCGGATTTGTGCTTCTGCACGTGGTCCTCCACGGTCCAGTTATCTATGTGGTAGAAATCATTGAGTCCAAAGTTGACAAAGTCTTTTTGAGCACCTGTGATGTTGGAGAAGAGCGTGCAGCCGAGAATAGACACCGTTGGCGATAGATCGTACCGAGTTTGGTCAAGGAGGACGAACTTCCCGCTTGCTTCCTGTTCGGTTTCAGCCTGGAGCGTGAGAAGATGTTGCTTGCTAGCCGCATAAGACGAGTGATATGGCTCGTGGTTACCTAGAACAAAGAAGATAATTTCGAATTTAGCCAGGTGTTTTCGAAGAAAATCGATCAAACCAACGTCCTTAGCGTAGCCAATATCCCCGAGCAGCGCAAGGTACTCTGCTGTTGGAGTTATTTCAAAGACATCGTACGCCACTGGAGCCTCCAGATGAATATCAGAGAGGATTTGTATTTTTACCATGGCTGTGGTGGTTGACGGAGATGCCAGGAGGGAAAACGTTGCTCCAGCTGCGCGAGGTGCAATAAATTGAAAACCCTAAGATGGGAAGTGTGCGCCACCATGTTATTAGCGCCTGGATCTCTTGGGCCCGAGAAAGGAGCTCAAGAATTGCATGGATATCCTCGTTCCGTTCGCGCTCGTCTAACGGATCTAAAACTGTGATTAGGGCACAACTTCTCGTACGGTTTGATGTATTTTGGAAAGCGGGTGGAGGATTAGTTTCGCAAATTGTTCTTTCGGGGACCTCTCAAGCGGTGCGGGGATTTCATCTGGTGTCTTTTTTATGCTAGATAATATACTCGGCTCGTGCTTGATAAGGTCTATTGCAATGGTGCTGGAGAAACGTGAGGCATTACCACAGTTCCCTTCACCTTTCTTGAAGAAAAAGCTAGACCCTAAATAACCAGCTTCTGAGGAAGATTGGGCAATAGTTCGAGCGATGGTTGATTTGCGCGTATCGGCCAAACCACTTAGCCAAAAAATGGCTTTGCTTTCTTCGCCCTCGGCCCGGCTGTAGATTTCCTGTGAGAGCGAGGTTCGAATTTCTAGAAGGCGCCTTGCATTGTGTTCTTCTGTATGAGAGTTGAATGCGCTGTTGGCTGTTGGTAAATTGTTTTAATAGCTTTTCGTAGTCGATCTAATGCGCTCTGTTGTCCCTCGCCGTGGAGAAGCAGTATGTGCGCACCGAAAATTCCTGGTAAACAGTGCGCGATATCTTCTTCGCATTTGGTTTTGAGTCCCTTTGCCCAAGACATCTGCTCGTACACGGTAATTTCCCCTCTGAAATCAGCCTTGAGGTCACATGAAAGCTATCAATACCATGTTCCAGCCTCGTGCGCTAATCATCTGGGGGCGGTTTCACAGTACCTACAAATTACCTGGAATAAGGCTGTCAATCAATGAGTCGTGTCTGATTAGATCACGGATCATAACTTCGAAATACTAGGCCACTACCCTCAAGATTTACCTCGATAGTAAATCTCGTTTGGCTTCTAAAGCCTTCGATACCGTTGTACTAAGTCTACTCCACCTACTGTTGAACTATTGATGGTATGTTATCCGGGTAACTATAACGCAAAGGGGCTTGTCTACGACTACTTATTTTCAACTGAGAGGGGCAATATGGAAATGTTATATGGCCCCAATAAATTCAAGGCTGCACTCTTCCCAATAGGGATGAAGGGCACCAGTGATGCAGAGCGGCTCCCCCGAGGCTGTGGCATGCGGCATCGCCGATGAAACTATATGCTTGACACACATGCTTAGACCGATGTGCTTGATATTTCCCCTACATGGTAAGCAACGGGCGGACATCATGCAGGCACTGGCCAGATGTTGATGCAGTTCAGTTCCCACAACTTCAGCCCCTATCGCGTGGAGCAACAAGGATCAGCCCCTTACAAGATGCAGGTACTAGTTGGCAACAGCATCAAGCTAAAGACGTGTGCCGGCGCCTCCTCATGTTCGCTGTCGGCACGTTAACAGGCGGGAGACCCGTGGCGAGCTGCTTTGGTGGCCGCTGTGGGTAGTGCATTCGCGTAGAATTTCGTCTGCTAAAGTATGTTCAGTGGAAACTTTGCTGATGTCTATTGAGCGGTAGTTGGTCTGGGGTATCACATTTTCTAGCGAAATTTGATACTGACTTGTATCCTCGCCCCTTCGTCTGGTGTAGAGGCTGTGGCTTTGAGGTTGTTGTGGCGCCAATTTTGACAAATCAATACCCGAGTATGCAAAGTACGTGTGCAAATAAACCAAATACGAGGCAAACACACACCGATACTCGCGTCTTAGTTTTCATGTTTTGTTACGCAATATAACTCGCAGCAAAAGTATCGGTGTTTTTCTGTTGCAGGGAACCGCTTCACACAACAGAGGTATCAACGGCTAAGAATTGGCACACCCATCTAGGATGGACCAATGTTGCGTTCAGGAGAGCGTGCATGGCAGCGTGCATACGCTCTGGAATTTCATTGCGGGGCTTCCTCTGGGCGTTGATTAAGTGTGAGGAAATCTCGGGCCCACCGACAGGGTGTGCTAGCCAGGGTGCTTTTGCATGCTAGAAGCATACAACGGCCAGTCCGGTTCGACACTCGCTGATGCCTGCGTGCTTCAACTCCCCTGGACTTGGATCAATTCGTGAGATCGGTCCGGCCGAGTGTGAGTGGTCGATCCGATAGCTACTCCAGCTGCAGTGCTCCATCCTGACAGGCTATCAGGTGATGCAGGGGGAAGAAGCTGATAGGCAAGGCAGCATAGATTAACAAACACACAGCAGGGCGGCCAGTGTGTGGATTCATTTTCCCCGCACTCACTCCAGGTTGTTGCTTGCAGGATAGGCAAGACTCGTTGGGATTGCTGCAGGCCCGACTTGTCCAAACGGGACGCCATGAGGCGGAGAAATTGGCGTCCCAGCCATGGCGGACCTGTCGCCCCGACCGCACGCATGCTGCCGAGCTGCAAGCACAGCAGCGGACGCGTGTCGGACGATGGCGCGAATATTTACGACCCTTGCGACTGGTGGCTGCCTGAGGCAGGGCAGCAATCTTCGCTATGTTTGCCAATGATGGCGGAGCGCAGGGGATTCGGGACTCCACGGCAAGAGCCAAGGGTGCGCGATATGTTGCCGCCTTCCCGTCGGCCGGTCCCTAGCCTCTCGCTTCGCCCCATGGAAGCCCGGGAAGCCAAGGAAAAGGTACGTACCTCCATCCTTCATCCCTCGGCCAAACCCCAATATCGGTCCATCTTTGCGGATCGTCACGGCCTCGGATTCCCCAACCGAGGAGCCTTGAACCCTGTGACGCCCAACTAGGAGCGTGCCACGACTCGAACCCTCTCCGTCGACGTTTTTGGATGGTAGCTATCGGCTCTGTATGCGGAGCTGCATGCAACATGCAACAAAGTGGGGGAAGCAACTTTGGCAGCAGCCACATGAAGACGCCAATTCAGTGTGGGGACAGGACAGAGTTTCCGATACAGCTGCCTCCCCTTGCTAACACAAGCCATAGGGAAACCCGGCTCGATAGAACTGCAGCCAAAATGAACAGCCGCATTGAGAAAATTGAGGCTCTGCCCATGTTCCCTCCTCGTAAAGGCGAGCCTACGCATCTACCTATTTGCCCAGACGGTGAGGCTGGTCGGTGCGCTCCGAGAGCGTCGTCGCACTAACCGCTGCGGCTGCTGTCAACCGCACAAAGGCCATCGTTGTGTAACCTTTCTCAGCTGTGTAGTTGACGCCACTGACGATCCTGGTAGCGATCAGTGCTGCTACCTGGCCGAACGACCCAATGAACTAGGATGAGCTCCATTGCTACTGCGGGAAAATTCATTATTCCGCCGGTGATCAACTTGGCGATCCCGCACTATCTTCTCATCTCGGAAACCCAAGCGCTAAAGATGCATCAACCCAGCACCCGTGTCGGCCTTTGCGATTGATTAATCGCTCTCTGTCTGGAATCGTCTATGCCCTCTTTGGAGCTGGTCGGCGACCAGCAGGTGCCCCTAGCGTTACCTATTATGGGATTTTCGCAAGCTATGAGCGTCTAATCAGGAATACGAATGCTTCCAGTAACCAACTATCGTGCTACTTCTTCGGCGCCACGCAATTTCATATTGTACGCATGGCCAAGCGAACGAGCTGACATGCTGCAGGGGCTTGCGTCTCGACAGCCTTTGTGCACAGGTCGCATTTTGCTTTAGCCAAGAAGTTGTCTGTTAGCACTATTCTTTTGTAGTGTCGACGTCTGTTACCAATTACCGATAATCAACTCAAGTGGGTCCCATATTTTGGTGGAAAGACTCGAAACGTCACATAGGTACTCAAGTGAAGATGAATGAAGTCACTGTCGATGTGCCATGCTTGGGCGACTATCTTGAATACCAGACCAATCACGCACATGCCCACACAAATCGATCAATCGAATGGCCGAAACGCGGTTCTTGCCTTGTTGAAGCCCCGAGAGCTGCATGAAACTATTCGCCCGCCACTAACAAGCTACGGGCGTTCCTCAGCCGTTCATTGACGCATTACTGAAAACGCAATATGCCTTCATAGGCCCATGAGGCTGGTACGTGCTGCTTGTGGATATATCGTAGCGAAGCCAACAGCACTGCCTGCAGATCGTTTAGCATGCATGATCGCCGACTTGGGAAGCTCATCTAGGACTTGGGCATGAAACTACCTCAGCACAGCTGGAAAAATTCATGCATATGACGAGGATTGGTGTCACAAGACAGTTGGTATTTTGGAAGTTTGATGATCAATGCTTCAAGCCACATTACCTCCACTTTCGAGTACTACTGATTGCCGCTAATTCCTTTTAAAGCTACAATAATTTAAGCTGAAAAACCCCATCCCACGTAGGGTATGATTTCATAGTTCTGTCCACATGTTCAAAGGATTTAAATATCTGAGTTCGTCTGCCTATTCCACCATCACACTTGCTCTAATAACTTGTACTTCTTTAGGGAAACAGAAAAAAAGGTCCAAGGAGCCCGAAGACATACCGGAAACATCTCAGCGCTCTTTATTGATTGCCCCTGAGAGCTCTAATCCAACACCTGCTTCGATCGCTGCCGAAAGCAGAGGAAACTCCCTTTCTGCACAGTCGACGCCTACTCGAAATTCAAGAGCGGTTTCGGAAGACATTGTTGCATCCTTGCCTTCAATCTCTACACGAAGCGTTGAGTCAATCTCAGCTGCTACCTCAAGACCTCATCTTGCTGCTAGTCTGTCACTGCCTAGCTCGGAGACGATAATACCAACTTGTCCGATTACACCGCGTCACCCAACAACACCACAAATCACGAACTCCGCGTCAATCCCCCCCACTCTGTCCCCGACCAAATTCACCATTCTCACTGATATATCTTCGCAAGCTTCAGTAACATCATACACTCCAACCCGTACACAACAAAGGATAGATCAAATACCGGATATAATGTCTCAAAGAGTAATATCTAACGGCCACCTCAGTGTCCTTAACGGGTCAAACGGTGTCATGAGCCCGCCCAATTCGCCTAAAGCGTTGTTTCGATCGAAGGGCCGCCTCCCCTCCTTCACGTCGTCCCGCGCGCCGAGCCATACCTTCAGTACCATGAAAATGTCCAAGCGTGGTACCACTGGAGGTGGCTATAAAATTGGTCTCGTCCAAGAAAATGCGCTTGCTCTCAAGAAACGGAGTATGGCGGAACTCGGTGCTGGTGTATACCAGTCTATCGGTAACGTCAGTTACGTCAACTTTTTGGAGTGGATTAGATCAGAACGCCTTACTACCCTTCCACACAAAGGTAGTCGGTGGGATAAGGTTTTAATTCGTGCGCTGTACTTTGCGGAGCAGTTACACAAATTTGAACAAGCAATTCAGAGCTTCGCCCTTGATAGCAGCTCCGCTGCAGCGGTTGGGTATGGTCATGCCCAGCTTCTACTTGAGGTACGTTTCAATATCCTACTCGTGAATAAGGGCACTCTCAACGCAAGCAACGATGAACCAATACTAATTTCCAACAGCTGAGCCATAACAACTCTGAGGCTCTTGATAAAGCGTTCTCGGTATTCTATAAGTTTGCTATGTCCTTCTCTTCGGTTTTGCACCGCTCGGAATTGCTCGCTGCAACTTCGGAAATTCGAGAGCAACTGTGTATGCTGTATTCCGACTTGATTTCGCTTGTGGTCGATGTTTCCGTTCGATTCTACAAGACTGTACACGGTAACTATCCCTCTAACTCCGAACCAATCTCTGACAGTTCTAACTCGACTAGGCATGACTTCTCGTTCCGTTAGCCTGGATATCTTCGAGCTCTTCGGTGAAACTATTGAATCTTTCCGCACGCGGCAAAACGCTGTCATTGAGTTGATCTGGGATTCACAGATCGATAATGAAGAGTTTGAAGAAGGTGAGGCGCTGGACGTCAAAGTCCTCAGCCGATGGCTTTCACCCCAAGACCGTGTCTTGGCGTCTTTGAACCGTGATCATTCTACGTTCGTCGATCAGCAAGTCGTAAGTTTAGCCTACAGAACTTTACGAGGAGAATAATCTGATATGAGACAGGAATTTACTTGTCTCTGGTTCCAGAAGCATCTTTCGAGATTCTTCCAGAGCCAAAACAGTTTCTTGCTGGTTACTGGTGATCCTGGAGCAGGCAAAACAACTCTTGCTGGATCAATTGTAGAGCGATTGCAGCGACCCTTGAACCGCAAGCAGTACGATACGCTTTTCTGCTCTCTTTCCCCTGACATTCCAACAACAGCTACGTCTTTGGCGGTTGTCAAAACTCTACTTCTCCAATTGCTCAATCTGCGCGTCGGAAACATGGGTTTGTATCACGCTGTATTCAAGGCCTACCATCAGTGCAGGACTACCGAGGATCTGAAAGTCTACGAAGATCACCTTTGGACAGCACTCGCTGATGCGCTTTCGCATCCTGTGTCCGGAGGTAATGAGCTTGTCATTGTCGTCGACGGCCTTGACGAAGTTGCTGACTCCAAGTCGGCATCTATCCAAGCTGGCGGTGTTCTCAGCCCCGCGGCGTTGCTCGAGAAGTTGGTCAATATTACCAATCAGAGCCACGAGGTGAAACTTGTTACCCTTGGTTCCTCCATCAAGATGCCCACCTCTGCCAAGGGCACTCATCATCAGATTACACGCGACGATTTGCGTGACGACATCCATTCTGTTGCAATTAGAGCTCTGGTGCACAATCATCTCTTTCATGCACAACGGGCCTATGATCAGGAGCAGTTCCTTGATCGTATCATTCAGCTAGCTGGTGGATCATTCCTCTACACTATCCTCGTTTGCCATATTTTGAATACCCAGAAGTCTCCAGAGGCTCTTAATAAGTCCTTAGAAGGATTTGAGAAGCAGAAGCCATCCATTCAGGATCTTGTCTTGCAGCTTTTCACGTCGCTGAATACGTCAAACCATGCGAAAACCGTAGTTTCATGGATATTGGCGGCTGAACGGCCACTTACTATCGATGAGATTCACACCCTTTTCACCGTCGATGTTCAGCGAGGAACACTGTCCGACACTGGCATCAAGATCGGTGACATTATTAAGACTCTGGAACCGTTGCTCACGCTCCACGAGAGAATCGTGCGCTTCAAACATCCCATCGTTCATGAGGCTCTGCATGACTTCGCTGAGAAGAACAAGATACCCATCCCACTCAAGGAAAGTGAGACCGATATGTTGCTGCGTGTCCTCACTTACGCTAAGTCTGTACTACGGGAGAAGGGTGAGCCAACCATTGACAACTCTGACCCATCCATTGGCGATCGTTTGTACCATCAGCATCACCTCCTAGAGTACACAGTGCGATACTGGGTACTCCATCTGCAACAATCGCCATTAGCGCCCAAGTCATCCGGAGAGTTCAAGCCTTCAACCGAATTGCAAAAGGCTTTGCCAGAGTCGACAGTATTCCCCATTCTCGAACAACTTGTATGGGATACTCAACTGCCGTTGCCTCAAGCCATCGACTTGCACAAACTAGTCGGAACTGTACGCAAGTCAGTCTTCGGAGAACACCACCCAACAGTTCTTCAAACCTATTTGGCTATCGCAACGAGTTACCTGTTGATCTCCAATGTGACCGAGTCGGCCAATTACTTCTACTGGTCTGCTACAATCAGCCGCAAGGTCCTAAGCGACATTCATCCTTTGACATTGGAGTGCGCTAGCCACTTCCTCAAGATCACTGAATCTCTGACAACAACCACGCGTACCGAGATCATGAAACGGCGCGAAACCATCCTTGTTATTCTCATCACTGCATATGAGCGACAATATGGCAGCACCTCTGAATTAGTCATTGAGACACGCAAATCACTTCTAGAGTTGTACGCATCGCTCCATGAAGAAGATAAGGCAATGGAAGTCCACCGCATCATCCAAGAAGCCACCATTCAGCAGTATGGTCGAAACTCGCACCAATTCCAGGACATTCAAGGCCATCTTAACGTTGTCCTCGGACATGGCACAGGTAGTCATCAGATCGAAAGCTACCAGGAGTCATTCTTCCATGGCGAAGACGAACAGGAGACTATTGAGGTGTTTGATATCTCTTCAATCGTCGCGTACCTTCGTCGTGCCGAGTCTCACTCCAGCCGCAAAGAATTTTCACTTGCTGAAAAGGCCTATGTCGAGTTGTGGATGGAGGTATCATCCAAGTGTCGCCATATACAATCTGTCGAATGGCACGAGAAGAATATCGAGATTGCAACAGCCTATTCTCAGTTCCTCAAGACTCAGAAGAGGACTTCTGAGTCATCAGCTATTCTGACCTGCGTCTGGCAGCAGTATGAGCATAATCAGTTATCTTTCTCTGAGAGCATTATCACTCGTCTGACAAGCGTCGCCAAGGAGATGAGGTCTGTCGGCATGCACACCCAGGCTTTGTCAATCTACAAGTATGCTAGCTCATACTTTAAAAATGTACGCCAGGAAGAGACTTCCATCTACCGCGAGGTCAACCAACAGCTCTCTGAGACTTCCACCGAGATTGTCAAGCAGAGCTTGAACTCGTCGAGCAGCGTTACGGAGACGACGACCACAATCTCCGAGTCAGTTTTCCAGGATGTATTCTTCTCGATCATTCAATCGTCGAAGACTGTTGAGTCAAGCACCGTCGCACTTGCGAAGAAGCTCACAATTCAATATATGGAGAAGAAGAACTACACTGCGGCCGTCAACGTCATTACGACGACGCTGCAGCGTACATGGTCATCATTCCTCTCCAGCTCTATCCACGATGTGACTATGACATCCACTTTCACTCAGGAGTCAATCGAGTTGGTTGAGCATTTGGCTGAATGTTACCTACAGACTAGGCAGCTCGAGAAGGTCGAAGACACGTACAACCGCTTCTTCCGTGCCGTTCTCATTGCTGAGAAGGTTGATACAACTGTCTTTGAGAAGGCTAAAACCCTGTTGATCGCTTTCTATGACAAGCATGGATATGCAGACAAGGCGATCAGCATCTTCCAGGAGATTCTTGTTTCGTACCGTGCTAGGCTCGGTCACTCTCATGAACTTACCATCAAGACATTGTACATCTTGGCTCAGCGATGCCACAAGCATCCCAGGAATCATCCATACTGGATTGACTACTACCTGCAAATCATCACGAGCCTCAACAAGGATAGCGATGTCTGCCACCCATCTGCGCTTGATGCTATCATCATAGTGACCACCACGTATTGGGAGGATAGGCGTTATGCAGAGGCTGTCAGCATTTACCGCGTCCTGTGGAAGACTTTCATCAGCAAGACCAAGGAGCACAAGATCTTCAGTGATACCAAGTTTGCCCAAACTCTGTATGAACGCTTCTACCAATGCCTCGAAGAGACAAAGGCCAGCTGGTCTGAACTGCATCAAGTCAGCAGTGAGTACCACAAGACCGTCACGGCAGTCTTCGGCGCGGAATCTGTGATCTCCGTCGAGGCTACCTTGTCGCTTGCTCAAGTCTCGCAGCGCAGTGAGGAACATGCTTCACAAGCAATTGCGCTCTACGAGGAGGCGTTCAGTCGCTCCAAGACTATCACTACACGCACAAGTGTCAGCGAGATCAATCAGGCATTGTCCTCGCTGTATGTCCATCAGATCCAGTCTTCCTCGTCCAGCAGCATGAAGTCCGAGACTATCCAGCGCGCTCTGACTATGACGGAAAGCCAATTCCAAGAGTCGACCCATGCGTACGGATACTCTCACGAGTCTTCGCTGACTCACCTGCGCGAGCTGTCGGTGCTCTACAGTCGTCAACAAAAGACCGAAGTCGCAGTCAAGAAGCTGACCACTGCTGTTTCCGAGATCATCACCCATGAGACTTCCAGTCAGAAGCAAGTTGAAAGTGCAGAGTCTATCGCGTCTACTTTCCGCTCCATCGAGCAGACAAGCACAGCACACAGTCTCGTCCAGGAATTGCACCGCCAGATCTGCGCAAAGGACACTCGTTACGCATCCAAATGGTCCTTTGACCTGACCAAAAGCAGCCGCTCATCTCTCACATTCCTCGCAGCTCTCCAATACCACATTCGCAAGGACCTCAACATTACTTTTGCAGAGATCATGGCCGACTTGACGCTCGAATACATCTACTTTGAGCAATTCCACCAGACCCTTTGCAACAACGAGAGCCTAACCAACATCCTCCTTGCCGCCGCGCCCCTCCGCTGGTTCCTCGCGCGCAACGACCAAAAGGATATGATCACCGTCGTCGAAGAGCAAGCCGTCGGCCTCTTCGTCAAGCGCGACGCACAAGACCTCAACACGCAAAGCAAGGACTCGCCGCGCATCTTCATCATCGGCATCATGGACCACCTGGGCAACGGCCGCGGCAAGAACTTTAACCGCTCCGTCATCCTTGCTAGCAACGACAGCGTCTCCAAGCTCACCAAGGCCAACAAGTTCCCAGAGGCGTACGACATTGCCCACCTCAGCTTCCTGTACGCCAGCAAGCACGACGGGTACAACGGCCCGCGTGCCATTAGCATGGGCTTCAAGCTGGCGAGCCTGCTGGTAGGCCGGGGATCCTCGAAGCCGACCGATGCAGCGCTGCGCAAGAAGATGCTTGAGCTATCGAACAAGATCGTCCGGCGGATTCTTGACATCTGCAAGACGCTCAGCATCAACTTTGCGCAGATCCAGTTGTACGAGCTAAGCCATTTGTCGCTGGTGCTCGGCGAGCAAGAGGACTTTGAGACGCTCGAGTGGCTGCTGACTACGCTGTGGAATACCCGCGACGCGCAGCGCACATGGCCCAAGGAGATTTTGCTTGCGCTGGGACGACGCCTCATTTGTGCGCGGTACCTGGCTAACCACGCTGTAAAGGCGATTCGCTTGGCCGAGGACATTGCGTATAATATGAGGAGGGCACATGGGCCGAGGGCGAAGGTGACGCTTGAGACGTACGAGCTATTGGCGCAGTTGTACACGAGCACGGGGCTATCGTACCAGAAGGATGCGAAGACGGCGGGGCTTGCGGCGGATTACTTTAAGAAGGCGATTGGTGTGCACGAGGATGTTTTGAAGCTAGTGGTTCATGAGCATGGAAGCGTTGATGCTGGCGATTCAGATGATGACGAGCTAGATACCGCGGCTGCGCTGTTAGCAAGGGAGGGCGTCAAGGTGAAGCGTCATGAAGGTAGTGCACCCGCACCTGCCGAGGAGCAGATTGATCGCAGCGCATTTGCACTGAAGCATTTGCACCTGCTGAAGCTTGCGCACCAGAGATTTGGTGGCTGGCCCAAGGCATACTACGATTATGAGCGTCTGAATGCGCAGATTTTCCGCAGATTTGGCTCAGAGACGAAGTGGAAGGGTGTCGAAGGAATAGAGAAGTGGGACGCAAAGGCATTTGGTGCTGGCAAGGCGGAGAGTGAAGAGGGGAGCTTCAAGGGAATTAGTGATTGGAGCTTTGGAAGCGACAAGGTGGTGCTAGATGCACAGAAGAGGCAGGGTGGACAGAATGGCTTGGTCGTCCAAGGCGGCCAATAGTGAGGATGAGAGTTTTTTTTTGTTGAACAGTTCGAGGAGTCTGTGAGGGAGAGTCAATTTTTCATTTCGTTCCATTTCATTTCAATCCAGGTCCTATTTAGTATTTTCAATTATGATATACTTGCTCAACTACCTCGTCTGCGAAATGCTCCTTTATTCATACTGATGTCCCTTCTTGTGAACTTTTTTACTCAGAAGTTGAACAATTGAAGCTGCAGTAGCGTTGTGTACAGGGAAAGTAGGATGTAAGTCGTTCAGCCACAAATACTCATTGACCGGGTAATCGCAGCTCGGGTCTTTTGTATACCACGTGGGAGTACCGCTAAGCCAAGTCAGTCACAATAATCAATGTATCAAATAGCTGATCCACATACTTCGCATAAGCTTTACAGAAGCCAGTCACGTTCTTAAGCCCAGCAGTTTGTTCAAAGCTCTTCGGGTCCTGGATGACTTTGGTATACAATGTATTCGTGTCAAATACGAATGTTGAGACACCGGCATGCTTTGCCTTGAATTGTGTAGTCAAGTTGACAAGACGGCTGTTCCAATCGGCAATGACACGACCCTCGTACTCCTTGGCATATCCATTGTCTGCCTGGTTCAGGATCAAGGGAGAAAGGTTCACAGGCGGCACGCTCAGGAGCAAGAAGTTGCGCGCCCCAGTCTCGTACACCTGGTCGAGAAGGCCAGAGTAGGTAGAGAAAATCGCGCCGTAAATTTGAGTAGCGTTGCTTAGCCACCAGCTGTTTCCAACGTCGTTGATGCCAATGAAGAAGGCAAAAAGAGAGGAACCAGCGGTCCAAGGCGCGGTAGCGGGGTGTGAGCCGTAGGTTGGGACGAATTGTTTTTCAACTTGGTCTTTCATAGATATGACGGTGGGCTTGTAAGGAGTTACAAGCGCCGAGTCTACTGTTGCGCCGCCATAGGCGAGGTTGTAGAGGAGAATGCTGCTTTTGTTATAAGTGTTGGTCAGAAAGCCAAGCCAATTCGGTCCGTTGGATGATGTCCATCCAGGATACGTTGGGTTTCCAAAAGGATTTGCTATGCTTGGCTGTGTGCCTTGAGGGTCAAAACCAGTCTGCGTATAAGAGTCGCCAAACACAAACAACTGCTTGACATGGCTCCATCCCGACCATGACGTGTTTGCGGCGAGCGGAGCAGCAACGCTGGTAGCAACGAGCGATAAAGTGAGAATAGTGAATTTGACCATTGTGAAGCAGATGAATACTGGCTGAGACGAAGAAAGGAAGAGGCAAAACTTGGAGAATACTCAAGTAGAACGAGGATCAAGACAGAAATAGATGGCAGTCAACGACTACCCGGGTTGGCGGAGGCGGCATATTCGCAACGGCGCGAAGCAGATTGATTAGATTGATTAGATTGACTAGATTGACTAGAGGAGAGCAGTCTACTCTCCCTATATTGGAATTAGAATGGACAAAGGCAAAGTATCCACGGAGGAATTGTAGAAGTGTCGTCGTTCCTGGATGGCGTGGAGAGGCGTTGCTCCGTGCCCAAAGAGGAAAGGCGCGGCTGTGCGTCACGCCTCTGTCAAGACGAACTGCTTCCAGGATTTGTCGCGAAGAGAAGGCCAGGCAACGGCTTCGAAGCCCAAAGAAACGGCAGCCATGTTTGGACCAACCAGAGAATTTATTGGCTATGATTCGCCGAGGGAAGTGCCCGGCCAGTCGGGAGCGTGCGCTCCCAGCTTCGTGCTCGGCGAGCCATCGCACGAGACGGCGAAATGACGACGGACGGCAGACGGAAAGGTGATCAGAGAGGCGAGCACTGAGCAGGGTGACGCGCCGGAAGCCTCGGCGTGCACCAAAGCAAGAACCGGCGACCGAGCAACGTCTCATGTCATCGCACGGCAGACCGACAGTCAATAGGACGCCGCGGCCAGGGCCACCTGTGGCTGCGGAGCGTGGCTGGCGTAGGGCTGATGGGCCAGGGCTGAGCCCCAGCCACACAAGGCGGCCGCAGAGGTATACATAGCGCATGCCATAGTACTGCTGGCTAGCTTACACGTCCCCCGAGCGGCCGCAACGACGCCGCCAGGAAGCCGCTCTGCACCGACGGGTCTGCTGGTCCATTGTCCGCAATGTCCGCTTGCTGCAGGCCACTATAACCTGCCGTCCGTCCTTCTGCTCGCTATTTCTGTTCGGCCTGTACCTCTGCCCGCTGCACCCGCCCGCACCCACCCAGCGAGCCTGCAACCATGGCGGGCATGGAGAACATCGAAGTCCACAGCAAGGTACGGACGGCGCCCTGGGGCCATTCACGCCGGCCAGTCCCGCTCACTGCCTCTAGTCATACCTCGTGCGCTGGGTCAACGTCGCCGCAGGACACACGATATCATGGAGCATCCAGCCCCACAAGAAGTCGCTCAACTTTGGCATCTTCAAGCACCCGGGCGCCGCCACCGGCGCCACCCCCCACCTGCCCTCTGCCTCCATCTTCGAATCCGGCGCCTCGACCCCGGCGCTGGAGGTTCCCGGCACGCGCGGCCGCGGCCTGTCCACGTCAAGAAACGACAAAACCGTCGTGCTGGAGAAGATGTCGGCAATTGGCCTGAAGCAGGTGCACTGGCACGGCAAGTGCGAGGCGGATCACGTGTCCATGGGCACCTACGACGTGCCCACAGGCGAGGGCGGCATGTACGGCCTGGTTTTTGACAACACCTTCTCGAAAACCGTCTCCAAGACAGCCACCTTCGTTCTCATGACATACCCCACCAACGCGCCCCCCAAGTCGGGCCACCACATGCGTTATGCCCAAGCAAGCGCAGGGGGGAGCACCACCAGTCTTCCAAAATCAAGTCCCTCCATGGGCCCCATGGAGTCCTCGGAATCACTGCCTCAGGCGCTGGCCGACCGCCCAAAATCTCAATACGCATCCAAAGCAGCTAGCCTGACAAGCTCGTCTTTCCTGACTGGTGTGCTGCATAAAAAGAGGAGAAAGAGGAACCAGGGCTATGCGCGGCGCTTCTTCTCCCTAGACTTTACGTCTTCCACGCTGTCCTACTATAGAAACGACCATTCGTCGGCGTTGCGTGGCGCCATTCCACTGTCATTGGCAGCAGTTGGTGCAAATGAAGACACAAGAGAGATTTCAATTGACTCGGGCGCCGAGATCTGGCAACTAAAAGCAGGCAATGCAAAAGATTTCAAAATGTGGAGAGATGCCCTCGATCGTGCCTCTCGCAGTGCTACAACTGCATCATCACCCACTCTGCAGATCAAGGATAGTCCGCACCAAAGCATAGCGCACGTCGTGAATCAAGCAGAAGACAACGAATGGGCCAGAATAGAAAACCTAGTTAGCCGCATGGCGGGGACAAGAGATGCCGTGCGCAGACTTGCACAAGACACCGACCCAAAATACAGCTCCGTGGCAGGTCTAGGAATAACTACTGGAAGACCACAAGAGAGCCTTTCGCCAAGCCCGTCCGAGGCCGAATCAAATGACTACTTCCCAGACGACAAAACGATCGAGAAGAAGGCCTTCTGGAAAAGGAAAGCGAGCACTTCAGGGGGTCAAAGTCCCTCTACCGTGTTTCGGAGAAGCGTTTCTGCCCAAGTCGGCGTAGCATCACCAGGTGCCGTGCCTCCTGTCCCACCTTTACCCGCAAACCTAGTAACAAATGGTGCTCTGGCCGTTCCGAAGCATAACGGACGTCACCAGAGCACCCAACACGAGGAGCATGTCCATGACAACTGCATGGCCCTGCTTCGGGACTTGGACACTGTTCTTCGAGACTTCTCGGATCTCATTGCTCAAAGCAAACAACGAAGGGCGCCTGCTCCTCCTTCTGCTGTGCCTTCGCGTCAAAGTTTTGAGTCTCTAGAATCTGCTGATGAATTCTTCGATGCTCAAGATGGACATACGGCCAAATCACAGCTGCTTACCATTCGAAGAGACAGTGAAGATGCAGAGCGCCAACGCCACGGATCACACGATGACGACTCGGATGGCGAATCTGTGTCCTCTTCCGAGCACAGTAACGGCGTTATTGATCGTGCTCGCTTCTCGACCGATGCAGCACCCCCGCTATTCCCTACCAAACCAACATCACTCACCCCACTCCCTCTTAGCCCAGTACGGCGCAGGACTACTATCATAGCGCCGAAGGTCCAACCGCCGAGCCTAATCGCTTTTCTACGCAAGAACGTGGGCAAAGACCTCTCAACAATTGCTATGCCAGTATCCGCAAATGAGCCTACTTCCCTCCTCCAACGCCTTGCGGAACAACTTGAATACAGCGAACTCCTCGACACAGCCGTCGCTGCTTCCTCCGACACCGGCGAACGACTCGTCTACATGGCCGCATTTGCCATCTCCGCCTTCAGCAATGCGCGCGTCAAAGACCGAGCCATCCGCAAGCCCTTCAATCCCATGCTAGGCGAGACCTTCGAACTCGTCCGCGAAGACAAAGGCTTCCGCTTCATCTCGGAGAAAGTAGTGCACCGGCCCGTCCGCATGGCATGCCAAGCTGAAGCCTTAGAATGGACCTTCGCCCAAAGTCCCATGCCTGTCCAGAAGTTCTGGGGCAAAAGCGCCGAACTCAACACAGACGGCCGCATCCACATCTTTCTACACAGTTCCAACGAACACTACTCCTGGATCACCGCAACTTCTTACCTGCGCAACATCATCGCGGGCGAAAAATACGTCGAGCCCTCCGGCACTATGACCATCGTCAGCGAAACCACAGGCGCAAAAGCCGTCTGCACATTCAAAGCCGGCGGCATGTTCGCCGGCCGCTCCGAAGACGTCTCGATCCAAGTCTTCGACGCCACCGGCTCCCAGCTCCCCATCGGCGCCCAAGGAAAATGGACCTCCAGCATCGAATTCACAAACAATGCCCAGCCCACTGGAAAATCCGTTTGGCGCGTCGGGCCCCTCGTCGACAAAGCGGAAAAGCACTATGGCCTCACTACTTTCGCTGCCGCCCTGAATCAGTTCACATCCATTGAAGAAGGCAAGGTCGCGCCGACAGATAGTCGACACCGCCCCGACCAAAAGGCACTAGAAGATGGCGATCTAGATCGCGCTGAGGGCTTGAAGGCGCGGCTGGAGGAGCGACAGCGGGCGCGCAGGAGGGTCATGGAGGAGCACGGGGAGGAGTGGAAGCCACGGTGGTTTTCAAAGGTGGGGAGTGTGGAGGGGGATGAGGAGGTTTGGCGGTTGAAAGGAGGGAAAGAAGGGTATTGGGAGTGTAGGGAGGCTGGGAAGTGGGATGGGGTTGTGGATGTGTTTCAAACATGATGAGATGATGACTGTTTTTTTTTTTTGGTCTGAGATTGGGGAACTTGTGTGATGGTATGAGGTTACGACTTTGGTTCGTAGGAAAACGTAGAATTTGGTGAATGATCATGAATTGGATCTACCCTTTTTTTCCCCTTTTTTTTTTCCACTAGATTAATGACGATGTGATAATGTGTTGATTTGAGTTACTTGCTATTTACTTCTGTGTATCTGGTTACTCTGTGTAAGGAAATGCAAGTGTCGTTATGATTGGCATATGTTCGTGATCGATTGTCTACACTAGGTCACTCGCTGGAGCAGGCATATACTCCAGATATTCAGATCCATCTAAGCAATACACATCCACATCCATCCCCCTCCTCACTCTCCACCTCTTCAACCTCCACCCCCTCACCAGCCGATTCCACCCCACCCGCCGCCCCTCCGCAACAACCATGAGCAGCAAATCATCCACATTTGCTCGCATCGTACGCGGTAATTGACGCCTTAGCCCGCCCTTTCAAGCCCGATTAGCGTACCTTGTTGGTGCTTCGGTGACGGATTGCGGGATTGTGGCATCCAGCCTACGGGTAAGGTACTTGGTTAGGCCTTCGGGGGGTGGGTGTTGGTCGCGGGAGTTTACGTTCCGGGAGGCATGGTTGTGTACGTCTTTCGTGTGATGATGGTCATGTAGGTTTGGAGGGTGGAAGGGGGGGGGGGGGGAGAATGCAGAGCGCAGTCGAATTTATAAAGAGGTGTATGGCTGCCTTTTGTAGGTGGTTGTTTGGACTCTTTCTCTTTCCATCGTTACCTTGTTGTAGTTTGCTTCGACAAATAGCTTCTTCTACCTCCACGCTGAACTGACAACATGTGAGCTCCTCCTAGTCGTCAACTTCCCGAGTAGCTAGTCAAAAACAACCCCATCATCCATAACCAACGTCTCATAAAAATGCGCCGGAGTATCAGTCCTCACCCACTCAACCCCCAAACCGCTCCAAGTTTTCCACGTCTCCTTCGGCACCACATCAAGCAGACCACGCTCAACCCTCGCAAACTCCACATCGATAGGAGGCCAAGCCACCCCATTCTCCGAAGCCCTCACCGCATCTTCCGTCAGATGCTGGTTGACATCATACCTGTACAACGCCACGATCCTCCTTGCAGCATGCACAAACCGCTTCGTCGACCAATCCGCATCGAACTCGCCGCGCCTAGGCAGCACCATGACCACACTTGCAATGGCGGGGAATTCGCGCAGGCAATTCGGCACGCTTCCGTCGCGATACCCAAAATCTATGACGCGCGTGATTGCAACCTTGCGCAGCCTCGTGGTGTCGCAATTTGCGCCCCAGCGGAAATGCGGCAATAGACCCGTTTCAGGTGAGTCGTCGAGGTGGTCCACGTGCTGGCCGTCAAGCGGTAAGTAGAGAATGTCTGTTTCAAAGCGGAAGAAGAAGAAGGAAGAAGAGGAGGAGGAGGAGGAGGTATCTGGGAGGTGGGCGGATGAGTGGTCAGGATGCTGGGCCGGGTCGTTGATGAGCCGGACTATGTGGTTGGCCTTGCGTGCTTGGAAGAGGGCTTCCTCTCGTGCTTCGCGACATGTATTTACTACTACCGGGGCGGGGCTGGGGGAGTAGCGGGGACAGAATTCCTTGATGGAGTGCTCTTTGTCGTGGGGTTTTGTGCGGAGAGCGACGAGGCGGGGTGGCTGGGAGAAATAAGCAAGTGCCCAGATTTGCAGGCGGATTTCCTTTGGCAGCTGGAGAAAGGACATGCCGATTGATTGTGGATACTTTGAAGAGTGTATGGCGGCGCAGATTCAAGTGCTAATAGCCGGTTTGGGAAACGTCGAGAAAGGCTGACCTCATGATTGACTAGGTGATGTTGCGGTTAGAATTAAACCAATAGGATGCTAGCTCGTATATAGCATCCAATAGCCTTGAAAGAGGCACGAAATGGACAAGTCACTCTCCCTGAAAAAGAAGGGCTTTTTGGGAGACACCTATCGTATTAGTATCTGAGCCGATGTTGCGATATTCAAGATCTTCATCACGTATCCCAATAATTCTTAAATCAGTCAGTGATATTTTCATTATGCAAGACAATACCCTCGCAGTCACTCAGAGAGCAGGCCGAACCGAACGCCAAACTTCATCCACAAGGCAGACCCGTGAATGGGAAAAGTGTCGCCATGAAGACGAGGGGTATATCCATGCTCAAAACCCCTACCAGTCCCCGAATACCCAGACTCCAACTCCAGCGACAAATATGAAGGGAAAATAAACCTTGCTCAGACCCACGCACATCCAGCCATCAAGCAAACACTAATCCTCCACACCCAGAGACGCAAACTTGCGGAAAGGATACAATTCATGTGCTCGCGAATGGTACATGCCCAAGAGTTCCGGCGTGGCGAGAGTAGTATGTGAGCGACATGAAGTTTGCGAGTCGTTTGCGCCGAAAAGTGAAGAGAAAAAGACTGTTCTAACATGTACTACTTATCAATGGCGTGTGCGGCCTACGCGCGGGTTAGTAATGATAGCGTATGATAACAGATAATGGGTTTAGTACAGCGAAAGAGGAGGTTTAATCCTTCCGACCGGACTTCTTGACGGAGCCCTTGCTGGAGACGTGGCCGGGCGTGCCCTTAGACTTGGGAGTGCCCTTGGATCTGGGGGTCTGCGCCTTGCCAGACTTCTTAGGCGATGGAGTCTTGGGTGCCTTCTTGGGAGTAGCCTTGCCGGGAACGCTAGGGAGGAACTCGATGGAGGGAACGGCGTCGATCTTGCCTTCCTTGACCTCGTCGAAGATGAACTGGACGACCTCGCGCGCCTCTTCCATGGACTTGCCCTTGCCAACATGATTATCGAGTAGCTGGAGGATCTCGATTGGAGCCTCGAACGATTTCGCGGAGACGGGGGTAAACAATTTTTCAATATCGGCCATGGCCTTGGCAAGTTCTTCTTCATCGTTTGTGCGCTTGCACTCCTTCTCAGCCTTAGCCACCATGCGAACGTACTCGTTGAGTCTCTCGTTCTCTGACTTCTTGAACAAAATCTCGTAGGTTGTACCAGGGAACAGCTTCTCAATTACCTCGAACTGGCGGAAGATGAGGTCGAGTTTGCGCATCTGCCAGGTTGGCTTGTCGTAGGTAGCACGCTGATAGTGCTTGCGGCAGAAAAGAGGCCAGTCCGTGATGTGGCGGGTACAAGCCTTGTTGCGACCAAAGTGATCGGAAATGACCTTGCGAGAATACTTCATTTCGTACTGGCCGGTGACACAACGTGTAGCGCTGTTCTGGCAGATGAACTCGCGTAGGTGGTCAGGAACGTCTTCAGCGTCAGCATCAGACTCCTCTGCGCCATCAGCTGCAGTGGAATCCAGCATGATGGAGTCGGGTGAGCCAACCTCTTCATTTGCCTCTGCATCGGCACGAGGGGTAGTAGGAGGAGTGGGAGTAGAGGGCGAGGTAAGGGCCGCTGTGTTGGGACCGTTAGGGGTAGCCGCGACCTGAGGTGGGGTAAGGGGAGCAGCTGGAGCGGATGAAGTGAGGATGTTGGAGAAACTCATGGTGTCGCGGACCCGATCAACTTCAGGTGAGCTGGGGACAGTGTCTACGGCGCTAGTTGACATGTTTTCAGGAGCTTAATAGCAATAAGAGAGCTTGGAAAGATGTCGTCGGGATAAGGGATGTAGAATAACTCAACTTTCGATCGAAGGTTGAGTTGAGTTGAGTTGAGTTGAGTGTGGCGGGAGATCTCGATGTAGGTGAACGTGGGCGGGTTTTATATACCGGGAGAGGCTGCAGAAGACAATCTCTAGGTGAAGTCGAGGTGACAGTTCGCCGTTTGGTCCGCTGCCTGACCAAGCTATAGTCACCACAGAAGGGGAACGGGACCCACTTACCTATTGTCCGTGATTGAAGTGATAGAAGTACAATGAAGCGCACGGTTGTCCGATAGTGCTCTAGTTCACTTGTTACAGCCAATTACACAGGCGTGGGCTTCACAATTAACATTGTCATGCCTTCAGATTGGGCGCCAAGGCACGCGTTCGTGCGAGCACCGGCCAGATCACGTTCATGCCAGCCCTCGGATAGGACCGAGCTTAGAGTTCAGTTGCGCAATGGGAAGTTGGAGAAGTGCGGAAAATACCGCTCTCATAGTCACAGCCAGCGGGGTTCTCACTTGCGCTACCGTGACGTATTGGATAACGAAGGGGTGATTGAAGGATGTGACAAACATTCACTTGGAGGGAGAAACACATGGCACTGCTTCAAATCAATAACAACATTAGCTAATGGCTGCAGCTTTGAGAAAATTGACGCTCCAGACGGTATTTGCAGGGGAAGTGTGTAGACGGTGCAGTACAATAATTGAGGCTGACTAGGGAAATGTACCACGAGTAAATCAAAGAGATAGGACATGCCAACACATCTCCCTATTGGCGCATGAGACCGACATCGCTATAGAATACGCGTTGTTCATAGATGTAGCATCCGAGAGTATGGACAGGACGTTTTTGTGAGGCTGTAGACGGCTTCGAATGGCAGGACACCGTGCTGTTTGTACTACTCTTTCAAAAACGCAACACTTGAGGGCTAAGTTATTTAGGCATCACGGAAACAACCGACACTACGGTGTGATCGAAACGTCTGTGCATCACGAAGCTTCGAACAGTGAGGGGCCTGCCTGAATCCGTCAGTGTTGGTGGCAAACAATGGCGCTGTTGCTCTCGGAATCTCACAGTCATAAATCTACAGAGTACTTCTTTTCCACTGAAACATGCGAACAGCCGCCGATGAAAGCCATTGTGGGGGACTTGAGAGTTGAAAGCAAATGCGGTCATGTGGGGGACTTGTACGACTTCTAGGACTTTCAGGACACCGAATGGGTAGTATTTTCTACGTATGAATCAAGACTGGCATTGAAAAAATCAAACTGGACGGATCCCATGCACCCACAAGAATTATGTTTTCTGGATGGGGGTGCAGACTTGGGATGACGTTCGGCTGGCGTCGGACATGCCATGCCGATGCCGCATGGCACGTGATAGTCGGAGGCCAGCACGGCCGCTCACCAACACCCTAGCGCGGCAGGAGCTGCAGCCGTCCCTCGCCCTCGTCGCCTCCACGCCTTGTTACACGGATTGCACGCGCAAATTCCTCCAGTCGCTTGAGATGCACCCACACGTCATTCCTGCCACGCCCAAGACGCCTATACATTCATCCACGTCCGTCCACCATGCCTCCCGCGGCGGCAGGCACAAGAACCTCGACCAGACAGGGCCGCACGACTGGCCGGCCCACCAACTACTATGCGCGTAGCTTTGCAGGCAGACTCGCGGCGGGCGGCCTGGAGCAGACGCCCGAAGCTTCGAATAGCGCGCCCGGCTTCCTGCCAGCTCTCACGCACTTCACCGCGGCTGTCGATGCCCTGCCCAAGGAGATGATTAAGCATTTCTCCATGTTCAAGGAAGTCGAGGCAAAGCTGCACGACCCCGAGCAGATGCTAAGGGAGCTGTTTGACGAAATCGCCCAGCTGCCCACCACCACCAGGGGCCAGCTGCGCAACAGCGAGGACAGCGCAGGAGCACCCGAGGGCAGTTCCGGCGTAAGAGCAGCGAGATCTCCTCCTACGCCCGAAGCGATGGCTGACAGATCGCAGCTCACCGTAGACGCCTCCCCCCCCGAGGAAGAGCAGGCCAACGTGAGAAAGCGCCAGCTCTTCTACCGCGTCCGCATGCTGCTTGCCCAGATCATCCCCACGCTCGACGAGAAGCATGTGGTGCTACAAGCGACCAAAGTTACCAAGGACAAGGGCCTGATGCGCATGCACCACTCATACGCGCAGCTCGACCGTGAGATCAGCGACGAGGCGCGATACGGCAGCCTTACGCACTGGGCTTATGCCGATAAGGAAGAAAAGAAGAAGGGCGGCACAACCCACGAGCGGCAACGGCGCGAAGTCGCAGCGGCAAACAATCTGGCAGCAGCCGCACAGCACGTCCATGAAGTCGACTCGATAGCCGCGAAGAGCGAGGCACGGCGAGAAGCAATGCTGGCCAAGCGCAGCCGACACCACCAGGTCGATTCAGACTTCGACGACCGGCCAGCCAAGAAGCCACAAAAGCGGAAGCCCCTGTCTGCAGACGCCCCAGCCGTGGACAGTCGCAACGTTGGCCCGGGCATATCGGGCAATAACTCGGGACCGCACAGCAAGCGCAAGAAGACGGAGAAAGCCCTCGCCGCGGCGACACCTGCAGCGCCGCCCATGGAGCGCTCCTTGAGCGGCGCATTGAAAGCTGCGGGGGGTGGAGCTGGACGCAGCGGCGATAGCCCGAGATCCACGTCTGTCGTAGAAAATGGCGCCGCTCCAAAGCGCAAGCCACGAGCCGCCCCTGCTCCTGCTCAGCGCAAGCACCAGCTGCCACCATACTCCCCACCCCCCGCCTCCTCGCCTCTAGCCGCCAACTTCGCCATCAACAAGACCATTGCAGGCGCACCAGACCGCCCACTATCGGCGCGCGCCAGGAAGAATTCAATAGCAAACTCGGTAGCGTCGGTGCACGCCCAGGAGGCTTCGAGTGCCCATCGCCCGTCATCTTCTCATTCAGCCCAGCAGCAAATAGCTAGCAGTAACGCGATAACAGAACTCGAACAGGCGGCAGGTGTCGTGCGTGACAGCAACTCGGTGCATGACGTGTCCACACCGAAAGGCATTCCAGACGCGCCACAACCGCTAGAACCGTTAGCTATGAAGCAAGAAGAACACGCTCAGCAAGAGCCAGAAAGCATGGACATCGATATACCAGTGCCAGGACCACTCGCTAGCAGAGCAGGCCGAACCTCCAAGACCGCGACACCGATTGTCGGCACCTTCCCGGAAATTCCCATGGCACGCAGCCGGAGCGCACGCAACGCGAACAACTCCAACTCCAATGCATCGTCCGAAAACAACAGCACTACAACAGGCTCCGTATCCAGAAAAACCAACAAGAAAAATCCTGCTTTACAGCATGCAGCACTTGCCTCGTCCGCAGCCAAGCCCACCACTGTGAAATATCCCCCCTCCTCGCCTGCAAGCTCTGCTGCTGCAGACCAAGAGAACGAATACCAAGAGGCAGAGTCCGATGAAGATGTCGACGAGCCACGGTACTGTTACTGCAACCAAGTGTCGTACGGCAGCATGGTTGCATGCGACAATGACGATTGTCCACGGGAATGGTTTCACATTCCCTGCCTCAATCTCGAGAAAATTCCTCCTGGCCGAACAAAATGGTTTTGCAGTGACGAGTGCAAGAATGTGCATGCAAAAGCCAAGGCGAAAGGCGGGCGGCCAGGAAGCAGTCGACAATAGGAATTAGGAAGGAGTTCAAGGCGTTCGGGATCGGCTCTAGAGGGTTCTAGGGTTAGGTCGGGTCCAAAAGGGAAGGGCAAGGCTACATTGAATCTGTGGGATGGTTGGCATGCACTTTGAAGCATCCTTTTGGTTTGCATTTGGGCTAAGGGTTTTGCGGCGCATCTTGCATTCGGCGTACCGCGGCTCTCATGACCTTGATGACTTGTACTGCTTGCACCAGCAAGTACGCTGACGAAAGTCATTTGTAAACTTCACCTGTATCGCTTCAAGGAATCCATACTACTGTAAGAGCATCTGTGGGTACACCTCACCATGCCTGTCAATGCCTGCATACGACTTTGTAATAAACACACATGGTTGGCCAACAGCAACCATTCAAGCGTCAAGGTTCGGCTAGACCCAGAATCGTCGCTGTGCGTTCGTTGCCAGGTACTCACCGCTTTGACACGCGACACAAAAGCCGGAGCAAACTATATCTTCTCAATTATTTCTCATAGCTCCAGCAGCTCAGAAATATCACAATGCCACAAGAACAAGCACCATCAGCCGAAGAGCAGCTCATAGCCTCGCCGCAAGGTGGGGTGCCAGATGCCCCGCCAGACCTCCGGTTTCTGCACTACAATGATGTCTACCATGTCGAAGCTGGCTCTAGGGAACCTGTAGGCGGATACGCCAGGTTCCAGACGCTGGTCAATTATTATAGAGATGACGAGAGGTTTCAGGGACAGTCGAAGCTTTTGTCTTTTTTTTCTGGCGATGCTTTTAATCCGAGTATTGAAAGTAGTATTACGAAAGGTTAGTGAGATAGCTATCGCCAGGCTGTCGTATACTACGAAAGGAACCAAGCTGACGGTATCCGAAGGGAGTCATATGGTGCCAGTATTGAACAACATTGGTACAGATGTCTCTTGCGTAGGAGTAGGTTGTGGGAGACTTGATAGTGGAACACAATTAACCTTGGCCCCAGAACCACGACCTCGATTTCGGCGTCAAGCAATACCGCCATCTCACTGCGAAATGCAAGTTCCCATGGCTCCTTGCGAACGTTCTCGACCCCGCGCTCGGCGATGGCGTTCCACTCGGCAACGCACAGAAGACGGTTATGCTTACATCCTCCAACGGCATAAAAGTCGGCGTTATTGGGCTTGCGGAAAGAGAATGGCTTGATACAATCAATTCCCTGCCTCCAGATATTATATACAAGAGTGCATCGGCAACGGCGAAGGAGCTCATCCCCGGTTTGAAGGAGCAGGGTGCAGAGATTATTGTTTGTGTCTCACATCAAAGAGAGCCAAACGATAATAAGCTCGCGGAAAAGACAGGCAGTGACCTCATCGATATCATATTAGGTGGACACGACCACTACTATGCATACAGCTATATCAACGGCACCCATGTCCTTCGATCCGGAACCGACTTCAAGCAACTCTCGCATGTCGAGGCATGGCGGAGGCCAGAAGGTAAAGGCTGGGACTTTAAGATTATAAGACGAGATATAGTCAGCAGCATACCACAAGATCCAACCGCCATGGCCCTGGTGGATGAGCAAACACAAGAGATCAGGAAGCGATTGGATAAGCCGATCGGATACACTGCCGCACCACTCGATGCTCGCTTCACAACCGTACGGACAAAGGAATCCAACATTGGTAACTTCGTATGCGACCTTATGCGGTACTACTACTCGGCCGATTGCTGCATCATGGCCGCCGGAACGATTCGTGGTGTAAGTCACTTCCAGACGCTACCTTTTCCCTTCTTACTTGATACCCACAGGACCAAATCTACCCTCCTGGCGTGCTCAAGCTCCGCGACATAGTAAACTGCTTCCCTTTCGAAGACCCCGTCGTGGTCCTCAAAGTAACCGGCAAAGCCATCTTCGGCGCCCTCGAAAACGGCGTAAGCAACTACCCAGCCCTCGAAGGCCGCTTTCCCCAAGTCTCAAACATCACCTTCGAAGCCGACTACACCCAGCCCCCCCACTCTCGCATCCGCAACGTAACAATCGGCGCAGAGCCGCTCGATCAGGACCGCGAATACGTGCTCGCGACCCGCGGCTATATGGGCCGCGGCAAAGATGGATACACATCGCTGCTCATCGAAGAAGAAGGCGGCGTCGCAAAGGAAATCGTGTCCGAGGAGAACGGCGTGTTGATCTCGACGATTCTGCGCCAGTACTTCATGTCGCTCAAAGTCCTGGGCCGCTGGAAACGAATGGGGCCCTCCATGAACAACCGCTTTCTCTCCATCCAGACCAGCCTGCAGAAAAATCATAAACACACGTTCCACGATGCGTCGCCCGTGTCGCCTACCGCGGTGGCGCCGAGCATCGATCGCGTGGTGCGCTCGCAGGAGCCGGTTGCGCAGGATGATCCGGATGCGGATGAGGATGAGGATGACGGGGCGGTGTATGATGATAGTGTGCCGATTCGGTTTAATGAGAGGCAGGTTGAGGTTGTGAGGAAGGTTATGCGCAAGTGGTGGCGGTTGGCCGGGTTGAAGCATGCGCCTAAGTTGTGTGATGAGCTTGGTGGTGACGAGTTTGTGGTGAATTGGACAAAGGCGATTGCGCCGCGGTTGGAGGGGAGGATTAAGGAGGTCGGGGCGAAGGCGTAGGTTGGTTTGAGGATAACTTTTCGTTTGAGATATATGACTGATCCGGGCGATATTGGTTTAGAAGGTGTCGTAGACGACACTAACTCGTTCGATATATGCTGTACGGTTGGAGGGGAGTTGTGAGGTACACGAAGCACAAAAATCTTTAGTTGCCAGAAGCAGTTCCGGAAGCTTGTTTTCCAACGTGTTGAAAGGTGTCCGCACGATGCATGTGTTCATATCTTGAATATGAACACTCCAAGTCGGCGACACTTTCCACCATTTTGCTGAAGCTAGTTCTGCATGCCACTCTATCGCCTCACTCAAGTATCTACACAGTGCAATAAGAGATGGTAACAGTTGATCGAGTCCCGATTTCTGTACCCGGTTTTGCCATTTCAGTGTTTCCCAGAGTGGTGCCAGCACGATATCAATCCCACGTATCCCTGAGACTGAAAACACTTCTAGTTCGTCAGAGCCCATGGTTAACCTAAAGTTGATGGGCTCGTAAGTGCGTATCGACCAGAGATCAAATCCAACGATCTCAATCTCAAGTATCACCTCCAAGGTCGTTGAATTTGGCGGTGACTTGCTTGGATCACGACTCCAAGGCTCCAGTGCTTGGGCTACAGTAAGGGCAGCACAGAGACACTTTGATCCCTTGACCGACCCCAGTATTTCGTAAGCCAGTTCTTTCGCCTCCATATCATAATTGACTTCAATCGTTCCATGTTCATTGGATAATGACAGTAGCGAATAAACACGATCGTGATAAAGGCTACATTGTTTGTCACGGAAGTGAGACATTAGGGTGATAAGTTTCTGGCCATGCATTTCGACTTTTCCCTCGTAGTATTCTGCGAACTGACTGAAATTCGTGCCGACCTTGGGGTGCCAGAAGCGATAGTACCATTTCACGAGATACATAAAGCCGTATCTTCGAGCGGCCAATGATACCCTGACACGACGAGCTAGAACGATCTCTTGGGTCACCCACGCACGGTTCCAATACTCATTACTAAAGATGTGGCGGTCGATAATGTTCCAGTCGCGTGCCATGAGGGAAATCCATTCTTGAAAATCAGTGTCGTCCCTTGCGCCGTCGAGCAACCTGCATATTCGTGCCGCATCCGATGTAGCCCCTAGCCACACATGAACATGTTCCGCTTGCGAGAATATAGATCCCATTTGGGCGACTTGGTGGTTTCTTTCAGAGGTGTTGCTTTGGTCAATACACAAAGCATCTATCCAATAACCAACGTCCGCATCAAAAATCGCATCTCCTTGCGATGCTGTCGATCGCATCGTGTCTAAGAAGTTGAAAAGGTTGCGACGGACGACGAAAGGCTTTCCGTTTATGTAAATGCTATTCGGAGATAACTCTTCGTCCCCCCATCGGTATGAGAGACACACATAATGGGCTTCCGTTGTTTTGTGGATAATCCTGCACTGAATATGTCCATAACTAGATAGGTCCGGTAAAAGATGCACCAGGCGGAGAGATTGTATAGCATGGTCTATTCGTTCATGACGGAAAGGCTGAACCTCCATATTCATCCGTTTATGTTTATATGGACAGCTTCCAAGGTTCTTCTTGTATCCTTTCACGGAGCGCAAGGTCAAAACAGAAACGGTATAACAAAAAACTCTATCAGTATGAATATGAATTATTGATACATTGAGGAGGTGCGAGCATAACAACATATATTCGCAGGCAGAAGCATAAGAAGGCTGTGTCACTGGCCCTTGTGGGCTTGCATATTGTAAGCGAAGCGTGGCGGCTGTGTCTTCCACTTGAGGCTATGTCTTGAAGAATGTGATCAGCGTCAGAACGATTGCTCCCCAAAAATTCGTTTTCATACACATTAGAATAATTGTACACGAATTGCCATTAAAGCTGTAGGAAGGAGGAAGGATTGTATGGATAGTGCAAACGCCAACTCATATCTAAGGACACAACAAAGCACAGGCGAGTGCGGATATGCAAGAACCGCAAAGAATTTAGGTACCAAAGTCTAATAATCCCGTCCCAAATAACTGATCTGACGCAATGCCATTGCAGTGGCCGCAAAGTTTTGATAAATTTATAGTGGTAAAGGTATCGAAAAGTAGATGAGACTAAAGTTGGAAGGGAATTGATAGTGGTAATCATTCGCACAAATGAGATAGCCTTCCTTGGCTTCAAGTTTGCTATGTGATAATTTCAGTTATATTGGCTAATATCCGCTCCCCTGGCTTGATGTAAATATTGTAACTACATTAAAATCTGCATTGTGGATCAGGTTTAGTCAGCGAGTAGCTTGAGTGCGCATTAGAAGCATGTAGACTAGGATGAAGTATCACGAATTTGAAACGATTTGCTAAATAATCCCGAGGATTGTAAGATAAAAGGCTAAACCGAGATGAGTAATTTTTACAAAATCTTTCACCACTACAACTCCTGGGGTCGTGATGGGTACAAGCTACGCCAAATTTAGTGACTGGCAGAAGCCATGTTACTTACAAAACGATAGGCCTAGGCTACTTTAGTATCCCAAATGAGAATTTAATCAATTTGTTATTTGTCGTCTTTAATATTGGCGTATCGATTTTCGACTTTCCTTGGATGAGATGTGATCGGGCCGTGCAAGATATGTTCAAAAGTTTTCATTTCTAACTCTTTGTCGTGCTTCGGCTTTGCGAGAGTATTGAAATACCTGGGAATTTTCATGTGATTTCATAGGCAATAGTTGTGTAGGTGGTAACTCCGACCGTGGTTCCCAGTGTAATAGTAGTGAGCCATAGACCATTATTTGTACAATTTTAAATCGGATTTAGTTCTTCAAACAGCCCAGCGACCCTTTAACTCTTTGCAAGAAATTATCATTTGCACTTTCATACTCATTTTAACATACCTCAAATATGGGGTTCACAGAAGTGGCGTCTCTGTCCCGCGCGCCACGCACCCGCCCCGCGAAGCGTAAGCTATCTACGCCACTACACACAGTTTGTGTCTACAACCTATACAAACGATATGAGCCCCCAACTCAGCATATGCCTTGGAAGGCTGGTAGGGGGATCGATTTCACCATCTATGAGCCCAATCAGGTTGATAGCAACGGATTCGTCATACATCAACCACTGGAAGCACATGAGATGACGGAGATCAGAGGCCAGAAAGAAAGCGTTTTCCCCAAATGTCTTAGCGTGGAAAGATGGGCATCAGAGGAGGAAAAACTGAAGCCGCAATATGGTGATCTGATGGCTCCAATGCATCAAAAAAACAAGGTGTACCAAGGGGACTATCTCCGCTCGCAAGATATAGAATTGGCCAAACTAAGAGGAAGGCACTGGAAAGAAATACGGGTTCCTAGATACCGGCCTGGAACGGCACCTTACCGCGGATTTATAGTCAAAGATCCGATCAACATCTTCTGAAGGGTCAGGCGGCGCAGAAGGCAGAAAAACTCTAGACATAATGAAAAACAACATAACAAATCTGAGGCAAGAAAGGTTTCCTACTTCGTACAACTGTTTGGTATGTCGAGACAGACCCTTAATGTCTCGTTGAGGAAAGCCACGTGCTACCGCGTTCTGTCTCACGGCCCGACCTTGCCACGAAACGCAACGCGAACGACTAGTACCTCACCAACATCACACGGCAGAAATACCTTGATATCCGCCCTCTGTCGCCCCGCGGCATTTTCTAGGCCAGAATGGCGTGTCTATGACGGAAGAATACACGGCTAAATGGTCGCCGTCTAAACTCCAAGCCAGTTTACGGTACCACTTGATCTCTCCACCTACTACTGTCCGCTCTCTACCGCAATTGACTGCATCACAGCGCGACTATGGCCGTCTTGGGCCAACATGACATGCGCTTGGCTTATGGAAAACCGTCCCGCCGGGTAAATAGGAGAGCTGTACTGTCTCGCGGGGCGGTACCCCTCCTGCCATAAAAGCATTCGACTTACCTTGAAACTCGACTATTCTATCTTAGTTATATTTACAACAACCAATTCACCACTGGAATTTACGCAATGGCCGACAAGGAACCCATCGTCACTCACGTTTTCACAGCTGATCCTTCAGCTCACGTCTTCAATGGCAAGCTCTATGTTTACCCCTCGCATGATCGCGAAACCGACATCAAAGACAACGATAACGGTGACCAATATGATATGAACGACTACCATGTTTTCAGTATGGAAGAAGTAGGTGGTCCTGTCACAGATCACGGTGTAGCTCTCAAGCAGGAAGACATTCCTTGGGTCTCAAAGCAACTGTGGGCCCCCGATGCCGCGACCAAGAACGGAAAGTACTACCTCTACTTTCCCGCCAGGGATCATGACGGCATTTTCAGGGTCGGCGTTGCGGTGGGCGACTCACCCGAGGGACCATTCAAGCCAGAACCCGAAGCAATTAAGGGCAGCTTCAGTATTGATCCAGCGTGCTTCGTAGACGATGACGGCGAGGCCTATCTCTACTTTGGCGGTATCTGGGGCGGACAGCTGCAATGCTGGACAAAGGGAGAATTTGACCGCGACGCTTACCCCAACATGGAAGCCACAGAAGGAGACGCCCTTAGTGCAAAGGTCGCAAAGCTTACCGGCGACATGACACAATTCGCATCAGAAGCCAAAGATGTTGTTATCTTGGATGAGGCTGGCGCGCCAATAAAGGCTGCCGATCACGACAGGCGGTTCTTCGAAGCAGCATGGATGCACAAGTACCAAGGCAAATACTACTTCTCGTACAGCACGGGTGACACACATTTCCTCTGCTATGCCACCGGCGACAACCCATACGGACCTTTTACATATGGCGGAAGGATACTCGAGCCTGTCATTGGCTGGACAACACATCATTCTATCGCTGAATACAAGGGCAAGTGGTACCTGTTCTACCACGATTCATCGTTATCAAAGGGTGTGAACCACCTGAGGTGTGTGAAGATTAGGGAGATTGTGTATGATAGCGAGGGTAAGATCAAGTTGGCAGACCAACAACCTCGGCTATAGAGAAGATCAGGCAAATGCCTTTTTAGCGTATCAAATTCCGATGAATAGATCATGTTTGTAGTTAAATGTTATCTCGGTTCTTCTCTCGTACATGTTGATTTAACTGAACTTGGAGCATCGATCTTTCTACCTATGGTTTCTTCAAAATGGCATATTAAGAACTACATAACGCGGGTTCATATTCAAGGGTGCATCAGCACATTCAAAGTAATTTACAGTCCCTAAAACCTAGAATGTTACATATGGTACGTACTTTGAAGGGTCTACATCGACATTAACAAAAGCTATCCGCCAGTCTCCCATACATAACCCCCTCTCAAAAACCAGCGATATACCTATGTTGATTCGTAACCTCCAAAACCTCTAATCTATCCCCAACTTTCAACTTTCCCGCTTCCCGCGGTACACACAACATGCCAAAGCAAGGCTTATATGTGATCCCCTCATCGATCCTCCGATACTTCATCATAGTATCCCAGGGCTGCCTCTTATGCTCTTCTGCGGTGTCTGGATCAACGTTGGGCACATGGCACCGCGCACATCTTTGTGTTATATCAAACGTCATCGGCGCGCCGCCATGCTGACCCTTCGGCGTAACGCGCAGTGTCTTCCAGCGATCTTCGTCCCATGGCGCAGACGCATTGCCCTTCACAAGGATGTTAGGTCTGAAGCGAGTCACGCCGATGCTGATATCATCTACGTCCTTGATGCGGGTGTTGAGTTCGTTGATGGAGCTTTCGTTTCCGATGAGTAGGGGCATCATATCTGGAAAACATGTTGCCGCTTCACGGCCTAGGATTTCCTTTGCGCCGTTTGAGCCTAGTGGACGTGGTTCATCGTATAGAGATGCTTTATATACGAGTCTGACATCTTTTTCGAAGAAGGCGTTGAATCGTTCCGTGAGGTTGGGAGAGTATACGCGAGAGGGCGTCCATTTGCTCCAGATTTTTGCGTCATGGGTTTCTGTGTTTTCATCCAGCCATTCTTTACTTGGATGGGCGGGTATTGAGAATTCGAGTTTCTCGTCAGTGGGACCTGGGGCTGGTGCGGTTACGGTGAGCGTGTCTGTAGCTGGGTCGTATGATGGTCGGATGAGCGTCATTTTAGCTAAGTTGCGGATCGTGAGGAATTCGAAATTAGGGTATGTTACCCACATCCATTGGCGGTCTGGCATAATCAGCATACCCTCAAGATTACTGCTTTAATGACAAAAGTGCATACCGAGGTCAAGTCCTGTAGGCAGGAGCTTTGCTGATTGCACTGAAATGCCATGGCATGACTTGATTGGATGAATGTATAATGCTGTTATCTCAGTGGACGTCGGAAGTGGTCTAGCAGTGGCTTTTAGCTTTTGGTTTCGCGTGGAGTAGATGTATGTGAGTAAGGATAAGAAGAACGCGGTGGCAATGATCGCTCCTTGCGTGGGCTTAGAGAATGTGGATGGCATTGCGCTGATGCCGTACGACTGCTTAAACCCGTTGCACTGGTGGCAGATACAGTATATGGGATGGATGCAGATGATTGAAACGATATTCAACTTTGTTGGTCCTTAAATCTGTGTGATCAATATGTCTAGTTATCGAGATGGAGTGATTTGTTCTTAAATAATTATCGGGTTCGTTGTTGGCCTGGATGTAATTTGTAGGGCGTCGGCAACTTATGTAAAATGCACGATACCTGAATCAATCCTTTTCTTGGATCGCGATTGGGAAATCTATAAACAACCTCGGAAGCATGACGTAAGGCGGTACGCTCGATGTCATCCTAGCGCGAACGGCTACAAGCTCCGCAGCGCAGGTAGTTCGCGTAAAGACAATTACCTATCTAGCTACTAGCTCGTAGGATCGATCTCCTGAGGACCAAAGCAAATCCATTGCAGGGTACGCGCATTGGCTGATCGTCTATTGTGTCATTACGTTATGCACCTGACTTTTACCGGGGTGTAGAAGATAATAAGTAGCATTGCTTCTATGGTATTGAATATTCGTTACGTGAACTGCTTCAAATCACGCATAAGGCGCTCTGAAAGGGGGTATTAGGTGAAAAAGACACTAAAAAGCGCTGACATGGTGGGTTGTATCCAATTCCATCCGATTCTTCAAGCCTAAAATCAACCGTAAACGCTGCATTATGGGTATACTCTTCCAACAATCCAGGACCAATCCGTGTGCCAAGTTGACAAGCATGAATGACAAAAAGAAATAATATGTTGTTCGGCTCCGTTGAGGTGACGTGTAGCTCGCTTCGTCAAATGATGATGTGAGGTTCGGAGTCACTTTTTCAGTGAGGTTTTTGTTTCTTTCTTAAGGAGAGTGCGTATGTGCGGCACCGAACCAGTCGGCGTTAAGTGGTTGAGTGGGAGCGATACACCTGTGCGCCAAGTGTGCATGCCTCGGCGCATAGGCATCCGGCTCCACCCTGCATGACAAGGCTGTGGAACTAACCCCAGTTGTCATCATTCATCCAACCTACGTCGCGTTGTGATACGAGGCTGTGTTGGGAGATGTTGCTTGGGCGCCGCCGCATGATCATGCGAGAGAAGCGATTTTGCTGTGGATTCTCATCTTTTGGAGGAGGCGGGGGCGGTTGGTCGTGTTGGGGCATTCGACTCGAGCTTGATATGTTAACCAACTTCGGCACATAACGTCGGGACGTAGGTGTGCTTGTGTGTTGCTGTTGGAGGAAGTTCGGGGGAAGACTCTGCCTTGGCGTGTATTGACCCGTCAAGTTTGCGTACTGTGATGTTGGTACCGAAACCATCTCCCTTGGTTGGTCGTAGCTCATGTAAGAGGTGGGCTGTTGAAAATTCATTAAATCGGGCGTGGAGACGAATCCTGTATTTGGCCATGTCTGCTGCTGCTGAAAACCCTGTGCAACTGGCTGCGGAAAGTCTGTCGGCATCGCCGTCATGTGTGTATCGAATCCCCCGAATGCACCCATACTAGTAGCTGCGTTCATATCGTTGTGGTTCATGTCGCTACTGACGGGCCATTGGGTTTGTTGCATTACTGGGTGATGCATAGGTTGTGCAGACTCAATGGGATCCAGGTCCATCATGGTGGCCTCGGGCGGAAGCCCATGAGAGCTCTGGAGCCGTTGGTCTGCTCCAAAATCGGAGGTCTCAAGTTTGAACTCTACCATTTCCCCTTGACTAGAGTCGGTGGGTTCAGAGACTTCGGGCGTGGTTTCTGGCTGAGTCTCGACGACTTCTTTCGCTTCGATTTCGGCCAAGTCATACGTATCTTGGACCAGTTTCTCGATATCAAAGGCTCGAATGTCCCACTTGGTCTCCAGCTTGTATCTCAACCGATTACATCTCTTGGACTCCCAGGCTAGTGATGGCCAGTTTTGTTCTTCTCCATGACGTTGTAGCAGCATCTGGTTCCAAGCAAGCGCTACTTCTGGTTGTTTAAGCAACCCAAGAACAACATTGGTGAAATTCCACTTTGAACTACCTTTCTCTTCGAAATGCATTGCGATGTGCTCACATCTTTCTTCCCAAGTAGTCAGCAAGGACGCGCAGAAGCCGCAGCCCCACGCATCTTTGTCGTGCATGACGATCTCGTACTTCTTGACACAAGGAGAGGCTTTCCGACTGGTCGGTTGGCCACTCTCCCTGGGCTGTTTGCAGTGTTCACAGCCCTTGTAACCGTTAGTAAGCGATAATGAGGCATCAAGAAATACATACGTGTAGCTTAGTGTGATGCTCACGGAACCGCTTTCCTGCGTGGAATATCTGCTCGCAATCTGGACACCGCCATGTAAGCCTCTGCTCATGGAACTCCTCCTCGTGTGACTTCCAGTACGGCTTCGACTTCAGCGCCTTGTCGCAAAATGTGCATGCGAAGTTCTTTGGCGCAGGGGTTGAAGCAGTAGAAATAGTGGAGAGTCGTGAAGAGGCTGTTGATAATCGCGAAGACGCGGCGCTATAATGCGTGAACGAAGAGTCGGTTGATGCGATTGAGGATCGTGGGTCAGACATCATGCTTGGTACTCTGCTCGATGGTACGCTTAGATATGACGACGCGCGACTTCCGAGTGTCGACATGGACGACCTGTCGGCGCCCGAATGGCGCATTCCATCTGAACGCAAGTAAGCAAACGCGCCATTAAAACAACAACAATACTAACCTCCATTACGCGCTGCCTGCAGCAACAGCAGAATCTGCTGATCGTCGAGATGTTTGAGAGCATTGATGTGATCGATGACATGAGGGTTGAAGTTACTCTGGCCAGAAAGACGTGGTGACGGCGACACGCTCTCCGAGACACTGCTTAACGGGGTTGAACTCTGGAGACTCCGGCGGGGGCGTTTGAACGTGTTACTCGATTGCGGTGTACTGTACTGGAAGAGTTGAGGCTCGTCGGTGTCCATATTGTCGAGATTCGCGCGTTGGAGCCAATGTCATGCCGGAAATTGGCTGGGAACGGGCCGTGTTGGGCGGGAAGTTGTTGTCGCTATGAAAGGGAGACTGATGCACGCGTTATGGAAGCGTTCGAGAAGGTGCCGCGCTTTTGTTGGATGGATGGAAAGGTACAAGCTCGGATCTTAGGCCGTCAGGAAGACATTGCTCGTCTAATCTCCCGGGCGGAGGCGGATGGCACTTGTTTAGAGGAGAGAGGTCGTTTCAACCTTGAAACCCGCTTGGCATGCAGGCGTCAGCGCCAGCTTCATAAATATAGCACGGAGATTTCTGCAGTACGACGCGTAGTTCCGTAATGTAGACGGTATTCAATGAATTCTCGATACCTTTGTTGCCCGATTCTGCTCGGAACACGTAGAGGCGAAACGGCGGTGATTTCTGAACGGAGCGCTTGATCGCGCCACAGGGCGTCCGGTTCTCCTTGAGAGGACTTCTCAGGGGTTGGTATCAATTCTCGGCCTAGCGTTCCCGGTGGGTGCAATATGAAACACGATCTGCTCGCCAACGCCACACAGAGTAGGATGTAGGTATGCAAAGCTTCAGAGCTTGCGCTGATATTTTGCCTAGATGTTAGAACCATTCCACACTCTATGATAGCTGAGGCCGCGTGAGCCCTAGACAATGCGAGAGCTCCTATTGGTCAGAGACACGTCTCAGCATGCGAATGTGTTCACGATACTGTTGTACGTCAAGCAGAGCTTCGTAATGTCTCTTACAAGACGCCAACTAGCTTCGGTGGATTCCAACGGTTACCCTGTAATAATTCTCACAGGCGGCAGTTCGGGCTCCGCTGATGAGCACATCTTCTGCAAGGACGAGGCTGGAGATCGCGCGTCCCCACGTGGATCAGTAGGCTAGGGCCAAAGTGCAGTAGTCTCTCATGAGCTTGTCGTCATACTCAAAGCGCGAATTAAAACACAGGAGTTCTGCATGTTCTGCATACCGTCAAATGATCGCTCTGTTGATGATCTGCCAAGTAGTGGTAGCTTGATCTCATTCTAACCCTGGAGGATCTACTTGGCGTCAAATCAGCATCCGAGATGTGAGTGTTCTTGAGCGTGAACATGCAAACTGATGCTATTTTCAGACGGAGCATAAAGTTCCAGCCGAAACGGGGAAGATGTCAAGTGAACCTTGAGGTGATTGTCTGATCATGACTAAAGATATGCATAGGGTGAAACATCATCCACAGAAACCATGAGACAACTTTGTCTGTCATTGATCAAGCCCGAAATGGGCTGAGGCAGTGTGCTGGGTAACGCAGACGGCTTGGCTAGGTATGACTGGGCTACTGGACCGACGCCCGCGGCTTTTTTTGGTACGTACTCCGATCAACTTTGCCGTCATGTAAAGGTTGCAACACGAGAGCTGGCGTACAGCAGTCAAGGTGATTCGTCGTATAGATTGTGGTAGTAGCACAGGAGAACAGCCGGTATGGGTTAGAACAGGAGTGCTGAATACACCTGTGGCAGGCCAGTCGGGTCATGAATGTGTGGTAAGTTTTGTTGGTTGTGGAAGGCATTTGACCAAGGCCATAATATCAAATAATTGGGCTCGGCTCTCGTTGTGGGCGGGATCCGCTTTTCCCGTGATATATGGTTGGTATTGAGAAAGGTTTTCCTGGCTGAAGTAGAAAACATGGTTTGCCCCGAAGCTTACTGGTGTCTGATGAAATTATTGACGCACCAGAACAGAAAGCCACCAGGATACCCCATCGTTATCGGAGAATAGTATCAGTGGGATAAGATCAGCGAGCTGAATTTTGGATCAACCGGGTAAATACGCAACTGCCGGAACGAGAGATTGCCAGTCATATGAACGTGACGTGCGCCGGAGTCCGGCTACTTGCGACGCTTGATATCTCAGACAAGAAGCCCGGAAGAGGAGCGGTAGCGCAAGCTCGGCTTCTAAAAAGTCTTCTGCTGTTGAGTGGTGGCTGCTCACCTAAGAGGGTCAAGGCATTGGCAGGGTTAAGGCGTCAAAAACCGATGCGCCGAACCACTGAACAATTTCAGGTTATTGTCTCTAAGAGAATAGGAACATCTGGGAAGATACATAGTCAACATATATGGATATGGGGAATGTTAGGTGACGATAGCTTGTGTGAAGTGAAGTCTAAGGTTGGTGGAATCTTGGTGGTGGTTAAGCAATGGCGTCACTAGCCACAGCTTTGGGGCGCGTCTTTACGCGTCGCGTCGCGACTTACCAAAGCTCAAAAGCTTGGACACAAATGCCCGCCACGAACATTGAACATCACGACATCTGCGACTCCGCCTAACTGCCCCCCATTCCATTGAACCTTTCTAGCTCCCCACCTCTTGTCTCTTTCTGGCATTTCACGCCAATTGCTTATCTAGCGTGACCAGTCTGCAAGCCATCACTCGCACGCCTCCAGCTACCACGAGGAAAACTACTCACCGTACCCAGGGCTCGACAATACGTGCCTTAGCTTGAGCATTGCACGATACCTCATATTAATCTAAAACTCCGTTCATCCTGCAACGGTGACGATAATGGATTCGGGCGCGGCAATGGCAGTCGACCAACCTGCACCCACGCTTGACGCGTCGCCAAAGCCTCGAGCTGGGCTACTGGCAGCACTGCGAAAGCCAGTCTCACCATCCTCTCACAGCAGTGCAGAATCAGAGGATGATCTTTCAGAGTCAGATCGCGACGTATCTGCACAATCATCACGTGTGAAATCAATGATCTCGCAGCCTCATCCTGAGGCGGCCGTCTCTCAAGGCGAAGAGGAGGAGGGCAGCGATGCCGGCGCCGCATACGAACGCATGAAAAAGCGATTGGCTGCTAGCAAGACTTCACGTACGACTCAACAGACAGAAAACATGGAACGAAACGCGACTATTGCTACATTATTTAGTAGCGAAGATGAAGACGCGATGCCTGTACGAACAAATGCCCGCAGACCTCACATGACAAAAGCGAAGAGTATTTCCCCGCCAATATCGCCCACTCCTAGCGTACGATCACGGCGATCTTCACCAGGACTGTTTGTCACACCCAACGCGTCGCCCGTAAAGTCACGAAGGATAACAACGATCGGCAGCGAGTCAGACAAATCTCCTCAATCGCCCCATAATGTCCAACTACAAGCGCGTGTACAACGTATTAGAGCGGAGAGGTTGGCAAAGAAGCAACAGGAGCAGACACAGAAGAGCGGAGAAAAGGTCCAGCGGCGACTTCAACAAGAGTCCGGCAGCGATACAGATGGCGAAAGCGGCAGACTCCTTACTCAACAAGCGAAACCAACCCGAAGAGCAGGGAAAAAGGCCATGGAGTTGATGGCTCGGGACCAACAGAGAATCAGCCGCAATATGCAGCTCACTCACCGGTCCAAGACGAAGAAGAAACACACTCTTAACGATCTATACAGCCGCTTCGGATTTAATGCCCCCACCGCTGAGAGTCCAGTAGTGGAGGCTCTTCCAACACCAGATGCCAGCTCTGCATTGGCATCATCCGATGTGGAAGCAAACCGACTCCAAGACACACCGCCAACAAGTCCTCCACGAAAGGAAGTATCACCAACAAAAGAACATGCTGCTCCCGCACCACTGGGTGGGGGACCATCATCGCCCTATACCAAAATCGATAAAGGCAAAGGCCGGGCACCTGAATTCCAGCACCTCCCCTTACACCCCTGGATGAAACAGGTTGAAAACCCTGTGGTTCAAAATGTTCAGTTGGATGTCAAAGAGCCATCTGATCATGATATGGTTGAGCTTTCCGATTCGGATGACGAACTTGATGTCGTGCAGGCGAAGAGCAGATTTCCTGTCTTCGACCGAGTGCCCATTAAAAAGCAACAAGAGTCCTCTTCGTTACTTCATCTTCGTCATCTTGCTCACCTGACATCTTCGAAAGACTTGCCAAAGAGCTCGAAATCCATCAGCCTCGGAGAAATGCAAATGTCACTTGCCCAAAAAGCTCGTGAACAGGCTCACAAGGAACGAGAAGAGAAGGTAACGGAATTGAAGCGACGAGGCATCCACATCGAGACCGAGGAAGAGCAAGAGAAGAACCAGATGGAGATTGAAGACATGGTTGCTCAATTCGAAAAGCAACGACAGGAAGATCTAAAGCTCGCCAAAGCAGAAAGGAAGGAAGCGAAAAAGAATGGCGAGACGATTGACAGTCTACCATCGAGCGATGAGTCGGACGGTGACTACGTTGGAAGCGGCGAAGAAAACCACAACGAGGCAGATCTTGAAGTGGAAGACGAAGAGCTGGAGCTAGAACTGTCCGGCTCTGAAGACGAGGACGTTGAGAATACACATGACTTAGTCGCCGACATGGCGGACGAGGATGTCGAAAACCCTGCAGTAGACGCCGAAGAACAACAAGTCGATGAAGATGCTGATATGGAGGACGAAGATCTCAGTGCCCCCATCCGGAAGCGAACAGTTGCCCGACCACGAAAAAGAGTAGTAGATGAAGAAGATGAGAGCGACAATGACAGTGACATCCCCATGCCCTCGGCCCCCGCAAAACAAATGACTCAGGACGATGCTATGGCCGCTTTCGGATTTGGAAATGCGGACACTGGTATTGGCCTCACTCAAATGTTCGCTGGTACTATGGTGAACCTGGAATCAGGAACACAGTCTGACCCTGCTGAACCCGAGCAAGACTCCTTGGACTTTCTCCGTGGTCTACCAGATACTCAACCTGGCGCAAACTTCAGCCAGGCCTCGGGCTTCTTCGTACCCAACAGCCAGTCATTGATGTCACCACAGAAGGCCATGCAAGATGCTTCAGACACGCAATTCAGTCTAGGGATCAGTCAATTGATCGGAACATCCCCGGTTTTTTCACGCACGCAACTCGATGAGCTACCAGAGCCCACACAGGATGCTGGATTCTCCTTCTCACGATCTCCAGCGGGTCTGGTAATACCACCCGATTCGACTATCGATACAGTCATGATGAGAATTCAAGAGTCACCCATTAAGCAGAAGAAGGGGAGGCTCCAGCGTGGACGTAGAGATGCTACCGTCGAACTCTCTGACGCCGAGGAGGATCTCACAAGCCTCAGCGAAGAGGATGATATTCAACGTCCCCCTAAGCCGCGTGATGCCTTTGCAAAGCTGCAGAAAGCGGCTAAGAAACAAAAGGTCATGGCCGATTTCAACAAGATGACTAGCATGGCCAAGGATGCGGTCATGGAACAAGCCGAAGAATCCGAAGACGAGTACGCCGGACTCGGAGGTGCAAGTGATGATGACAGTGGGGCAGAAGATGAGGAAACGAAGAATATGATTGAGCATGGAGAAGTTGATGTTGATGAACGACAAATTGCTGCTTTCTTTGCGTAAGTCTCCATGCAATACACGTTGGAGTTGGTATCACTAACACTACGACAGCGAAAAATCCAAGAAAGAGGACGAGAAGAACATCAACGAGCTCTACAAGAATGTCATGAATGGTGGCCTACGTAGACGCGCTGGTGGTCGTGATGGGTTTGATATGTCCGACTCTGAAGATGAAGAAGACATGCGCCTCCGAAAGAAGCGCGCTGAATTCCAGAAGATGAACAGGGCACTATTAGCTGACGAACGTATTGGCAATATTGCCAAGGATCAAAAGAAACAGGCCTTCTTCCATACATTGGCAGACTTTGCTGATGAGGGCGAGTATGAGTTCTTGGACATGCCTGCTGACTTAGGCGCTGTTGGTGAGCAGAGTCAGTCACAGGAGGGGCAGAAAGACGATGAACGTATGGAAGACATCACCATTCCAGACTCACAGACAGAGACCGCGGATGTACCAGCGCCAGTCAACTCCATGAAGCGCAAATCACCAACGGACTCACAAAAGGAAAACCGCCCTCCTCCAAATCTTCGCCGCACCGCTGCGTCAGACAACCTCACGCGGAAACCAATTACACTCGCTGATGTCCAGAACTCGGTGTTGGAGTTGCTCGACGACCCTCGCATCATAGTGCCAGATTCGCAATACTCCGAGTCAGACGATGATGATGAGTCCCCAGCACCCAACCCATCATCGAGGAAGCCCATCGTCGACCGTCTGTCCCTTTCCCGTACATCTAGCATCTCTGAGGCACCAGCAGATGGCAGCAATCTCGCTTTCTATGCCCCCTCGCGCGGTGCCAATGTCCCTGGCTTTCGTGCCCCTTTGCTCATCCGCCAAGCAACCAGCAACCTTTCCACGGCATCTGAGTCTCGCAAGCCTTCAGGGGCTAGTACGCCGACGGAGAGTGTGCGACGCGGCGGGACGGGTAAGAGCAATATCCATGCGCAGGCTAGAGAGGCGGAGCGGAGGCAATTGCTTGATAAGAAGGAGGCGAAGAGGAAGACGGCGTTGAAGAAGAAGGTTAATGCGGGGAAGAAACAGGGGATGAGGAGCGTGTTAGGAAATCTAGGTGGGGAGTTTGAGTAGCTCGACGCTTTTTTGTTGTGTCTTGTCAGCTTAGCGTGTTGGTGTTTGGATCAGCGGGCTTAGATAAGTCTCGTCGCAATATGTTTGCGAATTCTATCCTCATCTATCATTGTCTAAAGTTTGCTTGTGTTGTATGTACATTGTGCTCTACAATACATTTTGCATCGTGATTGATTCCATGCCTCTTTACACCCTCTCACTGACCCAAATCGCCCCTCTACACCCCCCACGAATAACCTCTGTCAGTAGCTCATATGGCTTCGCCTCCTTCGCATCATTCTCCACCGCATGATCCAAATGCTCCAACTCCTCATCCCTAATCCTCCTCAACTCTCCCACCAGCTCCTCCAGCTCGGGCCCCAGCCTCTCCCCCCTCGCCTCACACTTGGCCGCCCAGTCGATCAAAACCCTAACCTGCTCATTATAGTGCGTGCCAATCTCCGTCTCGACGGCCTCGGTGCACGCCATGGCAGCCTCGCGCCCCAGCACGGCGGTGCCCCAGCCGAGGAAGCTGGCAGCAGCATACCACACGGGGTACATGGCGGTCGGGCGGATGCGGTGCTTGGTGAGGATGCGGTTGAAGAAAACGTGGTGGCTGGCTTCCTGGTCGTACATGCGCTTCATGAGGGGCCGGAGGTGGGGGTGGGAGCGCGCGAGGAGGGGGGTTTGGGCGGCGTAGATGAGGATGGCGGCGAGTTCGCCGGTTTGGTTTACGCGGAGGGCGGAGGCGAGGTAGGCGCGCTGGTCGGGGGCGAGGGGGCGGATGGGCTTGGCCTGTTTGGAGGCATCTTGGGACGGCGGCGGCGGCGGCGTTTGGGGGTTGGGCTGCGAGGATGCGGCGGTGGTTTGGAAGCGCCGCGTCTGGCGTGATACTGCTGCCGGGGCGAGAAAGTCTGGGATGGGGTGCCGGACGGCGCGCGGTATTGCGCGGGCCAATGGGCGGGCGGGCGTGACTGCAGGAGGCATTCCTGCCCTTCTGGTGCTTTGTTGGGCACCAAGGAAAGCGGCCGGCGAAAAGTCAGGATCAATGCCAATTCACTTGCGTTGCGGGCTTCGATGCGGTCATTGACGCCGACCGCGCTAAGAGACGCGTGCTGGCTGGCCCAAGCGCGGCCTTTTAGAACCAACGTTTCCCCGTCCGCTGAGCTCCCACGTTCCTCTCCTCTCGCCCCTAAACCGCGCCTTTCCACCCCCAAACGGCCGCTTCGTGACACCGTTTGCACCGCCTCTCCTGCTCGCCCATCGTCGCCAGGCTTCCGCGCCATCATTCCCTGCGCCATTCACAATGTCTGGCGACGACTTTGACGATGAGCTCTTCGCCCTCGCCGGCGGTGACGAAGATGCAGACATCGAGGAAGGTGAAGCGTGAGTGCCCGCGCTGCCCTTTTCCCACTCGCTGCTGCCCCTCACCCTCTCACCTGTCACTCGCCTCGCGCACCGTGCCCAAATACCTCGGCCGACCCGCCCTCCCCAACCCGCCTTCGCCCTCCACCCGCACCATGAAACTGACCCCGCCCAGCTCGTCGCCCGCGGCCTCATCGCCAAACTCGCTAGGCTCAGACGCCATGGACGAGTCCGACTCGGACCGCGACGATGACGTTCCCGAGCGCACCGCCGACGTACCCTACCCGCTGGAGGGCAAGTACATCGACGACGCAGACAAGCGACGCATCATGGCCATGTCGCAGCTGGAGCGAGAGGAGATTCTCGGCTCACGCGCCGAAGAGACGCAGAGAGCCAACTTCCAGGCCGAACTCGCCCGGCGCGCTGCCCAGGAGAATAACAGGAAGAGAAAGGCTGACTCCGAGGAGCCCGATGATGCGATGCGTAAGAACAGTCGCCCCAAGGTGCAGCCACGGAAGAACGACAAACTCGAGGCATACAAGCGCGAACGGGAACAGCGAGGCCAGCAACGGCAACGTCAAGACGATCGCCGCAACGGTCGTCGGCGGTCAAGTTCTGGTGATAGGGGCGGTGGCTCAGATGTCGACGCCGACGGCGAGAGCGACGTCGAGTGGGATGAACGGCCAGCAGAGAAACCTCGCGAGGAGCAGCCCGCTAGCATCCGCGACTTTGAGTCCGTTCGTGTCGGTCGAGGCTTCTTCTCCGAGGTCTGCTTCTACCCTGGATTCGAGGAGGCCATGACTGGCACATTCGGACGTGTCGGCGTAGGCCAAGACTCTCAGCGCCACACTCTGTACAAGATGGCACAGATCAAAGGTAAGTGTCCGCAACCCATCGAATTGCACTTAGCTAACAAAGCCAAGGCTTTACGACCGGTAAACCCTATGTCTTCGAAGGCAAGAACGGCCAGCGTATTGCGACAGATCAATATGTTATCGCGCAACATGGTTCAGTGAAGAAGGATTACCAGTTCCAGTTCTTGTCCAACCAGCGCTTCACCGAAAGCGATCTCGATATCTATAAACAGTCTCTTACTGAGACAAATGCCAAGGTCCCCACACAGACATTCCTCCAGCGGAAATACGATGACCTCAAGAATCTTCAAAACCACTACTGGACTGAGGCCGATATCAGCGCACGTATTGCCAAATCGAAGAAGTTTGCGCATCTGTTGGCACGCCAAAATGCAGACAGCCAGCCCAGGATAGCCACGCAATCAGAGACAGCTGCAGCCCGCGTTGCCGAACTCAACCGCAAGACACGTATTCTTGAGGCCGAGCGCGTGAAGAAAGCCCTCCAAGAGCAACAACGCGAGAAGAAGATAAGTCAACGGAAGGAGGCTGCACGACAGAAAGCAGAAGAAGAGGCAAAGAAAGCACAAGCAGAGGCCGCGCTTAAGAACCACAACCTCGACGTCGATGCACTCTTCGATGGTGACGGCTCATCACGAGCAACCACACCAAAGCCTCAAACGGATAAGAAGAAGACTGAACGCAAAGGCTTGCCAACGTTCAGGAAACCGAAGATGGACGATGATATTATTGCGAGCATGGATATTGGCGTGGACATCGAGATCTGAACTGCTCAGCTTTTCACTGGAGCATGCTACAACCCCCCTTTGACAGCTTAGTTATTCGCCATCAGTTTCGGACTATCACTCCCTCCCTCCCCCTTGCAATATTCTATACCTAAGACTGCTATTCCGGTATACCACGGCGTCTCTTACAAGGGAAACACGGCCAGTCATTCACACAGCATTGCAAGGCGTTCTAGGCTCTTGCATATAGAGCATCTGCAATTAGTCTACCTATCACCGGCTTGTAGTCCCCGTTTTTGACACGGCCAAATAAACAGATATATGGTACTGCCAACCCCTTCGTGATTCTTTCAATCAAAACGTGAAGAGCTCGAGTGTGCTAACGGTCTCCTTGACAGATCCTAGATGTGGAATCGTGTGCAGGGTTCGTGCAATCAAAAAGTACAATTGGAAATGACTTAGCCGTTGTGAATGATAGCGAATTACTATTATGATACATAAGTTTGTCCCATCATCAGCTGTGCTCCAACCATCTCATGGTCAAAGTTACCATGAACGCCTTACCCACCTCAACACCCATCAAGGCACTGTATCCCACACCCTATCTCCCTCCTTCGGCGGCTCCAAAAAGTCAGCCGGCGTATCCTCCACATCCGGCAACTGATGCCTCTCCGCCCAATCCCGTATCGCATCGAAATTGCGACACTTGTGCACAGTGTTGAAGTCGACAAAAGCTTCAGGGGCTTTGCCCGCAGGCTTATACCACACCTGGCCCAGAACGCCCACGTCAACTGTACACATGAGCTGCTGCCGCAAGATATCCAGACAATGTGCTGGCCGTGTTAGTCTGGAATCCGTAGAACCGTGGACAGAGCGCTACATACTGACGTGATGCTTAAGGATATTCGCATCGTTTGAAAAGGGCCCGAGGCCCTGTTCTTGGTAGTATTCGAAGTTCCATGCCAGCGATTTGCGGAGCAGATTCTGCTGTGTGTTAGTACAGTTACTTGGGAAGAGCATTGCGACGTACGAGGCAGTGGAGGTGATGTAAGCCCTCAACGTGTGCTGGGTAGCCGCCACCGTATTTTTGCTTGATTTTAACTTGGTCCGGCGCGAGGCCGGAGCGTTCCGCTTCTTCTGAAGGGATTCGGGCTGCGTGGTCTAGTGTGGTGTGTTAGTATCAATGGAGAAGATAATGGGGCAAGACCAGGGCGTACAGTCTGCGCCTAGGGACTTCCATGCAGCGTCGACTTCTGGTCCTGCGTCTTTTCTGAAGTCGTTCGATTTTAGGAGCGAGCCTTGGAATTTGATTGCGCCGTATGTTATGCCTACGTCTTTGACAATGGGGGCTGGAGTTGTTAGCGACGAACCTGAAGCTGCTCTTGCTGAACATACAGTATTGCGAAGTATGTCGTATACTGAAGTTATCGGCATCTAATCGACCATTTTGAACTGCCAAAGCCCCCAACCCAGCAGACAGTAACGCCGTGCAAATGACTGTAAGTGTAGTTGCTAACCACGACGGCCCCCTCGGTGCTTTTTTCAAAGCTCGACCATCCCCCTCTGGCCTCTCACTATCCTTCAGAAGCCGTTCATGATCCTCGCCATCAACCCGCTCAAATTTCCCTCCTTTCTCAGTTCGAAACCCAAACATAGTCAAAAGGATGCTGGGAAAGTTGCGTCTCGACCTCCATATTGAGTTTTAACGGCACATGGCCATTACGACATTTGTCGTGACCTGCATACCAAGACTATTGCTTGCATGCCTGCAGTGTGGTTCAGCTCTCGATGCCCCGCAGAAGTTGGGGAGCCCATGGCGCCCGACCAACCACTTACACTCGCTTGTAGCACCTTAGCCCGACTACAAGGCTAGATACTCGTATTGCGATTCGAGAGCGCAGGCAACACACGTATCGAGCCTTCTTCTTTAGGGCAGCACTTAGCGACACGAGTTAGAGCATTGTCACTACGACTGATGAAGATTAACGCCGCGCGGAGGCATCTTTGAACTGCTGACTATGATATCACGCCCTGCGTAGCGCGGCCAGATCAGGACTGAGATGGAACTCGAGGTAACTATGTATGCTGGACATGTTGTATTGCTAATATCGCGCAAGTATTGGGTACCGCGACAAAACGTGGGCAGATGACTCCATCAACAGGCATTTGCGCAACCCATTGCCTCCAATACACCTGCCTGTCTGTCCCATGTCCGGACTTGGAAATGCCCAACGGTTCCACGGCGGCCTGCTGCGATTGAAACTTTATGAAGTGGTCGGGTATCCTTGACGCGGTGTGGCTTTAGCCATGCAGCTTTCAATAGCTTCATCGTGGGCGTGCAGCAGCCTCAACACCAGCAACCTATCGTGACCCTTTGGCTACGCCCGTTGTTATCGATTACGTCTGTCACTGCCTTATTCGAGTAAGTCTGGGGTCGTATGCGTCGCGATCGCTATGGATCCATGTCGTGCGGAGTACATACATACATCTTCCCGAACCGCCGAACACGAGTCTACACGCAAGATGTCGTCCCGATGATGCAAAGTACCAAGTCTCGGATCTAGGTGGATCTAGGTCCTGGGCTATAGTAACGCCAATAGCGTCAGGGGCTGGGCTGGTTCCATGGTGGTGCTGCAGAGTGTATATAATATGAGGGCTGCGGCTTGGGGAAGTATCAAGCTGAGCTTCTTGGAGAGGATCAGTTTTCGACATTGACGGCTCTTGACATTCACTCGATTTATACTCTGTATTATGAGGTTTACGCTCACTCTTCTCGCCTTTGTGGCGTCGGTTATTGCGGCTCCGATTGCTGCGCCAGAGGCTGATGCCCAGGGAACATATGCTACTTATGGTATGTACATTGCGATCTTCTCCGACAAGATGATCATGCATATCGACCTTCTGTCATCAATTGCATCGACTGATTCCTCCAAGGCACATATGGTAATCCACCCCCGCCACCTCCACCACCACCTCCACCAGCCGGTGGTTACGCTTCGTATGGCAGTTATCCACCACCTGCTGGCGGGTATGCTACCTATGGTACTTATAAGAAGGAATAAGTGGCCAATAGAAGACATGACATGGGTTCGAGGATCATAACAGGAGGTATGAGTTGAGCGAAGTCTATTTGATTGGGATCATGTTGGGGGAACATCATCCTAACGCTCTCTTACGATATAATGTTTGAATGAATAATCGATATGAACATGTGCACTAGTGTTGTGATTTATCCAATGTGAGGCATATTGTGTTTGTGGTGTATGATTTGCGAACATGGATTTATGGAGATTAACTCCTTTATATTGTTACATAACATGCATAGGATAAGCATGACTTCCTGCAAGCTGGACAGTACTGGTGGTGCTGCATGCCCCTTACTTCGGTTCGCATTGTTTGTTTTGTGGTACAATTCAATCCCTTCTCTCGTGTTGACATTCAACATTTAAGCATGGTCTTTATATTTATCAAACTTTCCTGCACATTTATATATTCTTGTAATTTATTTATTTTTTCCACTTTCTGGCTAGTTGGACAGAGCATCTTAGAAGCAATTAGGTCAAGGATCATGTATTCATTTTGATGTACAACTTTCTTCTAAAAAATATATATATATATAGAGGCAATCCTAAAAAATGTTAATTCATCCTCAAACATAACATGAATCCAGACGCTGAACGTTACGCCTTCTTATCGTAAACATTTACGATCATTCGACTCAATGGCAGGTCTCTATTGTGCCACCCAGGAACAGTTGCATAAAGAGTAGCTGAGTAACGAATTACTCTTGACATATGCGCACATGGATTTTAGAAGCGTATTTCCCAACGTTCAATTCGTTGTTGAGGAATAGAAAGTTCTGCCCTTTGACAGCAGTTTCTTGAATTGCAAAACGTAACCAGCATGCAGCGCGAATGATGAAGTAATTATATCTCATCATGATTTAACATAACTTAAAAGTAGATATATCATTTAAGATGTTGGATGTTGGCTGTATTTTCAACTTGTCAGGACGAGCAATTAGCTTACAGTCTGCTAGTACTTGCATGAAGTTGCATCGCAAAACACTTTTGGGCACTCGTTACACTAAAAATTGGGGGTATTTCACCGCAAGCTGGCGCCAAATTATATTATCCAAGGAGTTGGACTGTGTAATCGTCGGCAGCGGTTCTGTGCAAATATTTAGCTTCTTCCCGTCGTTCTTAGCATATTATTTTTATCCGAATTCCACGAATCATAACAGTGTAGAAATACCATCGAATGTTTTGCAATTCATTCGCATACCAATATAAGATCTGGAACAAGCTTTCGCTGTCCCATCCGCTGTCCATCGTGGTTCTGGGGATGATGATTTGTGATTGGTTGTTATCTTAACTTGATTATTTAGGTTTGAGTGATTTTTAGGTCATGATTCTCCAAATATCATGATTCAGGTATCTATGAAATGGAGGCTTCACGTCGGCCAAGCATCAGAATTTTTTTTAAAAAAAAAGCACAATAAATTATTATCGAAAAACAACGTCGTGTACCAGAAATCTCATATCTCATCCATTGCCGCATATCCTTCAGATATCGTTCCACATCCCAGAACCTAATCTATGCGCATTCTCTCCTAGCAAAGTTCATACCACGAGGCGTGAATAGGGGTATCCACCTTGATTTCGCAAAGTGTAACGGGCACGCACACACCCTTTGCCCAATCCTTGCCCCACTGTTGCGCACAGCTGGCATCGTTGAAAATAGTGTTCATCTCAGGAGCGGTTATTGAGCGGCGGTGGCACTAGAACCAGAGTTAGAAGATCAATGCATAGCATGGGCATGAATGCGGATGTATGAGGGATAGTGAGGATTAAGAACATACCCATTCTCCTCGGGAGGAGAGACCACCACCTAGCATCTGGCAGAGACCAGAACCTCGGGCTGTGCCGGCGGCGTTCACGCAGGCGCATTCCTCGCTTCGGAACGAAGCAGCACTAATTAGCGACTGTTAGTTGTGCATCCCCAAGAAGAAAAGACAAGATTCAATATATACCTCGTGGTAGGTGCGGCCAGAGCAGCAGGGAGAGCTAGCAAAGTGACAAAGAAGGTCTTCATGGTGACGAATGGTGTGTAAGGGAAGTAAAATTTGTATTGTACTTGTGTCGAAGTTGCTCGTTGATGATAGTAAAGCAAAAAGGCAGACCAAGTTCAACTATTTGTACACTTTTTCTTACCCCCTTCCCATGTAATTTGTCCCTGTGCTTAATATGCTAACATATACACTTCACGGAAGAATCCATACACAGCTTTGTGTGTCATGCATGATGTGATTTGCAAGTTGGAACCAATAAGCAATGGCGTTTAATACCATAAAAGTGGTTTTGATCAAGCGAGAACGGTGCGATACTACGAATGGGTGATGTTCAGAATTATTGGGCTGAACGTAGAAATTCTCTGTCGGAGGAAGCCGCTCGCTTCGTGGAGGCGCTTTGGGTGCGGGGATGGCTACTACCGAGTACGGGGTATTGGCCCGATGAGACCTGGTAAATTAATATTCCTTTCGGTTGATATGGGCGACTGGGACATGTGATTTTGAGTAGTAGGAGACGTTGAGCTCGACGTACTTAGGCGACTTTTATCAGAGAGGTTCTTGCCGCAAAATGACTTGCTTTCGTAGGTCGTGAAAGCGGTACAAGGTGCAACAAGCAAGTTGTCAGCAAAAGCAAATTTTATATTGTTGACCTCTTCCTTCACATACGGCCATAGTATCCTGAAAAGCAAGGCTTCCCGTTCGCTCAGCCCCAAGCAGTATACCGGCGGATTAGCACTCACTACCTAAGATTTGTGGCCAATAAATTCAAGCCATACTCTTGTGCACGTGACACTCCGCCGCTCCAATCGCAACCGTGGCACCTCCGCGGCTCCGTCCGCAACCGAGTCCGTAGATGGTCATCATATCTCCCACTTACAACTCAGTAATGCACTCTCGCATTATCCACCTCGGTTCGCCATGATATCGTCCGGCTTCACAAACGCGCCTGTGAGCCAGTTTCTGGTTTTCTCAGTTGTCATTGGCTCCCTCCTCGCAACGCTTACGGACACGAGATACTACCTACACATCTCGGTCGTGCCACACATATGGACTTATGGCCAGTTCTGGCGATTTCTGACGTGGCAGGTATGTCAGCATACTTTTGTTTCCCAGATGAAGAAGACAACGAGTTGCAAAATCGGGGGTGGGGGTAAAGGCTAATATGATGCACCAGTCATGCTTCACAAACTCGACGGAAGTTCTCTTCGGTGTACTTACATTCTACCAACTACGAGTTGTAGAGAGATTATGGGGTAGTAGGAAATTTGCCGTACGTTTTGAACCTCGGCTACTTTACACATTCTGACCGTGACTTGCAGTCATTCCTCCTTGCTACTCTCCCTTATACAACATTCCTACCACCACTTATTCTTACTTTCGCCCTCCGCCCACTTACATTCGGCCGCATAAACTACCTTCCGGCTGGCCCGACGTCGGTCATCTTCGCCTTACTCGCGAACTACTATGCCGCCATCCCGTACACATACCGCTACAAGGTGTCCGCTTTCGCACCGCCCCCGCCGCAGTCTAATACCCAGGCCGCTTCTAGCCTGTGGTCTCGTAGCTTGACGCTTACATCTAAGTCGCTTTCGTATCTCGCCCCTTTACAACTTGCATTTTCGCAATTTCCAGGGTCCTTACTTGCTGCAGCGGTGGGCTGGGCGGTGGGCACTGCATATAGGAGAGATTTGCTGCCCGGCGCCGCAGGCTGGAGAGTACCGGGGTGGGTGGTTGGCGAGGAGAAGAAGCGGGGCTTTGAAGGCTTGCGGGCAAGACTTGATGCGGAAAGGGAGAGGGAGGAAGGGACAGGTGCCTCGACTGGGATTCTGGCTGGAGAGACGGGGCAGGGTGGGGCGAGGGCGCGGAGAACGCTGGGCGATATGGTGGCAGAGCAGTTCCGAGGTAGGAGTTGAATTATGGGTTTTACGTAGGATGCGCATGACTTGAAATGAGAATATTCTTATGCATTTTTTGATGAGACTGACTGCGCCTCTCTCGATTACCATATGCGTCTTGCCGTGCATAGTTTAAGCATCACAGCCACTATGTGCATTGAAGCCCACGCGGTCTTGAAACAGCGTCATCTTGCAAAGCCGCAACACTCTCCCCCAACATGTACAGGACGAAATACTAGCCCATGACAAGCCGCAAGTTAATATCCACTCAAAAAGCATATCATAATATTAATTAGAAGTCATAATGGAAACCACCACCCCCCCCCCCTCAATTCCTACCATTCCTCCACCGCAGACCTATCTAATTCCAAAAAGCCCCACCTTCAACGGCCCAGATTTAACTGGCGCCCTACCCAGCTCCTCGTCCTCAGCATAGATCCCATGCTTCATCTTCATATCCATCTCACTCGGCGTCAACGGCGGGCGACTAGGCGTGACGGGCCCCCTCCCCTTCAGCCCATTCGCCTTGGCCACCATAATCTTCATATGCCCGTCTTCATCTCCCTTCATGTTGACAATCAAGCTTCCATTGCCCTCGTCGGGATCGCTCAATAACCACACATGCTTCATATGCGCGCGATCCCGCTTCTCCATGACAGCGTCGGCGGCGTCGGCGATTTCGGCACCGCCGCGCGACGCCGCAATGATGAGGTCGCGCGGGTCGAGGTAGTTGAAGCGGCCAAGGTCGGCCCAGCCATATGTGCGCGTGGCCTCGGCCAAGACGGCGAAGATGATGACGAGGTTGAGGGCGAAGATGGCGTATATGTAGCCTGGCTGGCCGAACTGGAGGGCGTAGACGTAGGTGCGGGCGGGCTGCTGGGTGAACATGCGGCCAACCATGAGCTGGGCGGAGGCGTAGGCGACGAGCATGTCGTCGGCCATGGCGGTGATGGAGTTTGTGAGGCCCGCGAGTGTGGCTTCTTCTTCGGTGAAGGGGTCGCGGGAGGCGGAGGCGCGGGACATTTTGTAGGCGGCGATGCTGGAGTTGAAAGCTTCGCCAAGGAGGGAGACGTATAGGTTCGTCATATCATTAGACATTAGTTCGAATTGGCGGACGACAGTTCGAGTGATATTGCGTTGAGGATTGAAGTCTCGCATGGTGGCGCCGGGTCGGACGGTGATATTGAGGTTGTTGAGGTCCACTGTTACGTTAAATAAAGTAGGCACAAAGTCGAACTCGCACTGTGTGTTATTGAGGAAGCTGTAGGCTTCACCAGCTGCGATTGCGAGGTATCGACGAGGCGAACGTTCACTGAAGGATACGCCCATAGCGACAATTGCTTTGCCATCATGACCGATGTAGTTGGAGTATTCGGAGCCATCGACACTATCAGGCAAGTTACCAGAGGCCGCATATATCCATTCGTTGACGGGTCCAGACAAGACGAACTCTGAGCTGGTATTGTAGATGCAGCTCACGTTCGCCAAGTATCCTTGCTCTTGAAACCAATATCCTGCCACCTGGTTGTTGGACGACAAGGCTTGGTCCATAAGCCCGACAGATGCGCCGACGCCGTAGGACCGACCCCTGTAGCTGAACTGGGTGTTGTCGAGCTTCCGATGAACATGAAGACCCCTGCCAGTTGAGGATGCTGATGCCGCTGACCCCATTAATTGTCCACTTTGCTGCTGGCCGACCGAGTATGTAAAGAAGCCCTTTTGTGTCCGCAATGAAGGGCCCGATGAACCAATCATCATCGGGTACTCAATAATTTTCGAGACATCGTCATAACTGGGTATGAGCAACATGCCACTCCCCATAGTCCGCGAAACCGACGGCGTAATGGAACCGGCCCATAACGCTGCCGGAACTACACTCAGAAATACCATAAACAGAACAGGAAAGAAGAATCTAAGCGGAAGATCCCAGTTCACGCGAGGAACGGTCATATCCACCCATGTTCGCAACACATCCAACGAAACGCCAACCTTCATAATCCGGAGTCGCAGGGCGTAGTTGATAAGCTTGCAAATAACTGCCACATGGAGGAGCCCAAAAAATGCGGCAAGTAGTTGAACGATAAGCGCAACAGAGGCAGGAAATTTGTTGGCGACCATGAACAAATTGCCCGAGACCCGCCATTGTCGAAGTTGCGAAAGCAGGAGGATCGTTGAAAGAGTAGTCGTAATTGCCAACCCATAGAAAGTGTTATACCGTCGCCAATGACTATACCGCAGCGTCCTACCATCCGGCCCTGTTGCCCGGCGCGTGGCAGGAGGAAAAGAGAATTGACGAACCATTGATGAAAGAGGGGACCGCCCGCGGTCAACGAAGGAAGAACATGCGAAAAAGACAGAATGAGCAGCAAAAAGAATGACAATGGCAAAGTGACATGAGAAAGACAAAGGGACTACTGACTCGAGGGGATCTGGGACATGGATACATAACGTTGTGGGGTTTGTCAATATCGTGTATCAGATCTGTCACTGCTTCATGCTAGAGCCTTAACGGGTGGCTAACCGATCGTGTCTCGACACGGCAGCCGGGGTTCAACCGCATGATTTGGCCTTAGGCGGCGTGTGGTGTTCGAATACGGAAATTCCGACGTTTTGGACGGTCGGAACTGTACCGTAAATGTGTTTTTGTGTTCTAGTCGTACTGTTCGCATGGGTCAAGGGTGACGACGCAAGAACGGATGTCCGGCAAGGCCGATGTCGTCATTCGAGTTTTTGCGGATGTGCATAAGTTAGTTGAGATACCTATACTCCCGGAGCGTTCGATGGAAGACACAAGGCTGTGGGCCTGAATCAGTCTCTGTGCTTTCTCTTCGTGGCCTTCAGCTCAGAAAGTAAACAGACACCACCTCTATCATCAACGCGACTTCAAGTATGCTGTTGTTGCTAGCAGATTGCCTTGCATACTTCAGCCGTATACATAGCACTTACTTTAGGAGGCATATTCTCCTGAAGTCTGAGAGTTCTGGCTCGCTTCCATGGATTGAAACTGTGTGACTGGCTGGGACACCGACGCCAAATCATGCGGCTGACTGTACGCGTCGTCGAAACCAACAATCTGACAGATATACCCGCCTACTCTTGACCACTCAACAGCACATCTCTTTACTCGATACACGCCCACATGTACCGGGTAAGCAAAAGTATATCAGGGCAGCTGTAAGGTACACAACGGCATGCGCATGAGCAGGCGCCCGAAGCGGCCTAATGCGAGACGAACACGGGGCCCGTCGACCGTCAAGAAGCGACGAGAGGAGCAGTAGTTGTCGGCCAAGAGAGCTGCTTGCTGGCACAGTGACTCACCTCAAGGTGAAGGGACAAGTCAAGATGCACAACTTCACACAAGCGATGAAGTGATGGCTAGCGTGGCCCCGCCAGCACCAATCGTCCCAACCTCGCTTGCTTCTCCACCACCCCACCTCATACCCAAGGCACCCATCTGAAACACGAGACGCATGCAACTCCTCCCATTCATATCACCCACGCGTTTGATCTCCAGTTGCCCCTCGCCCCTGCTCCGTGATTTCTCCTACATAGTAGTGCAATGTCCGATGGAACGAGCCTCTAGGCTGCAGAGCTGGAAAATAATAATAATAATAATCTAGCCGGTGTGGCAGCGCATCACGCCATGTTCGATCTCAACCTTGTGACCACCACATGTATGGACCGCAGAAGATTTTGCTTCCAGGCGGGCTGACACGGGAATACGGTTGCGCCAATGGGTGCGATTCTCGGGCGGCTGAGGCTCCCCCCCCGTTGTGGCTGCGCATGCGGCCAGACCCAACATGCAAGGCAGAGCAAGGAGAAAAGAAGGTCGACGTGAAGGGAACGCGGGGTAGGTTGGGATGTTGGTGTGGCTGTACGTTGCGACTATGTAGTCGTTTGGGATGTGCGCCTGGCGACCGGTGTACGGAGAATGTCAGGGCATCCACCGGTTCAGGATGATAATCCAGCCTTCCCCATGTGCCTCGACACGAATACGAGGGCGTACTAATGTCGAGCAACATTGAAGGGAGGGTGCGGCACATGCTGTTTATACGCAACGCGCGAAGGAATGCAGCTGCTTCTTGCCAGACCGAGTAGACTATCGTTCCGAGTCTTGCAGTAATGGTTCACGATGACCGTTGTCGCGGGGCCTGTCAGGTGCGGTTGTGGAAATTGCAAGGGGACGGACGTCACGCTCTTTCGGATATTGCCAAGCAGGTAGGACAAACTAAATGGGTTTTTTGAACTTCATTACTCGCGGCAATGCGCGAGGAGAGCTATGTAGATAACTAAATGGTCTGATATGATATGGGATATCGAGGCGCGCCGGCCCATCAGCAGCCAATGTTGCTAGCGGCAATACAAGTATTCAACGCCGTACAATGCAATGCGTAAATATGCTCAACAATTAACACCGCCCATGCAATGCTATCATGAGGGGCTCATGAGGTACGCAAGTCGTGTCCAGCCAGTGGGCAGTGCTCGCAATGTTGTATCGCGTTTTTTTCTTTGGAGAAAGCGATACTAGGAAACTCGTGGGTCTAGGACGATAGGAAAAATAGCGAATGAATTAATAGGCGCCCGTCTGGCCGAACATTCGGTTGAAGAAGCCACCAGATGTTTTGGCCTTCTTGGACGGCTTGTCGTCGTAGAGGGGAAGAGAGTGTTGGAGCTGGATCTTCGACTGCGAGGCGGGCCCATGGATATGTACAAGGGTGGCACCCTGGTCGGCATCATAGCGCTGCACAAAGGCTTGAGTGGGCTCTTCGGTGAAGCTGATGGGCGAATCTGATGACGTTGAGACAGATGAGCTTCGGGTTGGCGGTGAGAGAGACGGAGTGCGCGATGGAGCGCGGGATGACTGGTGGACACGCTGCCTTTGTGGGCGTGCGGCGTATGCAGAGTAGGAAGTGGTGGACTGGTAGAGGTTCTCGGCAGTGAGCTGGTACTGTTGGCGAGCAAACTCCTTCTCCCTCTCAGCACGCTTGGCCTTCTCGGCCTGGCGTGATTGCCAGACACGGATGGGTGCCAGGAAGGGCTCGAGGTGGTAGTAGAGATCCTCTTCGTTGATGCGGAGATCCCAGTCGAGGAGGAAGAGAAGCTGTTTCTCCATGAGGTTGACCTCGGTGATGGAGAAGCCGAAGCCCTCGTAGCCACGAACACTGGTGTAGCGAGCCCAGTGCTTGTTCTTTGGCGAGGAGTCGTTGAGGTTCTTAGCGGCAAGGATAAGAGCGGCCAAAAAGATACGGTGGGTAGTGCACTTCATGCCCTTGGCGACCGGGGGAAGGCGAGATCGTAATCGGCTCAAGTAGACGAGCGAGGTCATGAGAGTGGGGACTTGCACGTGTGACCGTTCGACCAGAGATGTGATGAACTCCTCGACTGAAGGGATGGCAGCTTCCTTGCTAGAGGTGGCATGCTGGGGAGGAGAGGCTGGTGGTGTTGGTGGCAGGTTCTTGTTGAGTGATGGTTCGCAGCGAATGACTTGTGTGGCTTTTTGTGCGAGGTAAGAGATCATGTCTTGAGAAACTGGCGTCTGGATGAAGTGGTCCAAGGCTGCGCTGTTTTCAGCGGCGAGGTTTGCTGAGTAAGGCATGGTGGTTGCTGTGTGTTGAATTGATAGACGGGTAAGTGTGTATAAATGTCAACAATGGTAGTCCCGAAGTGGCTTATCGTATAGGATTATGCCCTGCAAGGCAGATGGTCCGACTGTACTTTTTGGTGTAAGCGAAGCGTCCGGGATAGGCTGAGCAGTGGCTTGGTCGAGGAGGACACAAGGTTGAGCGTCAGGCAGCAAATGATTAGGGTGCGATAAAAGTCCTGACCGGCAAGACCAAGCAAATAGCGATAGGCGGTAAGGAGACTTTTTTTGGTGGTTTGGGTGGGTAGTGTGGTGTTTGTACGAGGATAGGCAGTGCCGGACTGGGATGGGCCTGCACCGCTGGGGTGTCAGGGGGAAAAAGAAAAGAGGAAGTGAAGAATAGCACTGACCAGAAGTGAGGAGCAAAAGTCGACGGCAGAAGAAGTGATACTTAATACCCTCGAGACCCTAGCGACAGCTCTTCTGGATGCTAAACTTGCGAGGAGGGCGGCTGCAACGCTCGGCCAATCGAGGGCGGGGATGGGCCGGGGACAGGAGGTTAGCGCGCCACCAAAGAGGGAGCCAGCGGCTGTTTGGCTGTTTGGGCGCGGCCAAGATTGCGAGAGGTAGGATGCAGAAACCCCAGAATAGTCGGTTTCAAGTCGGGAGCCAGTCGCTTGTGGCCTAAATCTGCGCGGAGCCCTGCGAGCCAATAATCCTGCCGCTGTTTCGCGTTTCGACGACGGGCGAGATGTTTGAGGGCTGCACGGCCGTCGTAGCAGGCAAGCGCAGATGGATGGATGGACGGCGGCGGGATAGACTATATGCTGGAGTATGCTGGGGAGCGTTTCTGCACGACAACGGCCGAGAGGGTCACGCTGGTCGTGGTGTGAGGCGGTGGGGTGTAACGAGTGGATCTGGGTGCAGGCCTGCAGCAGCAGCAGCAGCAGCAGCAGCACGGCCGTTCCATATATCTGAGCAAGCTACTGTGTAGACAGCTGTCATGCTGGCAGACTCCGATGGAAGCGTTTCCGGGTGACGATTTACCCAGCCTCTTTGGCAGGCAGGCCGGCCGAGAATGGAGCGACGCGAGGGCATGCGAGGCGGTTGATGCGCGCCGCTTTGGGAAGGAAACCCATTTTTGCCTCCCAGAACGCGTGTGTTGCAGTGCGTTGGAAGCCAAGCGTAGCATTGCACGCACTCGACGAGGGGCAGGCCTGTGGCTCAGCGGCCTGGTGCGCCGTTCATTCGTGCGAGAGCATGCTTCTCCGGCCTTCGTCTGCATGCCACCCACCCACTTGGCTACACCACGTAGTATGCATCCGGTATGAATCTCCAACGGACACAAAAGTGAGTCCATCACGCAGCTCTGACTCTCGACGATCGGCATGTCATGCGCAGGGTTGGGCCTCATGCCAGCCTCATGCCAGCCCCATGCCGGCCCTCGACTGGCCCTCGTGCCAGCCAAACATTTCCCTCCGTTTCAACACCTGTTTACTTCAAGCCCGCTCCACCGGCATGACCTGGCCTCGGTGTCCACCGCATGAATGACGAAGGCCGTGCTGCCGCCTTGCCAGCGCCCAAATGCTCTGTGCCAATCACTGGCCAGCCTCCATCCTTCTCTCCTGCCATGCACCGCCTCAGTCCTCGCCGCCAATCACGTCTCTTACCTCGACAGTCCCTCGTCGCCATGGTCCGCATCGTCCGCCCCTGCATCTCTAATGGCCCGTCGCGCAGAACTCCAGACAACTCTATCCAGATTGCACTCGGTGTCGCCGCGTCCACTTGCCCTCGTGCGCTGTGCCGGCTGGTTGGCCGGCCATCACGCGCTCGGCATGGGGCGCATCCCCAATTTAACAAACCTTCATCTCACTCCCCATGGCTCCCAGTTCCCGTGAACCATGCACATTGCACAGCAGCAGTAGGCAGCCAGAAACTAGGTTGATGCGGCTCTGCAGCAGCCACTCGCCATGTTCCCTGCGCGGCTCGCACGGATCCGGCTGGCCAAAATAGTACCCGCTCGTCTTGGTAGCCGCTCGTGTTACGCCCAGAACGGATCGCATCGGATCGAATCTAGCCGTTGCAGCAGCCAGGTACACGGCAGCTTGCGCAATCTATCCATCTGCACGCCCGTAATAGACTCGAGTCGTGCCGGTTTGGGCCTTGCAGAGGAAGACGAGCTTCCGAATGCAAGCGCTTTGGTGTTTCATCGCGGGAGCCCGGTGCAGGGTAGGGAGGGCTACAAGAGGCATATGCGCCCCCAAACTGTTGGCCTCCAACGGCCGACCTTTTGGCTTTTCGTGCGCTGCATGCTGGGCAGGTAATGCGCTGGCTGCTGTTGAGAGAATCGACACATCCGAACTAACTCCTCCAAGCTCTATCCCCGCTATCGCAAACCCAACCTCCATCCACCAGTGGATGGCTGTGGCTAAGGTGTGCCACCCCTAACGTCACCCCTCGCGAAAGCAATAGAGGCGCAGCCATACACTCGAGCTGATCAGAACAACAACACGCACTGCTGGCAAGTGGCAGTGCATACAAAGTCACATGAGTACTCTATACAAGCTGAAATGTTTACACTTGCTTTTTTTTTCCCCTCACAGATGGATCCTCGGCTAACATGGCCGAGTCGATCAATCTAGATCTGATTTCATGCAATGCATCCCTCCGTCTTTGATATCGTTTCATGTTTCAATCCTGAGGGTGGGCTTTATTTTGTGGAGCCGAGTTAAAGCCAATATCTATGCTGCTTGCCATAGATAAACTCTCTGCCTGCGCGGGCTTACTGGCTTTGGCCCCCCGGGTTTCTTGCTCTCCCTTTGGGTATCAAGGATGGTTGAGATCTTGCTCTCTTCCTAGGATGTTGCCAAGGATTGATATCTTGCTCTTGGGTATGCCTCATGGGGGCGAAAAGCGATTGGTTTGAGTTGAACAATGCGTTCGTGCGCCGGGTCAATGTGAGATTGCTACTCTACGTTTCTATGCAATGGGTAAGTCACTGCATTTTCCACAACACATCCAGTCCACCCTGGAGCCATTGATCTCGTCCTCAATCGACATCACCACCACCACCAAACCGCAAGAATCCAGGACAAATCCTATTATTCATTACCGTCCTACCAAACCCAACTATCTCATTATAAAAATATCCCTGATATACATTACTCATTAAACAAACTGGCCCCTACCCCTTCGCATTCCACTTGTCATTATACGCATTCGCCGCCACAGCAATCTGTCTGTAGAACCAATTGCGACTGCCCTCATCCCCAATCGGCACAAACGGGCCTTGATTCCCGCCCTTGAGCGCAATCCCAAGCCCCGTGCGCTCCTTGCTAATCGTCTGCACATCCTTGAGCAACACCTCCCACTCCGTGGTCAGTTTCTTCGTGCGCACCATCATGACGCCGTTGTACGTGAGCATGACGAGCATCTCTTTGTTTTGCAGCTCTAAGTGCGCGATGTAGTCTTCATTGAAGTACTTGCCGTTGTCCAACGTTTTGAGCCAGAATTGGCCCAGCGCTTCGCGTTGTGAGTATGGGCGCACGATGCCGTCGGTGCCGATGAAGCGGGTTAGGCGGACGCGGTCAAGGCCTTCTTGGTCGAAGACGGTGGTTGTGTTGCGGACGCCTTCGGCCATGTTGGAGGCGAGGTCGAAGGCGCCGATGGCGGCTTTAGTAGGCACACCGAGGAGGCCTTTGCCCACACCTTTGACGAAGCCAAGCGCGCCTTCCTTTTCTGCGCCTTGGATGGGATGCCGGGCAAGTCCGCCGAGGCCGCTGGCGAGACTGTTGGCGAAGGCGTTGCCGCCGGCTGTGATACCGTAGAGTGCGTGCTTTGGCCTGTTGCGAGAGCGTGTCATACGGCGTTGATCTTGGAACTCTTTGTCCATTGTGGCCGCAGATAAGCCCTTGGACATGCTGCCTGTGAACTTGGCCATGCTGTCAGAAAATCCGAAAACAGACTTCTTGACGAAGCTGGATGCGCCCTTTGCAATCCCGATACCAAGCTCCTCTGGACGGTCGGATTTGACGAGACCCTGGTACGGCTCGTAGAATATATCGGCAACACCAGAGCTGATATTAGTGAACAAACCAACTGGGTTACCGAGGAAGTCTGCGGATCCGATGATGACATGCACTTGTCGGAGTGATTCTTGTACGTAGTGGTTCTTGATGTTCGTGACCAGGGCTGTCGTAGAAATTCGAGCATTCTCTAGGATAAGAGAGTTGTATCGAACGGGTGCATCGTTGACATTACCGATAGACATCGTGAGCACATTGACGGCGAACATGAACGGGTTCGACGTGCTCATTGTGTCCTCGGCATTGATACGTTCGGTCCGCACAAATGACAGGTCAATCTGCATGGGCTGGAGGTGAAGAAGCTCGAAATAGACATCCTGGCCTGATTGCTCCTGCTTGGGTTCTGGAATATCAAGCGAGTCATCCCACAGCTTGCCTTCTTTTTCTTCCCACCACGAGGCTCCCGGGATGTTGGCAAAATCAATCATTGCGAAAATAAAGTCTTCGTCAATTTCAACGGTCATCTGCTGAAGAAGGAATGTGAAGTATTTGATATAAAGCACCCCATATGAATCGTCCTTGACCTTGGTGATGGTGGTTTGGAAGATAGGATGCGCCTCCATCTCCTTGCCCGTCTTTGGCACTACACTGGGATAGAATATAATCGGGAATATGCCACCATAGAGTTGGTTGTCGATCTGTATCCATTTGACTTGCAGATTGACCATTTGGTAAATAGCGGAGTCGGAGTACTTCAACTCGATATCTCGTAACGTGATGTAGACCAGCTCGCGCAGGTGTCTATTCACAAGCGAGAGGCCAATACCTGCAAATCGTAACTGAGCCTTAAAAGTGACATCGGTGTCTTGATCCCTCACTTCGAAACCAGTGGTAGTGGAGGAAGAAGTCATAGACTTCTGCTTGTATAAGCTCTTCGACGGCTTGTAGTTCGAGATCTCGAGTGTTTGTGTTGGGCCTACCGCGACGACATTGAGATCGATAACCTTCATACCACTGCGTTCCCGACTAGGAGGAACCTTGAACGGAATCAAAGGACCAATCTCGGTAAGCTTGACGTGTCGCTCCTTTCCATTCGCGCTGATGACAATCTCCTTATTCTTTGCCGCAGGAAAGTCCCAGGCGTAAGGCATGATGCTTCGCGGAGGTAGACGATACCTGATAGGGCGGAATCCAGAGCCACGATCGTCCTCATTTTCGTCCAAATGGGGGTTTTGTTGCCAGTACAAGAACTCCTGGTCGCTCATATTCTTGAACGAAAAGGGCCAGTGCTTAGTCTCTACACTGATGTGGCAGAAGATTGTCGCTTGCTCCATGAGGATGTCAACCCGTACCAGCTTCTGACGTTGGCCAGATTTCGATAGCTTGACATGCACGTTGCCGACATTGGAAATATGGAAAGGCGAAGACCATTGGTTGTTGACGCCAGGATAGCAAAGAGACAACTGCGGCGACCCACCTTGTCGGAGCCAACGAAGAGGAAGCAGATCGCCATCTTTCAGTGTCATCCAATCCGATTGACCAGGTTCACGAATCAAGAGTTCTTCCTTAATCTTGTTCTTGACGATGAAGCGCGGCGCAATAGACACTACCTTGGTCAAATTATACTTGCCTTCGCCCTCCGCAACCGAGACACCAAGTTGCATCTCTGATCGTGATGCGGTTGAAGGTAAGGCTACTGTGTAGGTACTTCCAATCGCATCGAAACTTTGCGGTTTACTCCAACTCGAATCGCCAACCTTCAACAGAGCACGGTTCTTTTTGTTGTTGCTTGGGTAAGAAAACATGAAAGGCAAGGCCTTGCCAGGCTCATCGGGGTTGTTTGACATGACGTTTTGGCCAGCAGCAGATTTGGCTTGACCCATGAACTGCTGTGAACGAACATCGAGCTCGATACCAGTGCGGTTGAGCACAATATACGGGCTGAAAATGGCCACCTTGAAGGCACCACCACCATCAGGAAAATTACTAGTTCTGTTAGCAAATGCCATGAAATAGTCAAATGGGAGACTTACTAGAAGTGCATGTTGAGGTGCAAAGTCTGACCATTATTGTCCTTGACCTCGAGCACCTTTTCTCTCCTGAAGTTCTCTCGATCGGCCGAGTTGATAATACCGAACTTACTTGGCTGAAATGGACCGTCCTGCATTTCTACGCTTACGAGAAGGAGATGCGAAAGCTCAACGACGTGTACAGGACTGATACCTCCCTTTCTAAGGAAATTTGTCCAATCCTTCTTGGTGTTGCTGTCATAGATTCTGTACTTGAAATCGTATGGCAAAAGATTGTGTATCTCAACTGGTGCTTGGAGACGAAGGCGCATATACGGATAGACTCCAGTTAGGGGATCCTTCTTGTCGTACGCAGCATGCAATTGGAAGTAGAAGGGCGGCGCTTGTTCATCCTGCTCTCCGCGACAGGTGATGGTTCTTGTTGGACGCTTCAGAAGATCCTTCCAGAACAACCGCTCATTCGACCAAGCATAGCCAAAGCCTTGATCTGGGCGAACAACGATTTGGTGCATGTAAGCTGAGCCAATAGGTGCGGGTCTTGCATCGCCCGGCGCTATTTTATCGATCTTTAGAAGATGGCCGTCTTCAGGGCTGAACATGCCCAGCTCAACGGGTATCTGGGTGTTGTTCTCAACCAATAAGGGCGAGCGGAATGTAATGCTCTTGATATTGTCGCCACCAAGTTTGACATCCACTAAGATGCGATGCTGAATACGATCCTGCCTTGGTTTGAGGTTGTACAAGAACTCCCCCCCACGATGGACTGGTATACGCGAAAGAGTGTCGAAACCACTTCCGCCAAGTCGAATACCAACCATGCCACTTGCGCCATCTGTAGATAGTGTCTCTCTTGTCGACATGGGGTCTTCAAACCGCCAAGGCTGCTCTTCGCCGTCTTCCAACTTTGCAGAGTAACCCTCTTCTTCCTTTCCTTCAGCCCAGACATCAAGACTGAACCCAGTGTGGTTGCGGATACGATAAGGCGCGTCGCTATTTCGAGGCTTGGACAAGATGTCCTCATCCCCAGCGAGGAAGTCAAATGACTTTGATCCCAAGGCAATGGTGGCAGCTGTCACTGTCAATTCCATCGTCTTTCGAGAATACACGTCCACGGAAATTCGATCGGGATTCTGGTCTTTAGCCATATGAAAGCCCACGCTCCAAGGTTCAATTAAAGGCTCCCAGGCCGATTTTGAGAAGTTGTAGACGTTGATAAGAGTATCGAGTGAGGTGTCGGCAACCATGGCACCCGACCAATCTCGCACATCCAAGCCAAATTTCTTGACACGCCAGTCAAGCATAGGCATTTCATGGACGTCGCCTATCAAAACAACGCGAATACCTTCAATATTGACATACATCTCTTCTCTTTTCAGTACAGTTGAGGTGCTGGAGTGACCTGAGGGATGGAGACCATGCTGGCTCGATAGTTTCGTTGTTGCGATGGACTTCGCGCGGGGCCGAGAAGAGGGAGTTTTCCCAGTTGTTGACTTTACCGTCTTGGAAGGTGTTGACGGTTTGATCTTTTTGGCGTCTTCGGATGGCAATTTCTCGTCACCTGCTGACATTGCGGACGCGCGGTTGACGATCTGCATAGCCAGCAAAATATCACGTAGCGAAAGTCGGAGCACAAGAGGCTCAATATCAACACTGATGCTTATCAGAGGCGCTTTTGAGCCTTGGTTGCGCATATCGAGAGCCGTCTGGATGCTGAAATCGTCGAGGATACGCAAACGGTTGGTGTCGAAGCGGTCCATGCGACATAGGAACATGCCGACCTTATCAACCTGCAATGTCATCGCTTGCTGCTTCGATACAAGCACTTGCTTCGTGCCAAGAACAATAGCTTCTGAGGTTGCCATTGCAGGGTTGGCGATAAGCACTACTTGTGCGTCCACAAGGTTGACACGGAAAGAGATGTTCATTCCTGTGTTAGCGGAATCTGTCGTAGCCTGAAGCTGTTCGAGGGTCCGAGATCCATCTAGCGACATTACATCTTCGTTGTCGCTGTCTATCTCCTCGTTCTCGGTCGCTTCCTCGATAGCCAATGGCTCATCTGTGGCAAGGCCCGCATTAACAAAAGCCTGCAAAGCAAACAGATAGTCCAAAGCCAGGATGATTCTCGGACTGTCAATTGTCAAAAGCGCAATCATGTTTCGCTCCTGACCTCCCGAGATGGAGACACTAGCCATGAATTGTTGTTTAACGTCGTTGTTGATAAGAGACATAATTTTTCTAAACTTGTTTGTCCCTTGTGTGCGACTGTCTCGAATGGTGAATGACTGCACAACAAATTCGGCTTCCATTGCCCCATCACTGATCATTCGAACTTTGACATTAGTATCGTTTAGAGAGAACTTTGAAAGGCTGGCAGCCTCGATATCACCAACAGGTTCTCCCTCATTAGATTTGACCAACTCTAGCGCAATAGAGCCAACCTTGAAGACAAAGTCAAGCTTAGTCCACTTTTCGTCATCTGCTCTCAGTTCAGGCCCCTGTGAAGAGGTGACAGCTTGCGATGCACCCCCAGTTGAAGATTCCTTATCTGTCAGTTGGCGAGCGGGCTTTGTCGTAGAATCAGGTAACTCAGAATGAATGTCTTCATCTATGGCTTCATCTGATTGGGTGGCAAATGCTTGCGGTATGGTTCGTGACAGCTCCAAAGCGAACTTCATCTGTTCTGGTGTGAGCCGCAGATTGATATTAGACATTGAGCCATCAATCTCAAGATCGGGTTGTTCATTTCCAGGTTTGTGCTCTACGATGGTGATTTTGAAATCAAGATCAACTTTGTCAATCAACTCTAGCTCCTCCGATCGGTTCTCATCATAATGGAGATTCGAGGTCAATTTGATGTTTCTAATGCCGGCGGAGAGCTTGTTGGCAACGTCTGCATCTTTTGAATCATCTAGCGGAGCAAAGGTGTTCTTTGCGTATATTTCGCCGAGATTCGCGGTTAGCGTATCTTGGTCTGCCTTGTCTGAAATCACCATTCGCGGGAATACAACAATGGGCGTGCTAATAGTGATATCGAAATGGAACTTAGAGGCTCGTTGTTGTATTTGTGTAGCCTGATTCGCTGCTGCTTGTCGCGCCGCATTGAAAATAGCTTGCATCTTGCCAAATTTGACAGCAAATTCCATGATCTTCCGGAATGGTTCGGTGAGGAAGTTAATCTTGATCGAACCTGTCTTGAGCGCCACAGCCATATCATAGCCAGGGTAACTTTTTGCCTCTGCATTGAAGGTTTCGTAACTGAAATCGGCCAAATTCTTACCCTCGATTGTGACAAGTTGTCGAAGCGGTGATTCTTCAGGAACGCCCTGATTGACATCATCGATAAGGGAAAGGTTACCAAGGCGGCCGCCAATGCGCATCATCCCCCTATTAAGGAAGATGCCAACATCTCCGGAGTTCAAACTTAACGTAGCAAGCCGTATGCCGTCATTGTTGAGTACAACCGCGATACGTTTGAGTTCAGCTCGAATCCGTATTTTGTCTGGCTCAGCTTGAGGCTGCTGAGTGGGCTCTTGGGGCTCGTCTGATTTCGCCTCTATCTGAGCCTGCTGACTTTCAGGCTGTCCTGGATTCGTGAAAGTAATAAGTACAAAATCCAATAGTGTCAACAGGGTCCGTCTTGTCACAATCAGATTGATTGTAGAAACTGCGACATCCAAGTTCGTAGCAATGCCTTCGTATTTGGTCTGGAATTCAGGTGATTCTTTGTTCACTTTTACGAACTTCAAAGTGAACAGATCTTTCTGTTCATCTGACGAGACGTCTTCTGATGTTATTATGTTTCGGAATTCTGGGATAGGGGCCTCTTCAACATGATCTTCAACAACAAGACTCTTCAGGCGAACATCGGCGCCCATCTCAAAGGATTCTTGATAGAAATCGAGGTCGAAGTCTTCAGCGATGAGTTCAACCAAGAGCTGGTCAGATTTCTTCCCTTCAGGATCAGTCCTGTATAAAGAGCCTTGTAGCGTGTCGACAGTGAACTTGAACTCGAAGTTTCGCTGGTGTGTATGAGCCTTCTTCTTCGTTGTCTGGGTCTCTTCTGACGCATCTTCAAACTTTTCATTGTCATCGTCTCCGCCTTCCTCTTCCATTACGAGCTCGTGTTCCTGAGCTGAGAACTGGAAGGACTTCGAACGTGGTCTACCGAGAGGATCCTTGTCACCCTTTATGTCGCTTGTTGGTTTGAGGTTTGAAGGGCCCTTAGCGCCGTCACCAACTTGTTTGCTTGGGGCGTCATCGTTGAACTTTGGAATTGCAACATCGATGAGCTTCATCAAGTTCTTGTACTTCGCGTCGGATATGGAAGCGTGAAGGATGGGAAGATTTCCAGAGACGCGAAATTTTGTCAGATCAGATGCTTTTGGAACAATACAAATCTCAACTTTGAAGTCCATATTGATTCTGTCCACGATGTGAAGGTTTTTCGAAGACGCATCCTCATCAAGCTGTGCACGGGTTTCTTCAATCGAAGGCCCTATAAGCACTTGCGTCGACTGCAGCTTTAGATTGAACTTGTCGTACATGAGATTTTCAAGCCTTGAGTAGTCTTCGTCCGTGTACTGTTGCTGCTGTTTCGATTGAATATCACGCAACGTTTCCTTGTCAACAAGTTCGCTGGTTACGCTTGCGTGACCAGCGTCGAGAATGAGGCAGTTACTTGACTTCTTCGTGACAGAATCGGGAATGATGATGAGAGGAGCCTGTAGATCTAGTTGTGCATTAATGGTTTTGTGCTCGGTCAGAGCAAATTCCAGTCCGGCGCGTGTCTGTTGCCGTATGCCTTCTACCGTGGCACCTGCAGTTTCCATAAGCGCGCCGATCGACTCCATGTGGCGCTCCGGAGGCTTGAAGAACTTTGCTACCTCAACTACAAAACGCGGGTTGTAAACGAACTCTATGCCTTTCAGCTTCATTGTCAGAGCAGTGTCCGCACTCCTATCAAGCGGGTTTTTCTCGAAACTAAGCTGGAAGAACGGGTCTTCTTTTTCCTCTTCCTCCTCATCATCTTTGGAGGTTTCGTCATCATTGAGTTCCTTGATTCGTTGATCGTCTGATACTGGTGGAGCATCCTTGATTGTGATGATTTGAGGAAAGAGACTGCCTTCTGTGGTACCATCGTAAAGGCGCATACCCTCGAGGGCAACCTTCACAAACATCGAGTCTGTCCGTTGCAAGAGCTGTGTGCTGAAAGAATCGAATAGTAGACGGAGAATTTCTTTGGACTTCCCATGTGGATCACGCTTGAGTGTAAAGCTTCCTGTCCTGAGGCTCATGTTTACCTCCATCTTGACGTACTCTCTTGGCATGTCCACAGCTTCTGTTATAGCCTGCTTCTCATCCCAGGCAATAGCATCATACAGCTCTTTGCGTTGCTGTTCGGACATCTGGGTATCATCTTCATGTTGCTCCTCCTGTTTTGTGCCCCAAACCCAGGAAGTCCAGGTCTGTTTGGGCGGCGGCTTCTTGACCCCTACATTTTCCTTACGTAGTTCGTTCCGTGCTAAAGACCGCCAAAAGCGAAGATCCTCGTACGTGAGTTTTCGTTCAAGCTGATCTAAGTCCTTTACCTCGTCAGGTGTCAACTTCTCCTCGCGCTTCTTCTTGAAAAGCTCGATGTACCGTAATCGGTCGTCTCGGCGTTCCTTAAAGTACTCCCAGCTCCATTTGCGATTTCTGTCGTGAATTTTATCGAGGACAGCTTTCCCAGCGAATTTGAGCCATCCGGCAGGATCTTCCTTAGGACTTGACTTGGGCTGGAACTTCTTGTACTCTTGGTGTCGAATGAAGTAGTGAAACAGGTCAACAAGCATGAGAGCATCTCGATATTGATCTTCATCAATAATGAAACCTAGTTCGTCAAAGAGAAGGCGAGCCTTCATCTTTGATCGGTCAAGTTTGCCCGTCTTGTCCATCTCCAGGCCAGCACGACCACTGATAGGTTTTAGAATGAACTGATGATCACCCAGGTCTGGATTGTCGCCCCTAACAATCATGCCCTTGAGCTTCTCAATGAAATCTTCGTGGTCGATATGCTGCTCATCCTTGGTATCGTTGCCCTTTCCTGTGCCGATGAGCTTCGCATCTGTATCCCAGTATATAGCCAATGACCCTAACGTGGCCAACTTGTGTGTCGAGGCTGCGGTGCCCTGGATGAAGGTAGGCTTCCAGTTCTCATCGGTGCTGACCGCGCTAAAATCGGCGAGCGTGAGGCCGAGGGCGAAAGGATGCCCAGGATCTGATATCGAATCTTCATATCGCATGTGGATGTTCTTGACTGTGACTTGGACATTGTCTACGATAGCAGTGACCAAGCTGGCAGTAAAGCTTTGGTTCTTTTGTTGCTCTTCGGCGCTCATGCCTTCCGTGTTGCGCTCCTTGAGCAGCTCCGCGCTATCAAGCTTCTCCATTTTGACAGCATGTGCTCGGCGCTCCTCCTCGTCAGCATCGTAGTCGGCATCTTCCTTGGGCGCTGCCAGTAGGAAGACATCTTCGATGTTGATCTTGAGCGGCTTCCCTCGCAAGTTTGACCACGGTATTGATAGTGTGAGAGAGCCCAGGTGTCCTTCTATAACGTTCAGGGGTAGGCGCAGCTGATCGAGAGCCTCGCGACGCAATTCGAGGTCGCGTAGCTTGACGTCACCAGACCAGATGCCGACATTGAGTTGTTTGGGGTCGAAGTTCTGGACATACATGCCCAAGAACCGGTTGAGAAGGTTCGATACGAGTCCTTCGAGCATGGTGGCGGTCTGTGGCCGTTACGCAGGCTGCGGTACGAATAGGTGAGATTATCGGCGTGGCGGGGTGGTGGAGCGTTTTTTACGTCGTCGGGTTTCGAGAAGGCATAAGGAGTTGCTGTGGTTGCGCAATAAGGGTGCGCTTCTTGGGTATCGTAATCTGCAAACAGAAGGCGGCGTGCAAATGCGCAAATACTGGATTGAGCCGTGAGGTTCTGTGCTCAGTGCCGCAGTTCAAATGTTACCGAGGATCGTACAAGATGATGCAAGGAGAGTAGCGAAGAGAAGAATAACTCCAAGCAGCAACTTACACAAGACGCGTCTGGGATTCGACTCGATTCAGAACGCACCAACGCTGCAGAGTTGGAGATGTAGTGATCATCGCAAGGCAGCCGCAAGCGCTATCAAGAGAGAAGATGTGCATGACGTAGGATTGAGTTGTCCGTGGACTCGAACATGATTGGACAGACGGCTGGGGGCGGGCCGTCTCGGCTGTCATTGGCCGGAAGTTGTACCTCCATATTCGATTTCTTTGGGTACTTCGATCCAAGTACTGAGCACAAGCAACCCAATTCTGCGCGCTTTTATACCTTTCGCTCAGCACATACACACCAGGCCCACGATGAGCTGGTGGCCCTTCTCAGGCACAGGCACAAGCCCCAAATCGCAATCCCAAGCCCAACCACAACCACAACCACAAATGCCATTGTCAGACTCAATACCCCGTCCAAGCACACAACCAAGTCCACCGCCAGACGCCGCACCCCACGACCCTGATTTCTACGCTGCCCACCCCCATCTCGCGCCGCCATCCTTCTCTACCTCGGCCACCTCCCAACCCTCTTCTGCCCCAGCCGATGAGCCCTTCGATCCCCATCTACCACGCACAATGTCCTGCCGCGCCGCCTTTGACTCGGCATTCTATTGCTCCTCGCTGGGCGGCCACTTCAACGACATATACCGCTACGGCCAATTACGTTCGTGCAGCGAGCACTGGAGCGATTTCTGGTTCTGTATGAGGGTCAAGAACAGCTATAATCCGCGCGAGACTAAGGAGCGCATGGTCCAGGAGCGGTATAGAGATAAGGAGCTCAAGATCAAGAGCGGACCTAGTAGTGAGGATGTTTGGAGGGCAAGAAAGCCTGGCGAGGAAGTTGTAGGTGCATTTGGAATGTCGGATAAAAGGAATGGGACATGAAGTGTAAAAGACATTGTTGGGACATGTAGGTAACAGACAGCGGGATATCGATATTGCTGATTTTCAGCGCAATACTAAAGATCTCCCTTCGGGATCGTCGTAAGACAGGAGCAATTCAAAAATTCCAACCAGCCAATTCTATACTGTAAAATATATTGTAAGATATCAAGCACCAATGCAAAAACAGTAATTATTCCGTTTTTTTACCACTGGGGAAAACATAACATGGGATGAGTGATGCTGCATCTTGCTGATGAACGGCTTTGTAACTCTCCCTAGGCGGCTCGACGGTCAAGGTATGAGAGAGAGAGAGAGCCGGAAAGGGATAGGCAGTTATTGTCTTTGCGAAAAGGCGGTGATACCATAGGTAGGCGCAACAAGCCATCCAGAGCAAAAACTTCTGCTTTACCACCAGGCAAGCTACAGGAAGTCCACCAGACAAGGACTAGAATAGATTAGAAAGTAGTCCAATCTTGTGACTGAACAACAAAGATATGACCAGGACAGGGTCATAGTATTCCGGGAAAAAAACGGTATGACAGATAGCGTAGGATAGGATCAACCGATACAAAAACGATAAAAGTATGAAACTGGGAATGATACCCTTTTTGATTGTCGGGGACACGTCTAGATGTATCATAACTTAGAAATTGACAGGGCATGGGGATAGGACAAGGACAAACGAATCAAGGTTCCGATGTCATATGGATTAGCAGACTTGATAACATCACAAACAAGTGTAAGATATGAAGTTAAACTAATTTCTTCAATTATGTCTCTACGGAGGATGAATCCTATTACGAGAGTACATGCGCACCTCCAAACTTTTACTCCCAATCATGTTGATCGTTACTCATCCGATGCATTCAAAATGAAACCGTGGCATTGAGCCATTATATCGCCAAAAACTCCGATGAACTACCGCCCAGGAAAGAAGTCTATGCTGGGATATGAAGACTAGGAAAGGAAGCGGGGAGCCACTTAGTCAACCTCCTCGACGGTAGGGCCATCATCGTGATGGGCACCGCCGGCAGCGCCACCAGGAGCACCACCGGGCATACCGCCGGGCATACCGCCCTCGCCACCAGCGCCGTAGAACTTCATCATGATGGGGTTGGCAACACCCTCGAGCTCCTTCTGCTGGGCTTCGTACTCGTCCTTGGTAGCGGTTTGGTTGTCGTCCAACCAGGCAACGGTCTTGTCGATTTCAGACTTGAGCTTCTCCTTGTCGCCGGCATCAAGCTTCTCGTCGACCTTGGAGTCGCTCATGGTGTTGCGGAGCGAGTATGCGTAGGACTCGAGAGCGTTCTTGGCCGCGATACGGGCAGCCTCGGCCTCATCCTCAGCCTTGTACTTCTCGGCCTCGGCCAACATGCGCTCGATCTCCTCCTTGGACAGACGACCCTTGTCGTTGGTGATGACAATCTTGTTGGTCTTGCCAGTGCCCTTCTCGAGAGCACTGACGTTGATAATACCGTTGGCGTCGACGTCGAAAGTGACCTCGATCTGGGGAACACCACGAGGCGCGGGAGGGATGCCAGTAAGCTCAAACTTGCCGAGCAAATTGTTGTCCTTAGTGCGGGCACGCTCGCCCTCGTAGACCTGGATAAGCACACCAGGCTGGTTGTCGCTGAAGGTAGAGAAGACCTCTGACTTCTTCGTGGGGATAGTAGTGTTGCGCTTGATGAGGGCAGTCATCACACCGCCAGCAGTCTCAATACCGATAGAGAGCGGGGCAACATCGAGGAGCAGGATCTCGCTAGTAGACTTGGAGGATGTGTCACCGGACAAGATGGCAGCCTGGACAGCAGCACCGTAGGCGACAGCCTCATCGGGGTTGATGGACTTGTTGGGCTCCTTGCCGTTGAAGAAGTCGGAGACCATCTTCTGGACCTTGGGAATACGGGTAGAACCACCGACCAAGACAATCTCGTGGACAGATGACTTGTCAATCTTAGCATCGCGGAGCACACGCTCGACTGGCTCCATGGTAGAGCGGAAAAGGTCCTGGCACAATTCCTCGAAGCGAGCACGGGTGATCGACGTGTAGAAGTCAATCCCCTCATAGAGGGAGTCGATTTCGATCGATGTCTGGGCGGACGAGGACAGAGTGCGCTTGGCACGCTCACAAGCTGTTCGAAGGCGTCGGAGCGCACGAGCGTTGGTTGTAAGATCCTTCTTGCTCTTTCTTTTGAATTCAGAGCAGAAGTGGTTAACAAGACGGTTATCGAAGTCTTCTCCACCAAGGTGAGTATCGCCGGCGGTGGACTTGACCTCGAAGATACCTTCTTCAATGGTGAGGAGCGAAACATCGAAAGTTCCACCACCCAAGTCGAAGATGAGGACGTTGCGCTCACCCTGGGTCTTCTTGTCAAGACCGTAGGCAATGGCGGCAGCGGTGGGTTCGTTGATGATACGGAGGACGTTGAGGCCAGCGATGAGACCAGCATCCTTGGTAGCCTGACGCTGGGAGTCGTTGAAGTAGGCGGGAACGGTGATGACAGCGTTGTTGACGGTACCGCCAAGGTATGACTCGGCAGTCTCCCTCATCTTGGTCAAGACCATGGACGAGATCTCCTCGGGTGTGAAAGTCTTCTCCTCACCCTTGAACTCAACCGAGATGACAGGCTTGCCACCCTTGTCGATAATCTTGAACGGGAAATGCTTCATGTCGGCCTGGACCTCGGGGTCGGCGAACTTGCGACCGATGAGGCGCTTGGCGTCGAAGACTGTGTTGACGGGATTCATGGCGACTTGGTTCTTCGCGGAATCTCCGATGAGGCGCTCGGTATCGGTGAAGGCAACGAACGACGGGGTGGTACGGTTACCCTGGTCGTTGGCGATGATTTCGATGCGGTCATCTCTGAAGATACCTACACAGCTGTAGGTGGTACCGAGATCGATACCGATCGCAGGGCCTGAGCTAGCCATGATGTGTGTGTGGATGTGTAGTGGGGTATCACGAAAGTAAAGGAAATCGCTGAAGATGCTCACAAGTCGGAAGACTTTAACGCAGGTGAGGCTTCGCAGTAGAGGTTGAGTGTGTGTAGGAAGAGGCTGCAACAGAGGCGGGCGTTGAGCTTTTATTCTGGTGGGCGCCGTCGTAGTTCGAAGAGCTTCCAAAGGTTTCTATGGACGCTTTGGCCCAACCAGAAACTTCTACAGCCTCCCCGAACCTGCGCGGATCCACCATCTCTGCTGCCTGTCAGGCCGGCCGGGGGTAAAAAACAAGGATTTGCTTGCTCCCGGCCACTTGCTTCGCGCAGACTACTACGTATTTGCCCGTTTTTACCCTGCGTGTGCGCAATTCAGCGCTTTCTCACCTTTCTTCGCCGCCTTTGCTCAGCCTATGACGGAAGATGCCCCACCATGAACCGCAAATGGACAATTAAGCGAGTCACCCCGCCATGCCCGTGCCCGCGACGACCAGCAGCTTCGTGTAACTTCGTGTATCTTCGAAAATGACCCTGAACCGTTGCCCAAATCAACACAACAAGTCCATGAACACCGCCGCGAACGGCCCCAGACTCTAATCATGTTTTGGAGTGCACAGTCCGAAATGATTTTGGTGTTGCCTATGATCCACCAATTAGCCTTGTGAGTCCTGCCAGCATCTTCATCCAGGCAAACACACAGCCCTTTTTCCGGGGCAACCATTCAGCCGCGTCTGCATCCCTTGGTCGCACTAGCCAAGAACGGCGCTCAAAATACAAAGAGTTCAACAACAAACCCTTGGGAGGCACGGAGGCCAGATCCACCGTGTGGCGCAAACAACGAGGAACACATGGAATCACGCACAGCATGACACAATGTGATCCATGTGCCGTCTACGACATAATACTCGATACAAAGAAAATGCGCCGCAAAATATTGGATCCTGTCGCTCCCCTATGTACACAAGTGGAAGACACCCTTCTTTTTCTGAGACCAGAACGCAGACACCCCAAACATGGAGAGGCATAGTCGGAAGTCCTTGGACAGCATTGAGTGAAGAAGGTAGCGCGACTTGGATAATGCCCAGGACAGAACGTAAAGTGCAGGCGGTGGAAAAGCTCAGAAATACCAGCTGCAGAGTCAACAGTAGGCTTGATTCGATTGTCAATAAAAACACCGCTTATCATGGCAGTCTATTAATTCGGTTCGGGACGGAATCCGCGCCGGCCTTGCATGGACATGAACACCCAAACCCTCTCTGAAATCATACTCACGGAGACGAGCTCGACCTGACCCTCATGAAGTCTGCGCTACTGATGCGTGCTTCTGGGCACGGCCCACATGCACCCATCCACGATCCGGGACTGTACTGCATAAACGCTCAGATAATTCGGGACACATGAAATCCTCTACGACGTCGACCAAGGTTCCAACATAGCCAACGGTATAGCCACCGTTCACGTCAAACTGGCTGATATTGTTGCCATCAGAGTCCATCACGGGATCCTCGATGCCGTCAGACAGATTCTCGATGTTGTTGATTAGAGCAATAAACTGCCCAGCCCGACACCATCATCTTGCCACACCGGCCCGCCTCCCTCACAAAACCTCCCGCTACAAGCCTATCTAAATACTAATAGCGAACTGCCAACTCCTGTGAAGCGGCCCTGTACAACTAGTAATTTTAACCGAATGCATCGCCAAAGCTATCAATACCTTACCCTTTTATTTAAACAAACCTGGGGGCCGATACTTCTGCCACACGAGAGAGCTAGTGAGTCCGCAGACAGTGTATTTATATGGTAAATACATTAGACATAGGTGTCAGTCCTAGAAAAGTCTCGGTAAGTCTATCTAGAATCCTATCATATTACTACTATCACCCCTGTTGGACCTTGCTAGGACTATTGCTAACCCTCCTCGTTGCGGAAGACTATAACCAAAACTACCCTGTCCGACTACGGGTTGTATTTCCTCTCGTTTAATTTGCAGGCACAAACTTTACTTGCACCCCAGGGTATACTCATAGAAGACCCAGCGAAGATATAGGCTGCCCGTACACGGCTCTTTTAGGTACCAGCCTATGAGAGTGAATGTTCATGGATATAACCAATATATTGAGTACATTGGAGAAGGATAAGAAAGGGATCAACGGGTTCGACTTATATACATCCTATGTGTTAAACTAGCCAAAGGCTTAGGCTTTGCCTAAGCCTATAACAGCTCGACAACCTCTTTTCACTATAGGATGTCAGTAACACAAGCGGATAAGTAGATAAGATTATGCCTTGCTTTTGTATACTTTACACGTCAGCTAGTGGAGCCTTATATAATGGAACCACCTGTAGTATTCCAATGTTACCTTGAGGCGCGCGGCAACATCTGGAATCTAGGACACGAGTGGGATCAACCAGAGATTGAAGAGTTTCTGGGATATTATATACCAGGGCTCCAATCGTTTACAGCTGTATATAGACTATACATTTTGCACAGCAAATACGCTTAAGCTAATTGATTTGAGTGGTAACATGGCTTCAATTTTAAAATTTGGCTTTCTGCCTTGAACTACGTCGTGCTCCAATGAAGTCTGCTATGGACGTATGGAAAATGTCAATAGCACTATCTCGTGAAAGGCCATACAAGGCAGCACCCGGCCTTTCAAATATATCTGGTTCTGAGGCGTGGTCTGGCCGACGGCATCGAGGGCTTGATAGATCTCCTCAACAATGTCGGGGATGAGTGGTCACCGCAGTTGGAAACCGTGCCTCGGCCAACGGATTATAATTCGACCAGCGCCGTCCCTTAATTCAGTCCAATTCAAGAAGCGAGAATGAAGGCGCGGCTAACGAGAGCAGAGGCAGATGACCCACGGAAAATAGTGCTTGGTTTTGGTAAGAAAGGAAGTAATGAAAAGGAAAGATTCATCCTTTTATTTACGCCTGTAAGCGGCATTAATAATGCTAGTGATAGGAAGAGACCGATCGAAGACGAGGATGATGAGCTGAAGAAGAAAGTGATATGAGAAGAGATAAAGCCACGACTCCTACAACAGGCAGAAGTGACCCTTCATCCTATATCTTGTTTCCTTCAGTGTGAAAAAGCGGAAAGAGTACTCTCCTTGCAACGAGCGCCTTGTGGGCCTTGAATTCTCTGTCGCATGTAAAGCAGTATTTGCCAGCGCCTGGAGTAGATTCTCAGATGTGGCGGGGGGAGTTGTTATGCAGGCGGAGCGATGCAGCATTGCGGCAGGAAGCATCGCAAGTGCCAGCGATATTTCCCAGGTGAACAGCAGCTTGTTGGTGTGCTTTTGTACCAGACTTTGAAATGATACTGTTGTGCGCTCGATTTGTTATGTATGCTGGCATGGAGGAGCATGCCGATAGCACTAGTAGGGCCACCAGTAGGGCCGACAGGTTCAGGACAGGGCCCTTTTCAGGGCTGAGACAGCGCACCAGGCCTGCACGAGGTCGGAGAGGCCAAGGACAGGTTCCATTCAGAGAGATGTCACGAGAGTCGAGAACGGGAACGCAAAAGAAGGGCAGGATAGGGCCAGGCCGATACAAGAATAAGGAAGTGTGAAACAAGAAAACATAACAAAACTATAGCTAGTTCAGAGAGGTGTTATAAATACCAAGGATAGGAACACAAGGAGCAGATTATTTGGCCGTGTAGCCTACCGAGTTAGTCTAGATGGTAGGTGCTAGTATTTTACGCACGCTGCTAGATTTTTTACGTATACACCTAGTAACTTGGAGCCTTAGAATATAAAATAAATCCTAGAAGTTCTTGAAATAGAGAAATTAAATATTCATTCCCAGGTTAGCCTCCGAGCTCGTTAGGTAGAGAACACGGCTTCTATGAAAGGATCGTGCATCAAATGTATCATCGAACGCTTCTGTGGGTTCGTGCGGCTTGAACACAAGGCGGCTTGATTTCCTTTTTTTCCAATTGATACAATGCGGGATTACACTTGCATTATTTCACCAACGCCAAAATATCCGTCAATATCATTTTGACGGCCGATTACAACTAAATTCGCAGATGGTGGAGCATTGGTCGAGGTACCGCCGAGGTGTATGCACGAACTAGTGACGTCAGACAACCTACAGCTTGTTGTTGCGGGGAGCTGAACACCGTGAACCGCAATCTCAGAAGAATCCCCTCATATTCTGTTGTACTTTCGTTCTTCTTCTCATTGTCATTTTATTACATGCTCTAGTGCGAATCTTCAGTCCTCTTGTTTCCTCGCTATCCTAAATGCTCACAATGTTACGAAACGGTGCTTCGCGCCTTGCACTCCGGTCCATAAGGGCATCGGCTACGCGTCCAACTTCTAGCCTCCGCATTACAGCCCCCACGGTGCCATGGGGCACTCAATTTAGATCGCTTGCGCCCAAGAGACCAGGACTATCACATTCGATTCCCACGAAGCCTATACAAACTGCCATCATGCGCCGAAGTATCACAGATAAGCAGCAGAAAGCGGAAAGTCGATACGCGCAAGAAAAACTCAAGCCTACGCCTGAAACAGTATCTTCCACATCTTCAACAAACATTCTGTCCAGCGAGATACAACAAGTCAACAGTCAGAAGGAAGTGGACATGATGGCTGGGGTGAAGCATGATGTTGTATGTAATTGCTCAAAACAATTCTATGAAGGGGATGCGCAATTAACCTGATGCAGGAAACAGTCAAGGAGACTTTCAATCTCAGCCAGGTGCCTCGAGAAGCATACTACATGGGCTTAGCCGGCACGATTCCGTATCTTGCAACCTCCATGACAACAGTATTCTGTTCGTGGGAAATCAACCACGCAACAGCAGGCTATGGCTACCTACTGGATGAAAAATTTGCTACACAGCTTCTCCATCTGATCGAGCCACTGCAAATAGGCTACGGAGCCTCAATTCTATCCTTCCTTGGCGCGATCCATTGGGGGCTTGAGTGGGCTGGGTACGTATTACTCACATTGGAATCGGTCTTAGGAATGTGACTAATCCTTTCTAGATACGGTGGCTACCAGGGCTACAAACGTTACGCCATCGGAGTAGTCGCACCAGCAGTAGCTTGGAGTACCATCCTAATGCCCATCGAAGCCGCACTAATCACCCAATTCATGGGGTTTGTCGCTCTATATTACGTCGATACTCGAGCAACCATAAAGGGGTGGACACCCGAATGGTACAGGACATACCGTTTCATCCTCACCTTCATCGTCGGAACCTCAATTGTCCTCACACTCATTGGGCGTAGTGAGCTGCCGGATCACACCCCTGGCTCGGTGAACCGCGCGAAGGCTTTCAAGGAAGGATCCGAGGATAGGCTCTCACACGATGAGGAAGCGCGTGCTAAGAAGGAAAAGAAGAAGAATGCTGCTGCTAGTGACGACCGTCCCGGTGAGAAGAAGGGGGATAAAACAAGATAGTGTAGTACGGGTATTGTGTAATCCGTTATGTTGGGTTTGAGTAATAGCATTGGCGTCCTGGGCTGTGGGCAGGTTTTATGTATTTAGTGTCAATATATATACTCACGAATTTGAAAGTTCTTGTTAAGAATTACTGCTCACTGTGATTTTAACGTGCCCTGAATTAACTAATCCTAGTTGTAACAACATACTGTAGTCTAGAATATTATTACATGTTTATTGTCGCAAACGCCTCGACTATAACAGATCTGTTACCAAAAAGCATACATCCCAGCGCATCGGTAAAGTAGCACTCCACCGACGCTGTGTATTACTGCAAAGAGTTAACTATCTTTGAACGTATGAGCGCAGTCTACAAGGACCACACATTGTTAGATAACAAAAGTAGCCGGTTCTGTATTCTTTGTAAGACGTGGAGCACAAGAGCCAATCAGGGCTAAAGAGTGAGAAGAAATGCTACACGAAAAAGAGCACCCTCAAAACCACGAACATAATATTCGGCACCTATTATCTGAATTCATGTAGTGTCATAGGAAATAGTATTTGTACTCATTTCGTGATTCATCTCATAGGTGTGGTGTTCAGAACAACAGCAGTAAATAACCCAAATTCCTCGTCACCTGTTGAACAAGCCATGGTATCCAATTCCATGCTTGTTGTGACATCAAAAAGTGATAATGGGGGGATTTGAATGCTATGTTGCTGACGTAACACCATGTTGTCTGTGGAGTTATGATGAATCATCAAAGCACCCCAGAACGCCTGGTATGCGTTGAAATGGGAGTGCTCTCATTACTTCAGCAGAAAGACCCTATCAAATGGAGAATATTTGTGGTTGACTAGTGACGCTTTGTCTGATCAAACTGGAAAGATTCCAGAAATCATATATGCTCTTTCTACTTCGCTCGACAATACATCACGACGGCGCATTTACATTCGGCCTCACCGAGATCGCGGTCCAGCTCGGTGCGGTTTTGATTTCCAGTTGCTCCAAATCACGCCTCGAACGTCTTTAGTAGTAGGAGTGGACATTGATCAACGACATTTTTGAGAAAGAGTAGATAGTTCAATGAGCATTCACAAGATTTCACAGACACTTGTGGTAATTTTTTTTCGACAGTAGAAAGCAAAATGTTACAAACGAAGAAAAAAAAACAAAAAACAGTGGGATAATGGTTGTATATCGAAGAGTTAGAGTGATGCTTTGGTTGGTACGAGCGCGAAATAGATGGACCATGCGTATCTGAATCTTAACAGACGGAATCTATACGAGGTGCCTGAGTCATCGAATAAGACAACATCCATGTAATTTGACAAAAGTAAGCCATGCTAACATCGCTACGATGTATATGCCTCGTGCATCAAACTTGATATGAGTGCCCTGCCGTCCTTGCCCTTAGATGTCACATTAGGTATGATGATCTATCTCCCAGTGAGATTATCCGAATCATGAAATGTCATTGTAATTTCCTCATATCGTATGACGATTGCATAGCCTGACAGAAAATGAGGCCAGTAGATGTTGGAAACCTTCGCTGAGACATCTCTTCATACTAATAAAAATGCGGCTAAAGTAATGATCCTGTACACTCCCTATTGACACCAAGCTTTACAACGCGCCAAAAAGTGTCCCAAGTCTAGTCCAATGCGAAGTTGTTAGGAAGAAGCTCCTTATCCTAGTCAACGTTTGATCATGAATTCGCTCAGTCGATGACGCTTTTCCTAGGCGCGTCGGTCGGAGGGAGATCTTGCGAGCAGTCGTATACAGCCCCAACTTCATCGCGTGATTGCCGTTCAAAATTAGAACCTGACGGCTCGGCGGCCTTTGCGACAGCTGCGCCTTTATGGCCTGTCATTCCGAGTCCGTCCCTTGTATTTGAACTCAAAGCTGGTCTTCCCACATCCGCGTCCCATGTTCGACTACAAAACACTTGAAGTACGCCCGTAGGGCTTAACCTATCTTGAGAATAGACCCCGTAAGCTACCGATTATCGCCGGCCGGTGACATTGTAATATTCGGCGCTTCGGCGTCGAAAAACTGTGTAGTTCATGACATCGGGCCGTAGTTGATGACATGAGATGGCCTCGAACCGTTGATCTCCGCGCCCATTTAAGAGCGACCAGAACCTTACCGTATGATGAAAGGCAGGCATTATCGTTTCGGGGAGGGCGGCTGGAGACCGAAAATCGGGCCGGAGATCGTACTATGGCTTCCGTGAGTAGTATTTGCGAGTGGAAAGAGCACAAGTTGGTTCCCGAGGCATTCCCATGCGTGGTGCGCCTAACGAAAGTTTCGCTATCAGTATATGAGGATGCGGCGTTAATAGGATGTAAGAAGTCGATTGTTGATCCAAAATTTCCGAGGTATGCGCATCCTACACGCCAGATATGCACATCACATCGGTGGGTTCAAATTGCATCACGTCGTGGCCGAGCATCTGGTACCCAAGCAATGCCAATCGAACACCTCGGGTTCTCGCCTGGATGCACGATTGAGTCCCCATAGTGTCCGGAGGTAGCTCCGCTGGTGTCGCGGATCAGCGGGAGAGGTCGCTAAAGTGATGCAATCATCAATTAGGCCTCAAGGAATCGGAGGACGGAAGCTGAGACACTTATATTGAGAGTCGAGACGCAGAAGATCTGGGGCATCGCTTAGGAGATCAGGAGATTTGAGCATATTACGGAGTAGTACGTGGCCACCAAGGCGTCGATGCAACACTCTGATTTTCTTTTCCCTATAGACGTACTAAGTGCGGTTTTGAGTGTCCGAGGAGGTCGCCAAATGAATCGTAGAGTTTACAAAAGTATTTCTGTGTAGTAAAGTTTGGTACGGTCCACCCACCGGAACAAATGGCGGGTTGAAGTTCGGGAGTCTTGCCGTAGTAGCAAGCGGCTTCAGTTCCCGCCCTTAGGCTGAACACCTGACATGTTGGATAGTTGAGAGTCTCTCTCAGGCACTTTTAGAGGTAAACGGACTATTACAACTGGTCCGATAGCTCATCCGTCACTTTCAACAGCGAATCCGGGTACCTTCTGACAGCTTCGGCCCGAGCCGGTCAGCCTTCGACCAGATCCTCAGGCATTCTCGCATGAAACAACGGTCATTTCTTTTTCAAACCGGTGTGCCCAACGTGCAGTATGTGTGGGAGCTACTCGACCAACGAACTGGAAAGCTAGCAAGTAAGACGCTGCATGTAAGAGATGTGCTATAGCAGCCGGTAGCTTCAAGCTGCCGATGCATACTGAAAACTGCCGACAGGGCGCTTCGATCATTTGTTGACCATGAAAGCCCGTCCCAAGGTTCGCAGGATAAAACAAGTGGATGGGGTATGAAGGTGTGGTGGGAGTGTTTCATCCAGCCAGACTGGAGGTTGGGCGAACACGCGTGGCAACTGCCTACCACTCGGACTCTTGGAATGGCCAGGCTAATCAAACTCGCCGGTGGTGCTAAGGTTTAGCGTTCTTGGGAGGATTACCACATGTCTGGGTAGGATATTCGTGCATCATCGATAAGAACCTCAGGTAGGTAGACGAGGGTGCCGCGCGGCGACCGTGATCAGCACGCTGTACGACCATCATGCCTTCGAGGCTCTGTGAGGTCCTAGTCCCCACTCAATACGTGCTTCCGCAGAGCCAGGCAATCTGGATGCAGTACTACCGAAAGTTTATCCACGCGATCATGGCTTGATCATGGCTTGGTGATGGCTTGTCCCCGACAGGGAAGCTGCCTGCCAGGTGCATCAAAGCCTGCACGTTCGTCATCCAGCCGAATCGCCAACGCCTTCCCCTGTCCATAGGGCAGCTTGAGCGTATCCCGACTGCAAGTCCAGCAACTTCGTCCCTAGCGCGGGGAGGCGGAAGGCAGAAAGCGGAAAGGCGGAAAGGCGGAAAGGGCACGCTTGAAACGAAGCAAAAGGCTCCTGTTGGAATCTTTGAACTATAGCGGGCGTATGTCACCGGTCGATATACTTCTGCCATAGATGGATATTTTATACGCAGCCTATCGCAACCATCCGCAGTGAATTCCATTGCGCAAGGAATTCCTCAAACGGCATTGCGTTTTATGCAGGACTTGACTGAGGAATGTTCAATCGCATCGCCGTTTCCTACGAGTTGAACATACTTTGAAATTCGATGCAGGAATCGATAGTCTGGTCTCCAGATGTAAAGTCAAACTACCCGTCGCAGCAGACACGTAGGAAACGGGGACCATGAGCCTCACCGCGACTGCGTGGATCACGGTGCCCATGACGCCCCGGCCGTCTCGAATTTTAGAACGGAGCTCGGGAGCTTCTCAAATTCAGATGAGATCTTCAATTGCCATGTCGGATGATGTTCAGTGTGCCTTGAAATGGGATTTTGTTCTCCATTTATTACCCATACTGACTTTGATACACAAGTCATTGTGACTCATGTGCGCAATTGATGCTGTATCGCTCTGCCTCGAGACGCCCTGATACATTTTTGATCTGATAACTGTAAAGCGAGCTGTGGCGGTTTTATTAAGCGACCATTGGTATGAACATGATGAGTACCACGTGGAAGCCACACAGGACCCCCCGGTGCGAGTCGTGAACGAATCACGCGGGCAGGGGTCTTAGCGCCGCTCCGTGCTCTCTCGCTCTCCATTGCTATCCCTACATCCTGCTGACGTTATATAGGGTTCGAGACTCAGCATAAGCAAGTGCATAGTTGCCTATACTGGAGGTTTTATATGTCAAAAAGCTCAGCATTGGCGCCACCAGAGCTACATTTAGAGCCCTGGATTCCGCGCGTACTCTTGATGCAAGGCGGCACCGCCCAGGTACGCATGCATGCATCCATTAGGAAGGAATAGGTTTGATTGCATACGACTTCACAACGGACCTTTTGGATAATTCTAGCCTTGCAAATCCCAAGTACGAGTCAAGCAAAATGCCGTCTTATATGTGCTTTCTCAGCGGATCCACGGATAAGCGGTTGCGAACACGATGATTGTCTGAGCAGCGTCCAAGCTTGTCTGAATCCTTTTCTCTCATTGGTCATGCCCATTCATTAATAAATAACAACAACCCTTATCAGACCCTTCCATTGGGAAAACCTGTGTTCGCTTACCCACAATCGTCAAGCACTCTACCCTTTTTAAAAACTGCGCATAAGCTCTGAGCTGGATCAGGTCAATACCTGGGCCGCCTGGGTTCGAGATGCGTGTTACGGTTGCGAAACAGGGTATATAACCGGATTTTCTTGGGCACGTAATCTCTGCTGTCCTGGGCACTCGGTGCGCGGGTCTTTCTGGTGTTTGGAAAAGTGTCGGACTGTGTCGTCAGGTGGGCGGATCGAGTGATACGGATGGAACTCGGGTGCTACATTAGAAAGAGAGAAAAAATCGAAGTCGGTCGTTGTGTTCGAGGCGAGTAGTGTTGGGCTAGGTAATTTTGCGGCAACCACCCCATATCCTTAAGGCGTTCGTCATGCCGGAGTCATCGCCGATGGGTAAACCGTGTGTGACTTTGTGCCACCGTGGCTCTGGTGATACCTGCCATGGCGACAAGAGAACATCCCAGCTTGATAGATGGTTAAATGGCGACCTTATCTGAGCGGCTGCTTTATATGTCGATGTCCGTATTCTGAGAAATTTTGCTTCCTTCCGTGTCGTATGGGTGTCTCCTGATCCTGCTGCTCAATTACCACTGGTGTTAGAGACTTGGTGGGTGTGCTCCGTCGCAATCTCGGCTCAATGCCGTAGTGGTGTAGGAAAGACGGAATATCCAAAGCTGTGGTCATAGAAGAAATTCGTACTACATTTGACTTCTGCAATACATGAAAGACTTCGTGAAATTCCAAATGGGTATTGTGCTTCTTGCTGTTCCGTATACGCCTTGCCAGGGGATAACCGGTGAATGAACAAATACGCCAACGCCAGAACTGACCACTACCGATAAGATGCTTTGCTTCGAGATCCCTTACAATCGCCTTTTCTATGTTAGAAAGATTGAAAATACGGTGTATATTCTGATGACATACTGCAATTTTCGTCGAGGCGATACTCTCTGTTCATGATGTCAGCACAACGTTCCCAGCATGAGCAGCATACGATTTCTATTACATGGCTACAACATTCGCTGGACACCTCTTATGAGTTTCTTGATATTTCGTGCACCAGCTTCGCACAACATAACGGAGATGGGAACATTTGTATTGGACCTGAGTATAATCGCACATTGTTTATGTGAGTTGGATGGACAGTGCTGCAGACGATAATGCAGCAGGTGATAGTGCAGAATGGGTAATGAGCAGAATGGCTAGCGACGATTGCTTCTGGAGAATGCACGAGTTACATAAAATAGAGCAGTGGATGTTTTAAGTGCAGCGAAGTACCCGAAATCAAGACGGTACATTTCTGCGTTACGATAGGCTCATCCATTAACACGCATATACCCTACACTCTCATCTACTAATGGGGCCGATCGTTAGAGAGCGGCCGAGCATAGACTAGGTGGCGGCTTGCTTTCAGAGTACTTCCACATTTGGTAAAGTGCAGATGCGACCGGGGGCATCCGAGCGAAACTTAACAGGGGGTACTTCAATAAGGAGTTTCTGCGTGTAAAGAATTTAAACCCAACGTCCAGGTCGACCTCTCGGAGAGACTTCGCGATTCTTGATACATGAAAGGTCAGGGGACCGCTGGAGGTCCGCGGAAGCAGCCTGCCTCATGTAGAGGGAGGGCGCGCTAAAACTAAAGTACTACGAGTCCACGACGCACGCTGGATCTGCAACTACGATCCCAGGTAAATTCACAACGAAAGGTACGCGTGGGGTTCTGCACCGTTGGAACCCCTTGTCAATGGCTGCAGCCACCAAACTTCCGACGCAGGGAATTCTGTCCGTACTATGGCGCGGCCGCATGATCGGCCTTGGGTATACAACATCTTGTTAATGCCATCGACATTTTGCTTTTTTGCTAAATCATGGGCATCTTCTGGCGTACCACTCATGGCCCACTCCACTTCTCTCATCTCCTCGTAAGGTCTCTTTTCGGCGAGTTTGGGTTTCTCTCTCCTCGAGTTACCTATCAAGGTTTGTTTCACACGGCCCAGTAAGCGCCTCCCCGGAGATAGTCCTACCCGCAACAAATGCGTTGCGCAATTATAGGTGCTACTTGCCATTTGCTGGGTACGGCTGCACGACATGGCTTCCGATTTGTGGCTGACGGTTGTCAGGTAGGGTTTGTATTGGCCAGCTTTAAGTCTTCATCCGTGACGTATCCTAGACTAATCAAACTCCCGCCACGTACGATTTTTGACATTTCGAGATAATTTGAATTTACTGAATATAGGCTCGTAATAGCAAGACCTTGTTTTATTCTCTCTCAAGGATGATTTGTCTCCCATACAGCAACCTTATCATCATATCTGGAACAGACTTTCGTATTCGGTGATGTAATACGCAACTCAGAGCGCTAATGTTTGAACTTGAACATTGTACTTACTCATCAAATCTGCGTCATTTGGTGTTGTGATGACCCGAGGATATAATTTTTGAAGTGATAAGTTGCATCAACGTGACTTTGATAACACCACAAATGTGGCCCAGAAAGTTGTGATACTATGCATGCAGATACGCAGTCATACAGTCATACCAGCCGCTTGATATTTTGTTGACATAAATGATACTGCAACCGGCGTGACCGACATGCAAAATATCGAAAGAAAAGTTGGAGGGCAAATAGACACGCACCAAAATTGGGCCGTACGAGGCAAAACCACCTATCGGATACGTCTGCAGCGGTTGGGAACGCCATAGAACCATTATATGCTTCATTCGCTGTGGTATGTTCTTATCTAGACCGAATAGAGGTTTGGTCTAGGAATCGGCAGGGATAAAAAACCCTTTCTGGCGATGTCTGCATGACGCTCAACACCTGAGCGACTACGACCTCGCTCGTCAACAATACCCCATTCAATGGCGGTGACGTTGTATCTATTTGCTTGTTACTGCATGCTGAAATCTGTTGCGAATAGGCTAGAATTTTACAATGCCATGACGCCTATTTCCGTGAAAGCTCGGCTTCGACACCAGGCACGATTCTACATTGCTAAGCCGTCATCCTTCGCGTTGAGGCGAGGTGCATAGCCGGTCCAATGATGGCTAAAGACCATACACCTCCATGCGTCACCGTAATGTTCCTAGGACTATGGTTCTCTGCTAAGCTAGCGGATAAGAAGAGCAAGGGGCAACTTCCCACATGGAGGAAGACTAGGTTGTCTTTAGCACGGCACTCCTCTGTGTTAATGCTAATTGATGGGAATATTCTGAGATCCCAATCCTTCACGCGCAAGTAAGCAGAATTTTGGTGAACGTCGAACAACTAGGCGGTCAGGCAAATCCTTATGCTTCCGATCCGTGAAAGGCTTGAGTACTTCCGAGTGTGGTCATCTGTCCGCCAAGTGGACCACAATATTCAGGCTGAAGGAGTCACATGGATGTCGACTTATGTTGCCATGGCTTTTAGGAAACTTACATAGGGAAGCATCCACCCGAGAAGCAGTCAGATTGCCCCACATCTCACACACCTAATCACGGCGTGAAGCGGTCAGCCGAGCTACAAGGGTATAGAAGCGATTCCCCGGATTTGTGCGTGGCTAGAACGCAAAGTTACGGGGCATGAGGCGAGAATCGTTCGGTAGAGTTCAATAAACAGGCTACATTCGGGCCGCCGAAGATGCTAGGGATATTCTGCTATCATCCAATGACACTGGAGCATCGCCGTCCGGCTGTGTTATACTCGTCCCTTGTTCCACGTTCACGCAAAACGAAACACGCAGGCGGTCATTTGCGGACATATAGTGTCTCCTATTATCATGGTGCGTGGCGATCAAGAAGTGAATTCGCCATTCTGTTCGTCCGCGTCAATCCAACCCCTACACATTTCGACCGCCCTGCCCCACTTCTTGAACATCTTCTCACCTTCTTCTTTGCTGATGTTGGGCTCGAATATCATCCGATCCTTTTGGTTGATTTCCTTTAGCTCGTCAAACTCTTTCCACACGCCGACGGCAAAGCCGGCGGCGATGGCTGCACCAAGGGCGGTTGTCTCGCGCATTGCTGGCCTATCAACCGGGATGCCAATGATGTTCGCTTGAGTCTATGCGTTGCGCGTAAGTCGGGAAGGATTTTAAAGGTAACTAAAATTGGAAAAGAGTTTACTAACCTGCATACATAGATTGGAATTTGACATGCCTCCATCAACCGCAAGCATATTGAGTTTATGACCACTGTCAAGCTCCATCGCATCGAGAATGGCTTTTGTTTGGAAACAGGTCGCTTCAAGAGTTGCTCTTGCAATATGGCCTCGCTCAGTGAATTGGGTTATACCAAATATGGTGCCCTTAGCGTCATCAATCCAGTACGGAGCAAAAAGGCCGGAGAAAGCAGTAACAAAGACGCATCCGCCGTTGTCTTTTACACTTGCTGCGAGATCACTGATCTTATGCGAGTGCGTTATGAATCCCATGTTGTTCATCAGGAACTTCACGCCACTCCCTGCGACAGCAATACTACCCTCAAGCGCATACACTGGCTTGCGCTTACCACCAAAGTCGTATGCAATGGTAGCAAGTAATCCATGTTTCGATATCACAGGCTTCTCGCCGACATTGTAAAGCAAGAAACACCCCGTACCATAAGTGTTTTTCGCGGCCCCAGGCGTAAAACCTTGCTGGCCAACTAGAGCAGCAGACTGGTCTCCCAAGCATCCCGCGATACGAATTCCCTTTAATTCTCCTTTTTGAATAGCGCCAAAGGCGTCTGATGATGAGGAAGGGACGATTTTGGGCAGGTGCAACTTCTTGCCATTGAATCCAAAGAAGCGGAGAAGCTGGTCGTCATACTGAAGCGTGTGTAGATTCATGAACATGGTTCTCGAAGCGTTGGTAGCGTCTGTCACATGGAGATCTTTCTCCCTGCCACCGTTCAGGTTATACAAGATCCAGGTATCGATGGTACCAAAAGCAAGGCGATCCTCTTCGTATGCTTTTTTGACTTCCTCTACGTGGTTAATAAGCCACAAAAGTTTTACCGAAGATGGATAGGTTGATAATGGGAGTCCACATATTTCTTGTAGCTTGTCGGCACCCTCTTTATGCTTGAGCTCCCGAACTAAGCCCTTGGTCCTCGTGTCTGGCCAAGCAATAGCATTATAGAGAGGTTCACCGGTATGGACGTCCCATACGACAGTCGTTTCACGCTGATTAGTGATTCCTACGGCCTTGATATCAGAAACAGAGTGACCCTGATCAACGAAGATAGACGTTGCTCGTTCAATACAGTTTTTTACGGTCGATATTATTTCTTTCGGGTCGTGTTCGTGCCAACTGCATGTTATGAGCAAAGCGTGCCATTGCCTTGAACCGGTGATACTGACCCTGATTGAGGGTACTTTTGACTGAACTCAATCTGATGTTGTGCCACAGGTTCACCCAAGCCGTCGAAAATTATGAACCGTGTGCTCGTGGTCCCCTGGTCGATTGATCCAATGAAGAATTGCTTTAGCTTATCCTCATCCAGTTGCGTTTGGTCTGAAGCATAGGTGACTTGCTCCTTGGGTATTGGTTGAGGATCTGAGCTTTGCGCTGAGGTCCTTTTGATCGCCATGTTCGAGCGATGCCGTCGCCAACCAGCAAGGTAGAACTTTCAAATGATAGAGTTCTCTAGGAATTTTTCCGCGTGTTGTTGGGGTTCTTGCGTATGCGCTTCTCGGTTGGTAGTGGGTCGCGATTCTTTTATGACGTTGTTCTGATGGTCGTTCCGAGCGTGCATGCGCTCGCAACACAAAACACCGAAATTTCTGCGGATTAGATGGCTACGAGCGGGCGAAAAGGTGACGAAGGCGTAGGAAGGCAGACTGCGATGCAATCATTGTAAGATGAAAGGGACGGCTCGGGATAACCTAGCACGCGATAAAGGCCAACGGCTTCTGTGTGCCGTATGACGTTCTATGAGGGGTGAGCGTTTACTTTTTAGCGGGAGGAGGGGAAGCTCCAAGACGAGACGAGCGACCGAATTGGTGTCTAGCATCATGTGAAGTCTCAAATATTTCAGCCTCGATCAAACCCTTTAAGGTATGCCGCGGGATTTCCAAAACCGTCGATCATTGGGGCTCTGGGATCGACTAGGTGAGAGCTAGGCATGTATTTCGCGCGTCCTACGCTCAGACTGACTTTGATACAGCGGGTCTGATCAACAAAGGTCCATAACATACAAGATATAAAATCGTCAAATTGATTGTTGATCGGCCTAGCAGAGATCCAAAAACTGACAAAGCGTCTACACCGCCAGGCCTTAGCACATTGAGATGTTGTATATTCTTGTGCAGATCGCTTTCAAGACGCATTTCGTGTTGGCAATTCTGAAAGATTGAGTGAGATAGTCGAACTTGGTAGGCGCTTCAAAAGTGCGTGGTCGTTGGTTGACCATGTCGTTGTGTCAGCCAATCATATAAATATTCTTTTAAGGTGCCTTGATTGGCTGGTCTTGTTACTTTTTTTTTTCTTTTTTTTCGGCGTAGTCAGGAACAGGAATCAGCAACAGGGGCGCTGCATCATCTCACCTCAATCTACAATGACCATTATAGCAAACCCTCCACAACCCGAGAATGGCTTTTACGTTCTCATTACAGGTGCTAATAGGTATGTGGGAGCCTAAATACACTCATGTACATTTAATTGACTGTTATTTAGTGGGTTGGGGTTAGGCATTGGTACTCGCATGGTCGACGAATTTCTTCAAACGCGTCCCCAAACCGAGTCTCTCGTCCTTATTGCCACGACACGCGACCAACGAAAAGGCGACGCAACGATCGCAAAACTCGAAGCCCACCTGGACCGAGTAATCCAGAAATATGAACGAACACTCCCGGGCATCTCTTCGCTATTGCGGCAACGCGTACACTTCCGGCAGGAGCGACTAGATCTACTGAGCCTGGTCTCAGTACAGAAGCTCTCCAAGCGGCTACGAGAAACCACCCCGAAACTGGATGCACTCATCTGTAATGCCGGCATTGGAGGATGGACGGGCATCAATTTCCCGCTTGCTGTCTGGTCGATTCTGACTACATGGAGAAGAGCGCTGAGCTACCCTACCTTTAAAATCTCAGGGTTTGGCTGGCTCGCAAAGCCACAAATACCGGCGGACCGACAAGTCCAGGAGCCCCAACTCGGAGAGGTCTTCTGTGCCAACCTTTTCGGCCATTATCTTCTGGGGCACTATCTTGCACCCTTGTTGGCGAGGCACCCCCAGAGCGACAGTGCAAGAGGTAGAATGATATGGGTGAGCAGTTTAGAGGCATATAGCTTCGCCTTCAACATCAATGATTTTCAGGGCACCGGATCAGAAGTGCCTTACGAATCTTCTAAACGGCTGACCGATCTTATGGCGGTCACTTCGACTTCGCCTTCCGCGTCACAAGCAGTCGACCAATATCTTGGTAATTTGCAACCATCTCCTAAGACCACCAAACCGCGCATCTACGTCTCGCACCCTGGCGTGTGCGGCACATCCATCGTTGCTCTCCCCATTATCCTTGAATACATCATGTTCGGTGTATTCTTCCTTGCGCGTTGGCTGGGCAGTCAATGGCATCCTGTCACAGTTGAGAAAGGTGCAGTTTCCATGGTGTGGCTGGCGCTTGCAAAACAGAGTACACTTGACGGCATGGAGGAGCAAGAAGGGGTGGGCAAGTGGGGCAGTGCTACCGACTTTTGGGGGCAGGAGCGTGTTGAACGCACTGAGGTGGCAGGCTGGGGATGGGGGGGGAGGGCAGGGGAAAAGACCAGGAAGGGCAGAGATCCATACGCGCAAGATGCCACAAAGGAGAGCCGAGAGAAGTTTGTGCAGTTGGGAACAAAGTGTTGGGAAGAGATGGAGAGGCTGCGAGTCGAATGGGAGGAGTTGTTGCGAGAAGGTGGAGTGGGGATCGAGATGGATTGAGGTGCTGTTGATGCATGAAGCACGACGGGGACGGACTGCACACGGTGGAGTTGCGTTGTTTCCCCCTGCATGAGACGGCGAAAATGGGGCACTGGTCTTGTCGGGGCGAAATAGACATGGAGAAGTTGACAAGGGATTAGACGACAATAACAGATCACCATGAGTAATGGTAATGATGGGGGGACTTTCTCAACTTGATGTGATGTGATGGTTTTGGTGTTTCGAACAAAGATCGGTCGGCACGCCTGGATGTGACGCAGGCGACAGGACTGGAGAGCATGGAGGCTCTTCCGCTGCAGGACGACTCCAAAAGGCTACCCGTGCAACTCTAAACAAAACCACGGTGATTGTTGGGGGCATACGGCACATGGCGTGAGTAGATAGTTACTGGGCATGCAGCACCCCACAAACCACGGTATCAAGAGACGAGAAGCGAGGCGATGGGCTCGGCAGCAACTCCGGCGACGAGACTGGTGCTCGGGCGGGAGGCAGCTGCCTGGCGAGTGCCCAGGCGAGCCGAGGCGAGAACGGCGCGCTCCTCAGCCAGAAGCCAGGCACTCGAAGTTAGAAGCCGACTCTCGTCGAGCCGAAGCCGACTCTCGTCGAGCCGCCCCAGCCAAAGGCAGTTGGGCATGGTGCGACACCAGCAAGCCCCGCGTGTGCCTCGTCATCTCCATGGGCGCGTTTTCGTGACGGGCACGGGTGCGTGTGCAGGAGGCACACGGAAAAGGCAACAAAGCGGCCAATGAGAAAAAGGGGGCGCGCAATGGCGGCCGTTGCACTGGGAACGAACGGCGCGGTCGACAAGCCGCGGCCCCCCTACTTCGCCTCCACGCCGCCCTAGCCCGGCTGGGCAAGACACTTGAACATCCAGAGCCAGGGAGCATGAGCTGCTGCCCGGCCTTTCTCGCTGTCCTTGCTCCCTTCTCTCCCCGCAGCGCGAGCGTGACGGCCTGTCGTGTGTCCTGGTCGCATCTTTGCTCCCAAACGCGCCCTTGCCGCGCCGTGTCTGATGTTGGCTGGGAGCGCGCGCCGCACTGCCTCCGTGACGTCCCTGCCTCGTCCTTCTCTTCCGTCGCCCTTCTGCGGTTTGCTGCCGGTACCGTCGCAGGAGGAGTGAGTTGAGCGCGGCGATCCTCCATTGGCCTTGACGCCCAGGAGATGGGCCCGAAGAGCGGCCCCTTATCGAGCGACTTCCCCCCGTGTTTGCACGCACCTGAGTTTCTCCAAACCCCGCCCGATGACAGCAAGCCGCCTTTTCCACAGCCCAGACAGACCACTCGTGCGTCGTGTCCGCCTCACCAGCCAGTCACTGTGCGAAGCCGCTCTGTGAACGCATAGAGCCTGGCCCTGTACAACGCCAGCCCTCCAGTTCTTCCTGGAAATAAAGAGCCCTCACATTTTAGAGATATTTCCCCTCCACTCTTTTACCTTGCACATAATACACCTGTAATTCTTCGCGATTCTTCAGGCAGCCATGTCTGCGTCTCCTTCCTCGCGCGAGTCTGCGCGAAACAAATTACAACGACCCTCCACCCCCGATCAGACACGGTCTCCTGTCACACGGACCGGTTCGTATTCAGTTGCACCCAAGTCAGAATACCTGCGAAATGCGCTGCAAGCCCGAAGAGCCCAGCAGCCAACTACGCCGTCCTCGCGTGACAAGCGAGCTGCACCATTGTCTACTCCAAAGCCCTTGGAAACAAAAGCCCTGCGAACTTCGCCAGACATCTTCGATGAGTTCGCCCTTTCTGAAGAACAGACAGCACCCGTTTCGCCAATTCGCCGACAGAGGCCTAGTGATGCTGGAATACCGCGTAACAAGACGAGCCGCGAGTTAACCAACGAGATTGAGCACTTGAAGAACAATCTCATCACCTCCAACGTGCGAGTCGAGCTATTGAAAAAGAACAATTCCGAATTACAACACGAAGTCACTAAGCTCAGAGAGCAAGTGGAAGAGGTGGACCTGCTCAAGGATGAGAACCACGAGCTACAAGAGGAGAATAACCACCTAAGGCTTAAGATGCAAGAGATGGACGACGAGGTAACGCTGCTCAGGGACGAAAATGATACTTTGCGAGTATCCAACGAGGAGATGCTGTCGATCAATGTCGAAAGCTCCGCGCACTGGGAAGACCAAGAGCTTGCTGTCCAAGAAGCTGCCGACACCATAATCGCTTTAGAGGCCGAAAAGGCAGCGCTTGCAGGGGAAGTTCTAAAGATGAAGGAACGAGTTTCTGCTCTGGAAGATGATTCATCTCGAGCCAGTACTCTTGTTGATGGCAGCCCTCGTTGCCCCTCACGGGTGTACAGCATTGACGAGTCAAGGCCTTCTACAAGTCACTTTGATTCCGACTACTACAGCCAATCAGAATCTCCCTATGTCAAGACGAGTAGAGAATCCGTGTCTTCTGTCACACCATCGGAGCGCTCGAAGAAATTTCTTGACTTGACTCAGGAGCGACGGCGCTCTGCACGGGACCTTGCCAAACGCATGTCGGCAGCATCTTTGAAGGCTCTTAGAATAAAAAGTTCTACCCCAGTGCCAGAAGTTCCAGTGATTCCGGAAGCATTCCAACAACAGGTCCCACAAGTCATAGAACGAATGGCATCCGACAAGAGCACCCCGAAGATGCCACGGCGGTATCGAGATCGGAAATTACCGGAGCAGCCTTTACTCGATGCGCTTCAAATATCGCCCACACTCTCCGAATCGACGGCTCCTCGGTCACCAACGCCGCGACCTGACGGGCTCAGGTCACTACATCACTCTGACCAGCTTAGTATAAGGCGAGTATCAAACGAATCGCGCACATCGTCAAGCCATGTGAAGACCCCTACGTCGTCTGCATGGTCTCAGAGCCGGCAGCCTTCCGCAGAAGTTCTACCACATTCACCACGCATCCCCTCACGGAGAAGCAGCAAGCCACACACGAGTAGTTCAAACGAACACCTATCCAAGCGCGAGTCACGTTACCCCGGCCAACGACGCCAATCGGAACCGGACATGGGTTCAACAGACACACCATCAAGTCCCGCAGAAGAGTGTGATCCTACACCCCAGTCCTCACCTCCCGACCCATCCTACTTCAACTCTCAAGTCGATCTAACATCCGAAGTAGATCCCGACGACAAAGATCGTTGGTGGAGAAGCGTCGCGCGACTAAACCCCCCACAGCAATACAATCTCCCCTCACGAACCCCTGTCCTGACCCGCTCCCACACCCTCACACAAACGCTTCCGGACGCACCTGGCCCAGCTACTCAGCCCGATACGAATGGCACCTACGCCGACTGGCCCAGATCAACTAAGAGTGATGCGCGCAGAATACGCGCGCAGCCCAATACACCTGCCGCTACGCCGTTCGTCGAGAAGAAAGATTTCATGTTCAATCCCGCAGAGGACGTGGATACTTTTATGCGCAAGGCCAAGTCGAGACTGAGTAGGCAGAGATAGCCTATCTTCTTTTCAATCACCCACTCATTGTACAAAACACTGTTTCCTTGTACTATATCTTTTTGTCAGGGCGGATATTCGTGCTGTTCATTATACTAGCGCAGCTTTTTCCTTGTTCTTGTTTTTAAGCGGGTGCGGAATCTTGTTGCACGCGCTTTCTCTCCTTTTTTTCTGGATTGGTTACTGGCGTTAGATCAGAGGATACTCCGTCTGGAGATGATGATTCAATTCATCGGATGCGAAAACCCGTTGTTTGACTTCGCGCTGTTTGGCGCGTGCGGCTTGGCATAGTCGATGTAAGATAGGATGGCGAAGAGCGGAGCGAGCAACGCTCCTAGAACCGAATTCATTCAAAATATATTGTATCATTCGCGCTCGCTGTTCATGTAACGTGTACGTGCTGTACCGAGTTATCCCGGGCTCGATTCCGTCTTTCCACGTCGATTTGTTTACTCGTATTCTCCATCCCCATACATCCACCCCTCGTCCACTCCCTCCCCAACAAACAAACACATCCCCACGCCCGGACCCCCCATCCCTGGCACCAAATCCCTCTCCGCAACCCTCATGCCCCACATGATGATCCTCGCGCCCAGATTCTCCGTCTTGCCGCCCGTCAACATAAACCCTTGTTCCAAACCCATGCCGACAGCGTCCAAGTACTCCGTGGCATCGACGGCGCCGGGAAGCACGAGGAAATCCGCAAGATGCTCGTCGACAAATGCATACGTGTCTGCGTCTTCGATGCCGTCTTCAAGCGCGGGCAACGCGTGTCGCGCGTACAGTGCGTGAAGCCATGGGGGAGCGGGCGCGGCTGCGGTTGCAGCGGGCGGGTGGGTTAGCGAGGAGGCGGCCAGACAGGTGAGGAGGACGGTCCAGAATAGGGTGTTGCTGTTGGATAGACTGTGTTTTTCGGCTCCACTGAGGAATTTTGTGGCGGGGGGAGGGGGTAGGGCGGCGGTTACGTGGTTGGACGCGAGGAAGATGGCTTGTGGGGGTGGTGTTGTGTCGGGTGATGCGTGGATGCGGGAAAGTGTGGAGTCGAGTTCGAGGCGGACGGAGTGGATGATTTTGGCTTGTCCGTCGCGGTAGATCTTTGCGTACTTTTGCTTCTCGTTGGTAGGTGTTTGGTCAATGGTGAGGGGGAGGCTGTTGCATCTCTGTGTGAGGGCTTGATGTAGCAAGGTCAAGACTTGTACTGTAATTCTGGGCCCGGGCCTCTGTATATTGATATCCCCAACGTCAAGGTCGAGAGACAGCAAGGTTTGAACAAAGAAGAAATGAACGATGTAAGGTGGTATGCCCCTAAAGAACGGTACACAGTTCTTGTAACGACCAAATGGATGACCTTTGGCCCGCAGAAAGTGCTGTTCTGTGTTTGGATCTGTGTTTAAAAAGTCCGTACTCATGCCAAACGGTACATTTTCAGGACGAAACAGTCCCGTCTCCTGTGCATATTGCTGTAATATAGGTGGAAAGGCAAGCTTTAACGGGAACTGCTCTATGGGGTTATTTACAAGACAGAAGCCATATCCAAGCATCAACTCGTCATTCTGTTTGGGTGCATAGTTGTTGAATAGTTCTTGTCCAGGCGTGAACGTCTTGCCATCGAGCAACTTCAAGGAGAATGAAGTGCGAGGCTGAAAGTCCCACTCAACCTTAGCGGACACAGAATGATTAAGAATGTCAACGACCGGGAAAAGGATGGGTACCGTATCCCGATCAGGTAGGATGTGTGTAGAGATGAAAGCGCGTGAAGTGAAAATGGTGGCCGCCCAAAGCAGAGATTCGCTGCTCGAGGTTAGCGAGATGACTACAAAGCGGCAGAACTAGACCGGTGAAGCAAAGCCGGTGACAGAGTAAGTCCCAATCTCGAAGGTTCCCTAAGACGAGGCATTTTGTGCTACCACTGGATGCTACTAGATGTGCTGACCGAGCATGGGCACACAAGACTAACGACGCATGACAACCACCGCCATTATGCATGCTATTGGCCTGTTGTGACGTGGTGTCTGACACTTACAGTTCAGTTTTATCAGCCAGCACGGGGTTGGCCTTTTCCATGACGCTCACTGCATTTTCCCATTGCTGCTGGCAGTCTGATCTTCTTTCTCTTGCAGCAGGTGCCAAGCTAGTGCCCGCCAGGAAGGTCATGTCTTCTTCATTGAACCACAAAGGTGTACTCATGCTCTCAGCCTCCGGTAAGCAGGCAATGTAAGTATACCATGGCGACTCTTTTCCTTTGTTTCGCTGTTCAATCAACAAAAGATAGGTTAGTATGTGATCAGGTATTCTGCCTTGGTATTGCTGCAATGGGCTGTCAATGTGAAGCACTTCTTTTTGACTAGGATCTAGATTCAGGCAGGAAAGGGTAAGCTTGAGCGGACAAGTCACAACGACTGGTGAGATCAGAGGGCCCAGGGCTTGCATATGAAAGCCACGTGACTCGTTGTAGGCGATCTGAACATGGTCACTGAGATAGCCCCCGTGGCGGACAAGCCATTGCACTAGCTGTTCTGCCAACGGATGTGAGGCAAATGCGCCGACAGACGTACGGGAGTCATTAGTTGTACAGTCTCTGTGAATTGGTTCAAGAGGCGCTGATGACATAGTGGCTCAAGAGCTACAGGCAACTTCGGATGCGCGCGGGTTCGAGTCAAGTTTGTTCGTCCGCTATCATGTGCGGACCAAAAGTTGCCCTGTGGAAAGGTAGGTTGTGGCTCCGAGTTCGTATTGTGGAGAGACGGACTGTGATAAAAATGTTCAGCTGGTGACCAGGAGTTGGCCTCGGCGAGGAGGTCTGGAAGTGGCGGAAGACGGAGATTGACGGAACCGATGGACAATGACATGAGGATTGGCCCTAGATGGGACGAAAAGACAGCAGACGGTGAAGTGACGCGGGGAGTGCAGAAAAGTTGCGGGACCCGCTTTAGTGTGATGATGAGGGAGCTCAGCATTATCGATAACCTTCCCCTCAGTGGTTGCACAACTCACGGCGCACAGCCAAGCATAGTAATTTTGACTGTTTGAGAAAGGCATCTTGTTTATATAATGTAGCCCCAGGCAGAAACAAGGGTGCCTACAAGCAGATATACTCCCATGAAGAATAACGACAGTCAGCTTGCAGCCAGGCGGACGGCGTCGGTCGCCGAGCATGTGGGCTGGACCCGAGCGAAGCCGCCAGCGATGGAAGAGGCCTTGGAAGCGAGGGGCTAGCGGCAAGGAGCAGAAATGCAACAAGACGGCCAACCATGCGGCAGCCGTGTCTCGGTTTCAAACTCACGATGGGCTCAAGCAACCAGGCGGAACCGGGGCATTGTGGGTGCCGAGAGCAATATGCATGGGCAAGAACGGAGAATAGATGAGCAGCCGTTGCCGCACGAGGCCGGGGTGGGAACGGGGCGGCCTGCTGGCCAGCAGATGACTTCTGCGCTATTGGTGTAGCCAGCTACCTGCCAGCCATCTCCTTTGAACAGCGTGGAATAGATGCGGCGCACAAAGAGTCGGAGAGTCGCTTGAGCAGCCGAGCAGACCGGCTATTGGACGGCACTGGCCTTGGACCCCTGTGGACAGGGTCAGCTCGTTGGCTGTGGCTTGTAAGTCAGCCCTGGCGTCTATGTCATCCTAACTGTTTTACGACATACGGATACGGCGAACCAAACCTCAGCGCACAGCCCATGTTATCTCGCTATGAAAAGGATCATGGCAGCCTGTCTGACTTGTCTCCCAGCATGTCAAGCGTGGAGAGGCGGCAGTCGTTGTTGTTGGAACGATGCTGGACATGCTCTTGCCAGCCAACACCGCCCGTAAACACGGCCACGGCAACAACGGCAACCACGACCCGCAGCCAGACGCAGCTTCCGCGTCGACGCCCACCCACCATGGCTCTTTCCTGGTGCAGGCGCCGCTGTCCATCATCGGCTCGGTCCTGCGTCGCCAGACCCCCTCGCCTTCACCCTCGCTGGCCACCGGGCCTCCCCTCCATGGCCCTCCCGACCACCCCATGACGGCAAGCCCTCCGCGCCCGGCATCGTCAGGAAGCAGTGCCACGCTTGACTCGCAGCCCAAGAAGCGCACCCCTCGCTCCAAGACGTCGTACATCTGCGCCCGCCCCCCGCGCCCCGTCGACACGCGCTCCAAGCTCTACCTGCGCCCCAAGGTTCTGCTGCAATTGCACCAAGTCATTCCTTCCCAGCGCCCCAAGCCCCTCTATGAGGTCGTCCCATTTTCGCTCCTTCCCCCCCGCTCCACCCGCCAGCTCGCCAGGACCTTCCACTGCAGGGACAAGCTCGGCAGCAGCGACCTGCTCGTAGTCGAGGCCGAGGCATACGAGAGGAAAGAGGACGACCCCCATTCTGACGATGATCGCTGGGGCTCCAGGGAGGTGGTTGGCGTCATATGCCCCGCAAAGAACGACAAGGACGCTACCATCATCTACATGGACGCTGGACGAAGCCAATGGGAGGTCGCCGACATGCCCAACGGCGGCTTCGAGTTCACGTCTATCGACTACCATGGCCTGACGCTCAAGGCTCGCTGGGTACTGAAGCCTACTTTGTCCCGTCGGACCTCAGGCATGTCACTGCCCTCACCAGTCTCGTCGGCATTCCCAACACCAAATGAAGACAGCAAGTACACTTTCAGCACCATACGCGCCAACTCACGGCGGCACCCAATCATTGCAACCATGAACCGCAGTCGGATAAACATCATGGACTCGTACACAATGCCATCAACAACATCTCCGCCCACTCCTGCTTCGCTGTCCAACATCCGAACGCCTACTCTCACACCCATCAGTATCGACGAAGACTCCTTTTTCCTGAGCGACCGCACGCCAATCACCACAGAAGATACACTGCGACGGTTTATATTGGTTTCTGGCGTTTGGGTAGCCTCGAAAGGCTATGGCGTTTCGACTACTTCTGGCCAGCCTGCTACTCCTTCCCCGGACACATCTGCCACTTTCCGTCCATCAAACATCCGCACTCTATCCATGTCATTGCTTGATTCTCCTCGGTCCACCTCCCCTTCTTCTGCCGCCGAAGAGAACCATCGCGCTTTTCCCAGGCTGCGTAGATCTAGTCGAGACAGGCTCCCTCGTAGTACGAGTTTCACGGCGCCCTCGGCATCACATCTTCCGACAAAGACAACCCAGACTGCCTCACCCGTCCAGAAGACACGATCGCGCCGTGCCAATTCGACTGGCAACACAAACATACACAGCATGACTGGGAGTATGAGAAGACGGTATGGGCTTGCATTTAAGAATGAGACTCTACCCGAAAGCGAAGAAGAGCGACAAACCAAGCGCAGTGCAGAAATACTTCGCATCAAAGAACTAACGCTTCCTCCGACTATCGAACGATTTTCCTCTGAAACGCATGCACATGAATCAACGCGTCCCATTATCCCATTACCCATCGTGACTCGTCCCTCGACTGATGAGCCGCCACCTAACCCATCCCCGCCCCCTTTTTCGCCTTCTAGTCCAAATCCAGAACGAGCGAGAAAAACCCAATCAGCCTACAGTCCTATCACCACGGCTGGCATGTGGGATTCTGGTGTCACTGAGCATCCTGGTCTCAAAGCTCGTCCAACCAGCATGTTCGTTATAAACGAGAAAAAGAAAAAACAAGAAAGGAAGCGCGAGAGAAGCAAAAGCAAAGATGGCAAGAAGTATGAGAAGGAAAAGCCTAGATATGAGAAGGACTGTTTGTCAGTCGAGAAACATGGCGAATGGCACAAAATTAAGTTGAATTTAAAAAGCTTATTCAGGAGGGAGAAAGCTTGAATATTGATCGTCACTTCACAGGATGGAATAAACTGGCTTCTCATTGGGTGTTTATTTCCTCTACTTGAATCACATACATTCACCCAAGGTCTTCGTTTAGTGTCTAGGAGACAAGCTGGCCCTCCGGCCCCATCGATCTTTTCATTGGTTTCTTTCTACTGTATATATTTCTTCTTGTTATAAACCCCGTCCATACCGCAAAGTCGATACCCACAATTCAATACCACTCTTCCTGCTCAATGACTTAGCTCATCGTCACCACCCTGCATCCTTCCATCCACGTGTAAAAAATCATCGACAAACTCTCGATCCAAACTCACCGAACCCAAGCGCACCCATCCATCATACCAGATTTTCCTTCTCCGGACCATCCGGCTCGTCTACATCCTACCGGCCTGGCAAAACTTCGCGCATGTCCTCGGCCGAAAACTTGCGCAGGCTGTTCTTCGGCCCAACCCGTTTCGACAAAATAAGGTCATTTCAAGCACCACTAACTAGTTGCATACAAGTTTGCGAATTTTCGCAAAAGACGAGCGGCACCATGCTTGCAATGCCTTCGTGCGAAGCTAACATTGCGCATTTCGCCGATGTATTCACATTAGACATGTTTTGCGCATAATGTGCTAGTGCACTAGACAGCGCGCGAGCTGGGGTAAGTCGTGGTGAGGACTAGTCTGCGATGCATTGCGCGCTTGTCTTCATTAATCAAGGGAAGCGTGACATTTCATTCATTAGGAAAGGTATTCGCGCTGGGCCGTCCTAGCGATTCTATCACTAATTCTACAAGACCATATTCATGCGTAAAAAGTCATCGTGGTGCCAAAAAACCTAAGGTCGGATTATGAACTCAGGCTCGCATCCGTGGATCCCGTAGTGCTTCATACTTTTGCCCTCATTGTTCCGCCTACCTCTGGTGGTAGAGATGCCGTTGTGGGGTGGGAGCGCAAAGGCAGAGTAGCAGGTCGCGGCGGCAGAGGCGGATCTTCTTCTTCGCTAGTTGCACGCTCTTCTATTGCTTCCATTACAGGCACCATAATGGCCTGTGTTTGACTAGGCAAGATAGTCATGGAGCCACGCGCAGGAAGCAGCGGTAGCACGTCCTGTTCTGTTGACGGCGTCGGATCCATATTGGCTAGCGGTGCCGACTGGAGAGACTCAGTACTTGCTACTAGAGTACTGATGTCCTTTTCAGGCAGTGGCGTGTCTTCAACACCACTACTTGAGTGCTTGGGCTGTATGGGTGCAGTGGTGCCCGAGCATTTTTCTTCTTCGTCGGGAGGGCGCGTTGTGTACTGCTTCCCACATCTATAGCGTTTCGCGAGGACCAGGACCAGTAGCACACTGTAACGTGGGTCAGTATAAGGTGTCACATGGAGCTTAGTGAGGGTACGTGGATAAGATGCGGTAGACCATATCTGATATGAGTTAAGCATCTTACATGATAGAAATACCAGCAATTATAGCTCCAGCAATCGTCGACTCTTTTTGGTTCAATAGTTTAAGGTATCTCTTGGCTCCCTTTCGTCGAAAATGGAATAGCGGTCTGCGCGAAGAAGCATCAGAAGTTGATGAAGTAGTTGGTAGAAGAGCGGTACCCGCGGTGAAAACTCCAGTGAGTTGGGCAGAAGGGCTTGTAGTGCTGGCCTTCGGTTTCGACGTCGACGAAGGGTTCCGTGAGGCGTGATTCGTCAAGCTTTTAGGTCCTGGGGACCAGACTCCATTGACAATATGGCCATCGCCGCCATTGATAGCATTTCTCTCTTCTTGTGTGCAGGTATGCCAGGCATCCCTCAGCCAACAAATTCGCTTCAGCTCACCAGGGATTTTGTTCGAATGTGATGATGAGTCGTGGATGCCTTTCGTGCCAAAGTTAGAAGACTTGACGTTCTGGCCAGTACTGATATCATCGCCCTGAATAATGCGGCTAAAAACAGCAAAAGCTGTCTCGGGCTGGTGTCGTGGCACAAAGTGACCGGCGTCAAATATCCGGGAAAAGGACAAGTTGCCATACTGCCGAACGTGACCTCCAACGTATGATTCGTTTACGACGATGTCAGCATAACCAGCACCTGGGAAGGCCGAGCTGTAGGTGGGAACAAGACGAGCGAGTTCAAGTGAGGCATTCTGACCGCCATACCAATTGCAAAAGATATCAGCATCCCCATATATGAAAGCTACGCGGACCCCGCGGCTGAGTAGTTTCGCGAGGGACTGGAGTTGAGTTCCACGAACAGCGTCTCCAACTTGTCTTCTGTCAGTAAGAAATAACTCGAGGTGAGGTGGCTACTCACTTCTCAGGAAGGATTTGGCCACTGCCCAACTAGACTGGGTGTAGTTGACCCGGGCGCTAACGGAGTGCATGATGCTGGCAATATTCAAATATTCCTGATAGCGGGAGCTTAGGCTAACCTTCGATAGAACACGGATATCGTAAAAGCTTCTATCAACTTGCTGGTCAAGGAACAGGATGACTGTTTGACAAGCAGCTTGAGCACGCGCGCAAACATCGTTTGTAAGTCGGCTGGATCCAGAGCCTTCAGAATCGAGGGATTGGGTCAAGTTGTGGCACTGAGAAACCAATCCTCGACAACTTGTGTCGGATTGCAACTCGGATATGGCGTTCTGATAAGTCAGTCGATTCGTCAGGGTTAAACCATAGGTGTTGCTGCGTGTACCGTTGATGGCGCGCCATAAAGGGATACGCAGTTCGAGGGGATGGGGTTCCTCACGATTTTCCAGCGCAAACGGGTCGCCATTGCTGAGATCAATAGATGCATTGATGCGCTCATCATACGAGAAACCGGTTTGGGTTGGTTGATCGATGAATAGCAAGTTTGAGCTGCGGTCCCATCCCCAGAGCCGTGGTTCCGTACCGTAGCTACCATTGGCAAGTAGTACAATCCCGCAAGGACCTAGTTCCTCGAAGAGTCCGACCATGCTGGAATATCCTGGGCCTCCATTAAGCCATATTGCTAGTGGCGCTGTCTCAGGGCTAGTGCGTGACACAAAAAACCAGAAGGAGGTGTTAATGGAGTAGTTCTGCTGGTAGGGTACAAGGGTGAATGGTGGGAGATTGACGTAGCCAGAGTACTGCTTTTGTGTGTCGAAAGCAGTAGCACATATTCTGGGTAAAGGTTGCTTATAGGAAATGGTGATATTGGGATTAATGGGCGACGCGAGGATAGTATCATAGGTGACTGGTAGCGGATACTGTTGGGCGTCGAGGTGAACAGTGAAGACGATGGATGCTAGAACGACGGGCGATAGTTGGACCTGTTAAGGCGAGTTAGCAATTGCGAGAATGCTAGAACGCTAGAAAGCGGTACCAACCATGCTGAATGAGCTGTATGGCAGAGGCTACTGGCGCAAACAAGAATAGGGTGCGCCGTAGTGAAACCTTGATAACGTTGGACGACCAAAATCCGGGGCATTAGTTGACGCATGGGAAGAAAGAGAAAAACAGTACTTCGTGCCGGAGATGCATCTGGACAGAAGAAAGACTAATCGTATTGTTGGGTAATGGCATAGTGAAAGTAGGAAGGGGCGGCGATGTTCCTGGGCTCTCACTGTCTGCGACATAGTCAGCTATTGCCGATATATGGTTCAGAATCACATCTTACAAAACATTACATATTGGATTTATAAGTCGCTACTTTCGATAACATTCTCCAAGCCCCCTCTCACGCTTTCCACCAACTGTCTTCTTCCCCAGTCCACCCCGTCTTTTCCAACACCCATGATGTCACTCCTCCCACCACCTCCCTCGCCCCTATCTGGCCAGTAGTGACTAAATAATGGCGGGCTACTAGTCAGGCAAAGCGGCCTATCCCCCATATGTGCTGTCTGCCCATCACACCACTCGTTGAGTGCGAAATCGTATCCGCGGTCGAAATTACGAATACCATGTTCATAAATGATCTTGCGAGCGCCTAGCTGTGTGACAGCGTAGGCGAGAGTGCAAAGAGTACTCTCTGAACGATGGTACACACGTGTGTACGGTGGGTACAGTGCATCAGTTGTGGAAGGTGGGGTTGTTGGGGACGTCCGATTGCGTGGAGCAGGTACGGTTGCGTCGTTCAAAAGCATCAATCGATTTGCGGGGGCGGAAAACGTTCTTGATGACTGGTGAGGTGGAAGATAAGTGCCGCAGTGACCTAGCCAGAGGACATCCCAGGCATCGCCGTAAGGTCGAGAGGATTGTGCAGAAGAAAAATAGGATTCTGTCAATTCTAAAGTATCCGAGCTTAATATTTGGCTTTTCGGGTATTCGGTCGTTTGACCTCGATATTGAGCTTTGAGCTCAGCATTGGCGACCATCGCTGGAAGCTTTTGACTTGCGAGTCCGAACGCGGCCAATTGTGAGTGAATTTGAGGACTCCAATCTACATCATCTTCGAAAATTAGTGCAGTGCTCAGATTCCTTTCAATTACGCTGGGAAATGTCAGCGACCCACGTTATCACGTCGGGGCTAAGTTCAATATGCTCACGTTCGTATTGCGTCCATCTAGCAAGTCAGCAATAGTAATGGGCTCAAGTTCAATACTAACATGTGCTCTCCAACTTCCCCGGTTCCCACTTGCCATTGACCTATGATCGCCTTGCGGGTACGCTCTTTCATCAATAGTAGATGAGTTAACGCCGTCGATCCACTCGAGCGAGATGCCAGTATGTACCGCCGCGAGTGTGATGGAGTCTTTGCGGTCGGTACGCCATGGTGCATTGATGACGAAAATTGATTCGAACTATGGTAACTAATAAGTCATTCTTATGATCAATCAAGGTAGGATGGTTGTACCCCTAACGTAGAGTTACCAGTGCCATATCTGTTTCTCCAAGCTTTCTCATTGACAAGCTCTCTATTGTGCCGCAACTTTAAAAATAAGAGCAGACCGAATAGACCAAAGGTCGCCAGGTAGCATAGACGGCCATAGCTACGAAGTGTCATACCGTTCTTTATAAGCCATTCGCGACTCGCAAAAGACTTTCGATGCAGCGCATAACAAGCTTCAAGAATACATATACTTCTCAATTCAAAGGGGTAGTTTTGTTAATATTATAAGATTGAAGTGCCTTTGTGCACTAGGCAGCTGCTGAATCCGAAACTTTGGAAAGTCGACCCTTGCGCGCGGTAGATCCGTGTAATATACAGCATGCCAAACCCGGCTAAATGAAAAGCCCATGGGATCAAGGAAACTCCATGCTCGCAAAAATTGCCCAGACGTATTACGTAGATCTCCAGTCGTCTACTCTAAACGAGGATAAGGAGAAACTATCCGAGATCCGGATTGATAGTGCTTCCAAAGTTCACGTTGAGTGAGCAAACCCTAGGCACTTACGATTTGACTTGTATGCCCTGTCATTCACCCGAGTAGATTGGCTGAGTTATGAATGGATGTAGTCCGGCGTTGAGTGCCTGATCTGCTAAATGCATGCGCCTACTCCAACCCCCGTAAATCCAACCCACAGCATCAGCCATGTCGTTGTGATATGGCTGCCAATCTGCCGAGACGTCAGTAAAAACCCTTTCTCATGCTATCCTTGTGGCTTGACACGTACCTTCTGGGGTGAAGTCACCTTCTTTCCCCTTCAGTGTTTCCCAATTTCTCTTGTCACTCAGTCCAGGCTGCACAGCCCTGGCTCTTTTACCTCGACGCGCTATGATTCTGACCTCACCCTTTAGGTTTTGGTCTGGTGCAGCGGCACGCCAATCCTCGATGACTTCGTGTCCCGGGGTTGCGGTCCAAGGTTGCATAACACGTCCATCTTCGGTCCTTTGATCCCCGGTTGCTCTATCCTGCCTTTCGGGAACAATCCACATTTGGACCTCTGCACCAGATTCCGCACCATCTCTTTCTTCGAGCAGTGAATTCCATCTCTCGGGTTGTGTAAGCCGTTTGCGCCGATGATCATAGCCGGACGCGAGGAAATCTGTACACGGCGTGATGTAAGTAAGCTCTTTCCACGAATCGCTTTTTAGAAGCGCTTCGATGTCCAAATATGTTGTTACATCTTGCCATCCCTCGCCCATGCCAAAACCGTGCCAACAGTCCTCCACGACTAAGGTGTCCAAACACAAACCAGGCAGAAGAGTGAATGCATTGGCTGCATAGAATATTGGGTAATAATTCGACCGTCCAGATGCATACAAGGGAATTGGAAAAGCACGAACACGGACATGTCGCACCCGTGTGACGATACTTTGGTCAACAGAAAGTAATGTCTCTAAAAGGTTCTCTGTGCCTCGAAAATGCAAAGTGCAATTCAAAGGAAGATGTCGCCAGGCTTCAGCATAAATTTGGCGGCACGAGAGCAGAAGCGCAATCCGGTTTGACGGTATTTCGTTAGGGTTGACATTCTTGAAGCCATGCTGGATGGTATAGCTGCTGAAAAGGAAGCCGTATATTAGTTCACGAAGCTCTACCGGAAGCAGTAGAAGTTTAGACCCATCTATCGTAGGTTTTGGAATGTTGTTGCGCCAGTTATTGATTTCGCGTGGAGGAAGCATTTCGTTTCCGCAACCACGAGAAAACCAGCGGTGCTACCTGCTGCTGATAAAGAAGAACCACCGGTCTCTGAATCTTGATTGCCGTGGCCGCACTAAGGTACGCAGGTGGATTCGTTAGATTCACTTAGACAATAGGCTAGATATGCGACTACAAGATCCGGCCGAATCAAGCAAGTCACATTCGCGGAGGGTGCGGAGTTTGAGGCGGTGTGGTTTCACCGCAACGAATAACTATCGGTAAGCACTACGTTGTAGCGGAATGACGTTTGCAGAACAGTCATGCCAACCAAAGTCCTAGCGTTTTTCAGTGAAGCACTGCAGACAAGTGGAGATAATGACCCTGCACATGTCATCAGCGTTTCGGTGCACACATGTGCGTAAACGTGCGTGATACGAAATCTAGAGGGGCGGAAAGATCGATCTGTTCTGCATTGTAGCTCGCTATTACTTTGACTCGCTGTAAATGGTCATTCTTTTGTTTTGGGGTATCATCGATGCGCCTTCAAACTTCGTCACCCACAGCTTCTACGGAAACTACCGTTTGTGCCTTCCTTAATCAGATTTAGATCGCCCGCGAATGCGTTGTTGCTCCTCTTGCAGCTTCTTTTGCTGCCATTGCCACTCGACCAACACTGGCAGGAATTGCCACAGGTCAAACTCAGGCCACAAACACTTGAGAAACACAATCGAAGTGTTTTCATGACACTGCCACAACATGAAGTCGCTTAAGCGCTCAACACCCGAAGTGCGGACTAGTAGGTCGAGCGAAGGGGCATCAGCTGTCATCATATTGTCCGTTAGGGTCTGCGCACTGATAGACTCGGGGTCCAAGTAAGTAGCTTCGCCATTTGTCTCGTCCTTTTCTGACGAATTGATAGCCGTCGATGTCGAGGACGATGACTCGTCCTCGGCATTATTTGCATCTTTTGCGGAAGGGGACATGGACGGTGACTCGTCGGCTCCGGCTTCTGTGTCCCCCTCGAGCATCTGTTTTCGAATGTGCTGAGTAATGTGCGACTCAGAGAATGCGCGTTTCGATGGCGTGGGAAGATTATGAATCGGTGTGCTGTATGTCTCAACTGTCTTCATCACCGCGGTCGTAATTTCATCGCGCGAGGTGTAGGGGAAGCAGACGTTGAGGACGGCTCTGTGTGGAATTAGTGCGGGCGGAAGGGGCGACTTGGGTCTCCTACCTTTTATTGTGTGCCGTCATGGCGACTGCCCTGTCAACAGCCTCTAATACGTCCTTTTTCATTAAATCACGCTGCCCCAATACTCGGACAGAGGCGCCGTAGCGGTCAAGGAGGGCACCATGTTCAGCCAGTTGCTCTAGTTTGACCTTGGCCATAGTCATCAGTGCATCGACTTCGTGTTTAGACCGTTTGAAGTTCTCTATGCTGAAGGCATAGATAGTTACAACTTTGACGCCTGTCTTGTAGCAAACCTCGAGTATCTGGTGGACGAGTCAGCGAGGAGTGAGAGAAAGCATCAGGAGTATGCCATACTCGAGCCAGTGATTCGAAACCGAGATTGTGGCCTTCTACAGTCTCAATGTGGTGATTCCGAGCGAACCGTCTGTTGCCATCCATAACGAATGCGACATGCTGTGGTATTGGGCCCTGCTTAAGGGAGCCTATTAGGAGTTCGCGCAGCTGCCTTATGGTCCATGCGACTGGCGGCGATGTGGCAAACCACTTGTGTATGCGAGAATCATGAAGAGACCCCATGGCGGGAGTTGTTGAGGTTCTTGGTCTCGGACGGAAAGAAAGGTCAAAATCGAGGGTAATGCTGCAGCGGGCAGAACGCACGGCAATGTGGGAATGCGGGCAAGAGTTGACAATGCTCAGGTAGGTAATGCAGCAAGGAAAACAGGCCTCATGATTCGGGAGTCATGGTGTATAAGAATCGCAGTCAATGGCAATGGCAAAGGTGCTACGTAAGAAGCCCAAGGCGCAGTAAGCTCTGACGCGCTCCCAAGCATCGAGGACACACTAATCAGGGGCCCCAGGGCTCATCGGCCTTCTGATGCCTCCATGTGTGTGGCTGGAGCGGCGTGGCTGGTGCCAAGGCCGGCTGACTAAGTCCAACTGCTGCAAACCCTTGCCGACAGCCGTCCGCCCTCAACCACTGCTGCTGACCCCAGCTCTCTCTGCCGCGTCACCGGAGCAGGCTCTTCCAACGCGTGCTCACTAGTTTCATCCATCTTCCTTGTCATGGCCGACGAGCCGCAGAAAGATGTCGTCCAACTTGCTGAGCAGGTTGCAGAGGGCTTTGCCGCACTGAGTGGGGAGTATCAGCTTCTGTTCGATCAGCATAAGCAGCTTGAGAGCAAGTTATCGTGGGCCAAACAGCAGGTAGGTCGCCACACTTTTCTACCTTCCTCTCCTTTGTGATGAATACCTTTAGCTCTAGACCTGCAGCTGCATCGCAGCTTTGACAGAAAACAACCACAACATACCTGACCTTAATCTCTACAAATTCCATGCATCGGCTGCACCTTGACGCCCAAGCTCACACGGCAACAGTATCTCGATCTTCTGAAGCGCTTCACCCCGGATTCACTCTCGCAAGACCACCTTGCTTTTCTGCAAGACCTCGAAAGGGTTGGGGATGAACAGCCACGAACACACCTCAACCTGGTCGAGCAATTAGCACACGGTGATGACCTCGAGCGAAAAGGACGAGCAGTCGCTCTTCGGCAGGCAGAGATTGCTGCTGCTAGGCTTCGCAGTCCTACGGTTGAGAATGATGTAAAAATCTGGGGCGGGCTGTTGGCGGATATTCCTACGCCATTACCCCATATACAACCAAAGTGTAATAGATCTTCGCTGGAGATGGATTTCACCACTGTCGGTACTCCGAGCAGACTTGCATGTCCTTTTGCATCCACTAGTGGCCGAGGCAGTCCCTTGGCCACCCCACGTAGTTCGACCTCACGGCTGAGCTTGCGGGGCAGACGCTCTAAACGGCCATCTTTCAACGATCCAATACGCGCTGAGATGTGTGGCAACGATCTTGCGTCTGTCGAACCCTCTGTCTCGGCTTCAGGCTCTGCGGCTGTGTGTCCGATTCGCTTTCTGGACCAGCACGACCCGGAGGAAGTTGCAAAGTACTTTGAGAAGCACAAACATGAGTTGCCGCGGAGCCATGAAGTCTGTATCACCCGTTTTCAGAGTAACCAAGAAAGTATAGAGCAATTGGACCGAAAATATGGTAACTTGGTCAACATGATCCAAGGGCTAGGCCAAAAGCACCAAGCGTGGCTACCAGACGAGCCAGAGGAAGCCATCGAGGAAGAGGCTGAGATGGAAATGGTACCAGACGGAAAGGCCGATGCAAAAGTGGAGAAGTGGGCCAAGGCCGTGTCTGCAAGTTTACACGAGGGGACGCCCTCGGTAGAAGAAGAACCGGCAGACCGTGGCATGGATGAGACAAGGACTGCTCAATTTGACCGCCCGATGAAAGAAGTAAGAGTTGGGGAGTCGCCGAGTAGGCCTTGGGGTATCACCATACCACCAAAATATACAGATGCCCATAGTTCATCGTCAGTGGGGTCTGCTCCGACTGCCTCACCACCCATACCTCTAAAGATGGACCGCCCAATCGGAGAGACGCCACGGAAGACCGGAAAATGTCCATTTGACCATCAAGCCATGGGAAAAACCCCCGAACAAGCTCCTACCCAATACCTATCTCAGCCTCACCCCTTTACAGAGCCCATAACGCCTCGTGCACCACCTGTAGGAGGCGAATCTCAGCCATATACCCAAAGACAAGAGAGCAGAGCACCAGAAGCTCCAAAGACTGTCCCTCAGATGGTTTTCAACGGCCCTGTATTCCTTGGATATCCACCAGATCAACTGCTCACCCTGTTACAGAATAGCAATTTTGGGGCCGCGCTCGGATGAGTAGCGTCATGAACGCCAATTTCACATTTAGTTGGATAATTTGATCAGGTATCGTATTTGTAATTTCCAGGTAGGCGCCGAAAGACTGTTTATGAGCGCTTGCTATCATTCCCCCTCTGCCCCTCTCGTGCTTTTGACTACCACGTTTCTCATCCGTTCCTCTTTCTTCATCGTTGTTCGCTAGTTCATGGCTTTATTCATGGCTGGCCTTGGTATTTCCTCTTTGTAATACACCAAGGAAGTAGGCACCGACTGGGCGTTATTGAGGTGAATAATCCATCCCTCTGCAGTGCTCACTTCTGCTTCAGATCTGTCATCCATGTCCTAACGCCTTTCGCGCTGTCATGCGCCGCTCGGAACACTACATAATGTCAGCCCGCAATATTTGAATTGCAAGTTGCTTTACTTACGTTGTCGTTCGTTCTCGTCCAAACCCCGCATGAAGTCGGCACCCTCACCCAGGGCGCCGCGTGGATTATGGGCTTGATCAGCTATAACCGCCGCTCTAGCCTTGAAAGTCTACTGATATTAGCTAATGAGACTGTACAATGAAGGAATAGTCTATACATCACTCAGCACCTCAACCATTTCTTCTTCCTCGAACAGCTCAAGGATCCTTGCACCTAGGTCGTAGAAGTGGGGTGCGAGAGCCCGTAGATCGACAGTCCGGGGGTCAGCTTTTAGTGCATTCAAGACACGTGGAGACAGTGCAGATGGTGGATCGAGCGTCACAAGTGACGATGTATTTAGACTTTGGCTGTTGGCTGTGTTAAGCGCGTGGTTCTCAAGCGATCAATGGATGGTTGACCTACCTCAATGCAAGCATCTCTCCTAACCAGAGAGGCAGTTCGACCTTTGAGCCTTGCTTCATATCGCCACTCATGTTGCCCTCGAGAAAGCCAAGCCCAGGTACAGTAAGCTCAAAGGTACAAGGTACCTTCTGAGCGTCTGTGAGAATTGCATCGACATCGTAATAAGAGCTCATCTTCTCAATATGTAAACAAACAAAATGGCCTAAGGGTCGGAACGAGTAAGCATGACATGTGTGAAATATGAGATAGGTCGTGTAAGATTCTTGCCCTAGGTACCAACATGTCACATGTTGTGGAGGTAGTCTTAGTTTCAAGACAAATCGAGCTGCAAGGAGAGCAAATTGTGAAAGAGTGAATTACAGCTTTGTGGTCGATAGGTGGGGGAAGGATGAGAACAACCGAGAGCCGACGCGTCATTTGGAGGAAATGGTCTGCTTACCGTGTTGGCGCCTCCGAAGTGCGCGTCTGTGAGAGCCTAGAGTTAGTGTTCGCGATTATATAGCATGTTGCCGCAACGATGCGGCAGATTCTCACCTTGCTTCGCTCACGCCACGTTTAGCCGTAGTTGCTTGAGCGAAACACAAAACTCTTACTGCTGCTTCCCCGTAGCTTTACTGGCCCGAGAGAGCTATTGTTGTTGTCGCGGCTCGTCTCGCGTATCGGCCTACCGAGCCGCTGCAAATCAACACACCGCCCTCTCCCTGCCCATAGCTCCCCTGCTAGACACCATTGACGGCAACAGGGCGCCGACAACACAAAGGGACTATCCGTCCACAACATCCGAGCACACACTATCTGATAGCCATACTGCTACCGAGTCAACTGGGTACTCAACCCGACATCTGTATAGTGAGTCATGCACTATGGAGCTCTACGTTCGATCGCGTGCCGTGGGATTCTATCCTTTACAACCCACTGTCCAACTCAGCCTTGTAGTAGTGCCCAAGTCATTCCATGGATTACTAACACATTCTACCGCAGATAACAATACTACACGGCCTCAGAGTGTGTATAGTTTGCTGTTCTTGCATGGTCCTTCACCTTGAACGTCCTTTTACTGCGCCTTAGGCTCGCCCTCCGCCCACCACCCCGCCGCGCTCCCTTAGCACCATGGCTGGCGGCGACCGAATATCACAGCTCATGGGCGCACTCGATGCAGCATCGGGCCCCGGTACGTCTCGAGCGACGTCACCGGGTGGCGACTGGCGGCAAGCAAACGGTGGTGTCAATGGTGGAGATGATGACAGAAGTCGCCCACGCACATTCCCGTATTTCAAGTATCTGCCATACCAGACAGAGGATCACAGTGAGCGCGAAGAAAGCCTTAGTACATGTTTGAAACATCTATACATTGCTGTGTCTGCTGGGGACTTTGCGCCGGGCGCAGTCCATTGGACAAGGGAGATCCGGGGCTGGCTGTCCCTCAAGTTTGACCTGCCCCGCAGCACGAGAGTGAAGCTCGTAAACCTCTACTATGAGCTGGCGTTGGCACCTGGGCTGGACTATTTGGTCGCAGAACGCTTTGCCAGCATGTTCATGGTGCTGACCAAGTGAGTGGCAGTTGCCTCAAACCATAGCTAGGATCTTGGACTGACATATTGATAAGGCGCAAACACTACCTCCGTTTTGGAAAAGACTTGGCCCTTGACTGGAGGCCACTTTTCCGAGAATTGAAACTCTTCGTCCTCCCTTCTGAGTCTGGGGGCGCCCATCCCCCAAATGTCAAGCGCAACATTCGGACACTGACCAAGATGTGTACTTTTGCACAGTTGTATTTTGACCCCAAAGATATCCCTGCCATGTTCGAGGAGATTTTGCCCTTCTTCAGCACCTCATTTAGCGAGGGCGCCTTCGTCGTCGTGGGCCTGTTGAATCTGATGCTTCCTACTCACTCCGCGCCTGAAGACATGCCTCAGCTGCTGCCACAGGAGTATCTTCCAACTTTCTTCCATCTTTGGTCTCTCGTTAATCGATCAAGGCTGTTTGACACGCATTATATTGACACGCTGTCAAGGCTGGCTAGGGACAATCTGACTGCCGTCCATATTCCCTTCTCACAATATGGTATTTACACAGGTGAACAGTGTTCGCTGATATTCACTGCAATTCTAAGGCTTCTCGAAATTCCTGTTGGACAGGCAACATCGCCATACAGCGGTGCCGTTGATCTAGGCGCTGGTCTGGCTGTGATGCTCGAGCGAGATCCCCGCAAGCACCCACCCGGGCACCATATTGCTCGGATTATCGCCATGTCGCTTTCGCCGGCGTGTATCGAACATTCGGACTCTGTCTTAAGCAAGCTGGAAGGACTCATTCAGGCAGTTGAGACTTTCTTCCATCCTTCCAACTCCGGGAGTTGGACGAGACCTTTGGCGCAGTTTGTGTATTACCTTGCAGACTTCTTCGTCTTGCGCTGGAACCGGGAGCATAGTGGTGAAATGGATGTGCCTGAAGATCGAAAGCTAAACGAAGCTGTCAGGCGGCGTTTCGTACTTTGCTTACGCGAGGTCACTTTCATGGGCATCTTCTCCAAGAGCGACAAAGCTATGCAATATGCTTTATCCACACTCCAAAGTTTGGCCTACCTAGAGCCCAGTTTGATTCTACCAGGTGCTTTGCAAAAGATCTACCCCGCGATGCAGGGGCTTGTCGAGGTACATCGAACGATCTCTTCAATTCGAGCGTTGCACATGTTATCCAAGATCATGGCGAAAACGAAAGGGTTTCGATGCCATGTCACAACGGTACTCGGGCTTGCGCTGCCTGGTATTGATGCCAATGACTTGGAGAAGACGTTACACACGCTACAGTATGTTCAAGGCGTGTGTTACCTCGTGCCTTTCCATGATCTTACCAAGGCCAAAAAAGCGGCGGTTGAAGGAGCTAGCAAAGACGGAACCTCGTCGCCAATAGAAGACGCTGGTGGTGATACAGGGCTTGCTGTACAATGGATCACGCAACAAGTCGAACGATTAGAAAGTGGCCGTGGCAATATCGAGATTGACTACGATAAGGAACTCAGTGATGAAGATGAAGCAATGATTCTACGATCTTCTACCACAGGCCTGAACGAGTTCCTTATCTCGTTTTTGGGTCGTGTGTTCACACTTTTGGAGAACTTGCCGGATGCGTCTAGGGTTCGCAGCGGATCTCCAGAAGAGTACGTCGTGAATCACCTTCCTGCTGCGTTTACGCCACTGCTTGCAGCGCTTTCGCCTGAGCTGTACGATGTTGCATTAGACAAGATTGCCAACTTCATCTCAAATCATGTCATCCATCAGGCTCGGGATGCCATAGCATTCATTTGCAATAGCCTAGTCAAGATCAATCCTGAGAAGGCTTTGAAGCGTTTACTGCCTCATCTCTTTACTGGCATTCGCACAGAGATTGAGGATATCGGTGCTGGCTCAACACGAACCACAGGCGCCGAAGTTCTTCCACGCGACAGGGCCCTCGTCTGGAACCTTGCTATTCTTAGTATGTGTGTTGTACATGTCGGCGATGCAGTCCTGGAATGGAAGGATGAACTCTTCGAGATTGCAGAGTACATGCAACAGCGGTGTCGAGGCACCCCTACCGTGCATGTGTCAAACTTCATCCACCATTTGCTACTCAACCTCACATGTACCTACACCATCGACTATTCAATTTATGAAGTCGAAGAGCTGGAAAAGGGTCTATCCACCGAGTCGTGGGGCAGGCAGGCGGATGTGGAGAAGCTTGACATCAAGTGGCACAGCCCAAGCTCAGATGAGATCGACTTTGCGGTCAAGCTCTTTGAGACCCATGCTAAGAACTCGATGAATGCACTTGTTGCACTCACCTCATCAGAATCGCCCATCAAACGGGAGGGCACTGGAAAGGATTGGTCAGATGAGGTGTCTAGAAACCTTGTTCTCTTGAGGCTGATTATCTCCGGCATCTCTGTGCTGTTCGATGTCCGTCACGACCAAGTTGAAGGCAGCACCGCTGATGATAGTGATTCAGACTCCGATGCTATGGACACTGAAGGTATTGACGATGATGCTGGTCTGGGAGAAGCTGAAGACGAGGAAGTCAAGCCCACATTCCAGTATGAGTCTGGTTATCCTCTGCAACGTGGTGATCAGAACTACACATTGATTCACAGCCTCCGCCACAGTGTTGGTGAGATCCTGCATACGGTACATCAGTTCCTCATCGAGAAGCAGCCAGATGATGTACCATGTTTCAACTCTTTGTACAACGCTTACCGTTCATGGTTCATCGACGTCGGTATCGAGCGCTCTGCACATGTCCTCGACAGAATCGCTAGACTTCTCGATAACGACGAGCGGCCTTTCAGGTTCAGTGGACTGAGGAAGCAATATCCTCGACCTCTTCTCGTCCGGCGTGCAAATGTCTATCATTTGCAACGTTTGCGCCACAATGCCAACCCACGACCGAAGACCGACCTAGATAAATTGTTGCTGTTGGATCTAGCTGATTCCAGTATCTCGTTGTATACCGAAATTCGGCGTACCGCCCAGACCGCGAATGAGTCCGCAGTCAAGTGCATACTAGGTGCCCGGCCACTAGTCATTCCACCACTACTGGACGCCTTCGTCAAAGCTGTTGATGAGAGTGATTATCCTCGTATTAAGGGTGCTATGTTTGCACTTCTCTTTGGTAGCCTAGCCAAGACTATTAGTCGAGATTGGCGATTCACTCCACGGCTGATCAAAGCATTTATCGAAGTCACTGGCGCCGACAAGCCTTCCGTACAGAAGCTTGCCACCAATGCCACATTCCAAGTGATGGATATGGGCAAGGCTATGGAACGCATGGTCATCCTTGATAAAGAGGTTGTTCAGTCAATCGCGTACGCCATTCATTCAAGTGATGATGCGGTCGTCCAGCAAAAAGTTGTAAAGCGACGCAACTACATCAAAGAAAAGCGTGCCCGCATCGAAGGGAAGAAAGCCGAGTTGTCAAAGGAGTTGGTCGACATTGCCAGCACTGCGCACTGGAAGAAGGTCAGTCGCACCGCAGCAATCATTGTCAATCTTGGCATGCGTTATGATACGATTGCTTCGGGAGAGATGATCGATCTCGTCACCAAAGGCTCTATTGATCAGCATCCGAGCCTGCGAGGATTGTATGCAGGAGCTTTGATCGGAGTGTTCTCGGTCGTGTCGACACGCGCAATTACAGGTCATAGTTACGAGAAATATCTGCTCGGCGAAGAGGATCTACCGGACAAGATCACTGTACCGACCAAACGCGATAATCCAAGCTGGACCGAGGAGTACCTATCATCGTTTGCGCAACCTGAGGCTAAATATTACGTTGACTTTGACTACCCCGGCTGGTTAGTTTGGAACAAGACAATGCCAGCCTTCCTACCCAATGCGCCGCAAATGTCCTTCGATGATGTTGAAAAGGGCGTTCGAAACAAAATTGCCCGACACCTTACGCGTTCTTGGTTCTCAAATTACTTCGCTTTTATGAAACAAGAGCCGCGTGATACCAGCGCCGATCGCTTCCGCATGTCAAGCGCTATGTTGCTGACGCATTCATTTGACCTCGTCTTTGCTGGTCTGACAGAGGCTACCTTCGAGGACATCAAGGATCTCACTCAATCCGTCTACGGCGATGGGAGCGATAAGCATCAACACCGTGCGACTGCTGAGATTATGGCGGCACTGATATCTTGTGCGCCTGATCTCAAGACTGACCAGCGACAAGAAGTATGGGAGTACGTCTTCCCTATTGTACGAGGTATTTTCAAAGATGGATTGACTCCTGAGAACTCGGGTTACTGGACGACATTCCTTCATGTCATTTTGCAATCCAAAGATCCCAGGCGTGGTTGGCCTATGGTCGACTGGTTAGCTAGCTTCCGCCTTGACATGGACTCGAATGCTGCATTCAAAGAAAGCTCAAAGATACATTTGCTCACACAATGTATTAGCGACGCTGGTTGGCATTTCCGCCTTGAGAAGCCAATCCTAGAAGATTTCATGCAGCATCTTGACCATCCATATAAGGGCGTTCGTGAAGCCATGGGCCAGACGATTGCGTGCATTTACCGCACACGATATCACGAATCATACAAGGATGTTCCTACTTTGATCAAGGCACAAAAGGATGCTTCGTCTATTGGCGTCCGTCCTTACGAGCCAACCCCAGAGTTTACTCGAACCATCACAGATGTCTTCGACCGCCTTGAAGCTTGGCGCCACCAACGTCCAGCTGGCCAACAAACACCTTCCTCGTACACCTCTGGCGGAAAGACAGTCTTATTGTGGTTGGACTCTACGTTGTCTTCCTACGAATGCACATCTCTCATTAAGTTCTTTCCAAATGTCTTTATGGAGCAGCTCCTTCATATGATGGACATCAAAGAAGACCCTGAGCTTCAGTCGCTTGCCTACCATGTTTTCCGTCACCTTCCCAATATTCCCCATCGCCAAGGCGAGGATACGGATTTCATTGATGCCCTTATTCGGATCGGACGCAGTGCGACAAGCTGGCACCAGCGACTCAGAATCTTGATCAACATCCAAGTCATCTACTTCAGACGATTGTTCCTTATGAGTGAAGAGCAGCAACAGAATATGTTCGATTGTGTATCCGCTATGCTCTCAGATGTCCAACTCGAAGTTCGCATGGGCGCTGCTACCACACTATCGGGCATGATCCGTTGCTCTCCTATTGCGCTGCGAGATCGACAGGTCTCCACGCTCAAAGATCACTTTACTAGCCAACTCACCAAGAATCCGCTTCCAAAGCGTCGCATTCCAGGAACCCCAACACCAGAGCAGAGTAAGCTGGTATTGACACGCCATGCCGCTGTGCTTGGCTTGGGCGCGCTTATCCAAGCTTTCCCGTACCAAAGCCCACCACCAGGATGGCTACCGGATGTGCTAGCTACGCTCGCGCGCAAAGCAGCTGCCGACCCCGGAATTGTGGGAAAGAGTGTCAAGACGGTATTGGCAGACTTCAAGAAAACAAGGCAGGACACATGGCATGTTGATGTAAAGGTAAGCCATGTGTCTAACAACTAACTACTGGTATCATTGCTGACACATATCTCAGGCCTTCGAACAAGAACAATTGGAGGATTTAGAGGGCGTGTTGTGGAAGAGCTACTTCGCTTAGACGACAAGTTTGGTAGCTACAAAAGAGGACTGTGTCAAGGGAAAGGCCATCAGGGTGTACTATATGCCGGCGAATGAGGATACGACATGACGCATCACTTCGTTGATGATTGTATGTTAGAACTAAGAGGCATTCCGCATAGGTGGCGTAGGGATAGGACCATCATTACAAAGTGTGCTTACTCAGTATGTGTAGTGAAGTTGTGGAAATTGCTTGCCTCTCCGTGTTAAAACCGCAGCTACCCCTCCCCCACCAAGGAAGCTCCAAACTAACCTCGTCATTCCGTACACCTGCATTGTAACGTTTGTTCAATTAACAGATGAGTTACTTTGCTTCTCAGAATCAATACTATTACAACTACCTCAGTTGTTCAAAATGCCATTGACAGTCCTCTCAGACGATGATGTGCGCAACCTGCTACTACAACTGACAAAGCAGGACATACTCGATCTCCAGCAATCACTTGCTGACGCGCTACACTATTATTCGACTGCGACTGAAGAAGACTCAAGCAACGGCTGCTCGTCATCCTATCAACCATCGCGTACGTCGCTCAAGCGTAGCGATGGCCAGACGACGCTTTTCATGCCTGCAAGCAGGTAAAGACACGCTTTCACTTGAGGAGACATCCACTGACTTTGACCAGCAATGATGGCATGGGCGTCAAAATTGTCACATTAGCAGGCCCAGACGATAAGAAATCAAAATCGTCCGGAGCCAGCGCATCGATAACCTCTTCTCTCTCATCGCTCTCTGTATCACAAAAGTCGTCCACAGCGACTTTTGAGCCTCCACAGTCACCATCCAATGCACAATGCACAACTCCAAAAGGCAGCCTTACACTCTTTGATACCAATGGAGATCCACGCGCACTATTGAATGCTGAAGAGATAACGGCATTCAGAACTGCGCTTGCAAGCACTATGTTATTTAAGAAGCGGCAGAATGTGCGTGACCTTGTGGTTTTTGGAGCAGGAAAACAAGTTAAGTAAATCACTGCTCATATCTACCAGGAAGCTTCTAACAGAATCAGGCATACTGGCACATCAGACTGGCCTTACTACTCCGAGGCCCCGAAATCCACCATCTCAACATCATAAACCGCGACTTTGAGCGTGTCCACCAACTCATCAGCAAACTCTACCAACCCCACCAAGAAACTCATGCCTGGGACCCAACCGAAGCCCACGTCCCCCAATACAGAGACGGCGCCGATTCCGCCCTCGCACATCCGAAAATCCAGATCCTCACGCCCGACCACCGCGAATACGAGCGCCTTTTGAAATCCACAATCCGCGCCTCGTGGGCCATTTTCTTTACGACGCCGTCACTTACCCCGCTGTTCCCTGCTCCTTACCTTACGAACCCCGAAGGCAGGAAAAAGGGCCGCTACCTTGCTGCCATTGGATCGTATAAACCGCACATGGTCGAAATACACCCGGATATCATCAGACAGAACGTTCAGCCCGAGCACACACATCGGCACTTTCACAAGCATGCTGCACAGGGCGGCGCTATTGTTGTGGACAGTGTGGAAGCATGTCTCAAGGAGGCCGGCGAGGTTATACAAGCGGGCTTGGGGCCGAATGAGGTGGTTGAGATTGGCGAGTTGGTCATGTTGAAGCGGGATGCGGAGCGGCGGCGCTTGGAATGTCGCGCACGGAAAAGCGAAGAGGGGTTGGATGATGGAGGGGTCGAGTTGGGAGAATGTGAGAAGGCGAAGGAGAAGAGAAGAGGGAGCAAGGGGAAGGATGGTGAGGGTGAAGACAAGGCAGAGAAGAGCTTGATCGAGTGGTTGCAGAGGGGCAATGTTATTTACAAGAGTGTGGGGTTAGGTCTTATGGATGTGGTTGTTGGTATGGACTTGGTGAGATTAGCGGACGAGAAGGGGATTGGTACGAGGATCGTGAACTTTTAGCAAAGGTCTCCACATCCACTTCCAAGCATGGGGAGAGACGATGAGTCGTGCGAGTGTATTTAGCTTCGACCGATGTAAATTATCCCCATGAAGTGGTATCATAATACCCATTACATCACTCAAGTCTGCACAGTAATGCGAATGGCGTGCGTTATCGTAATTGATTGCAGTCAATACAGTCTTTTGCGACTGTTTTGAACCCTCCTAAACTCCTTGGTATGGTACCGCCTAGATGCAGAGATAAGAGACACGCCATGAACTTCATTATGAACCATTTGAACCCCACCAAAACCTGGTTAGATCTTGATAGCACTCTCGATCGCCTTTCTTCGCTTGTCCATGCGAGCGTTGGCCTTAGCACCCATGATACCTCCTCCCCAGTGGCGCGAGGCATCCTTGTGGTGTGACTCGAGGTAGCCATCGTTGACGGCTGAGACGAGTTTGGAGAGTTCGTTCTTATCCTCAGAGCGAACCTCGGTAAGAGCGAGGACAGCGGCGGTCTTCTGATGGACGACGGTACCGAGACGGGCCTTGCCCTTGACGATGACGTAGGGGACACCCATCTTACGGCAGAGGGCAGGGAGGTAGACGACAAGCTCGATGGGGTCGACATCGTTGGCAATCAAGACAAGGGCAGCCTTCTTGTTCTCGACGAGGCCGACGACGTGGTTCAGGCCAAACTTGGCGGTGTATGGCTTCTTGCTGACATCTTCCTTCTTCTTACCCTCAGAGATGGCGGTAGCCTCCTTGGTGAGACGCTCCTTCTTCTCGGCCTTGGTCTCAGGACGATATTTGTTGAGGATCTTGAACGCCTGGGTGGCCACTATGACATGTCAGTCTGAGCCGCCTTGTCTAAAAGAGTGTGTGAAACGTACAGTTGCGGTCAGCGACATGCTGGAACTGGGCAATCGCCGGTGGGACCTTCAAGCGGAGGTTGAGGATCTTCTTCTGGCGCTGGAGACGGACGTATGCGGGCCATCGCACCATGCGCGAGAGGTTGCGCTGGGGCTGGATGTCCTGGCCGAGGCCATAGTTCCTTGGGCGCTTCTCGATAAGAGGGTTCTGGCCTAGTTAGAGCTTGCTATTTCCAAAAACATATGATGAGGGACGCACCTTAGGGGCCTTCTTGCTACCGCCAGCCTTGCTCTGGGGGAAGGGGGCAGGCGCCGCTTTCTTTCCTTTGGGGGCCATTGTGTTTATTGTCGAGGCTGTCATAGAGAACAGAAACTATTAGCGAATGCTCATCCACTAAGTAGGTTCTATATCTCGTAAAGAGCAAGAAGGCATTGCTGCCGTTCTACGCTCTTAGCCATGTGTATTCGACATGTTCCATGATGGATGCATGCGGTTGATGTGCTTGAGAGCAATCATGTGCCTATGTGTATGGGTCTGGGTGTCGTTGTGCGCTTACCGTGTGTTGTGGGTGGTCGACGAAGTTTGGCTTGACGAAGATCAAGAAGTCAGTTGCAAAGCTAGAAATGTGTAAATTCGAGTGCGTTTTGTCGGAGGCACTATTATCCGACGCTAGCGGCGCGGCTACTCAATCGCAACTAGCCGCCGCCGCCGAACCGTCTCGGATCTTGAACATGACCAAAATTGAACAGGCGTACAAACATCATTGGTGGCAATTAGTCTCCATTTTCTCACTATGGAAGGGTCTTCTGCTTCTTCTAGCAGCCCTCTGCCCTGGTTCTGGTTACGATACTTCCACAGTTATACTACTTGACCACAGTGTCAGGCGACACGAGAATTTCAGCAATCTGTCTCGATATCACCGACTTGTCCCCAATCTCTTACGCTGGGATGCGGTGTATTTTGCCAAAGCCGCTGAGCGTGATAAAATATACGAACAGGAGTGGGCTTTCAGCTGGGTTTACTCTTGGTTTTTGCGTATCGTGGGGCAATGTGAGTGTCGTAGGCTGTTAACTTGGCTAGTACTGACCCTTAACCCTTAAGTGATCCCTACGAGCAGCTCCGAAACTGATCTATGGAATTATGTTGCCGCCGGAGTCATCATCTCACATGCCTGCCATCTGCTTTCGGTTCTAGTGTTGTATCATCTCCTGGCCGTGATCTCGAGACGACGGCGGAGCCAAACGGCTTTCTTTGGAGCTGTTCTGCACATCATGACACCAGCGTCTTTGTTTTACTCCGCTCCATATGCGGAAGCCATGTTCTCTCTACTCAATCTAAGTGGCATGCTTCTTTATGCTCAGTCGAGAGTAAGGGCTAAAACTCAAAGTCCCAGTGTTCAAGAAGATGTTTACAGGCTTGGCTCTGGCGTCATGTTTGGCTCTGCAACTCTAATGCGAAGTAATGGCTTGCTGAGCGGTTTGATCCTCTTGTATGACGTTGGCAGATATCTACCCCGCGTCACATCCATGAGGTTGACTGTGTATGACACACGAAGAATCTTGGGTTCCTGTGTAGCGGGTGTCCTCGTCGCACTAGGATTTTTCTGGCCTCAATATTTTGCATATACGAGCTTTTGTACCCAAGACGCTACTTCGGGAGGTCCACCGTGGTGCAGGAAAAGTTTCCCAAGCATCTACTCCTGGGTACAAAGTCATTACTGGTAAGCACTCTCCCGGTGAAGGGGCTTCTGTCTGACTCTTGTTAGGAACGTAGGACTATTCCGCTACTGGACTCTTCCTAACCTTCCCCTTTTCCTGATGGCTGCGCCCATGCTTTGGCTGCTTCTCTCATCTAGCGTAACGGTGCTCCGCAGCCATCCCAAGCCCCGGTTGCATGGGCGTCCCGTACCCCAAGATGGTGTAACTGCCGATCCTAGGAGCCTTCTGCCTGGGACACACAATGTTCCTGAATTGGCAGTCCCGCAGCTGGTGCTAGCTATTACCGCACTTACTAGCTTTCATGTTCAGATAGTCAACCGAATCGCCTCTGGTTACCCAACGTGGTACTTCGTAGTTGCAACTTGGCTCGCAGACGGAGAAAGCGCACCTAGTAATCAACTTCTTCACCGACAAAAGCAGTGGTATATTCGTGGTATCATCATGTACGCTTTAATCCAGGGTACGCTGTACGCCAACTTTCTACCCCCAGCCTAAATCAGGGCCCCAATGAGAAAATTTGGGTTTTCCCTAATAGTATTTTTTGGAGATTTTCGGATGTTTCAATAAAAAATCGACTCTTTTCTCATTAGCTTGTGAGAACAGGCAGTGAGGCTCTGGTATTCCTCGTTTTGTATGTGGGCCTGGAAGAGCACTCGGGCTTTCCATGTCTCACTCAACATAGCTGAATGGAAAATGCACCTGCAACGTTACCACCTGAAACGGTTTCACAGGCTCCTAATTCAGGATATCATTTGCTTCTCACCCGTGCAGTGACTATTGGTGTACAATTTGAATTGGGACGAGGGTCTAATCAAACTCAATTTACGTCATGAGCTCTGCTCTGTAGCTCATCATAAGGAGATACACGCAGCATCAGTAAATATACAAAGGTTAGAGCCTCAGTAGTTTCAGCCTCGCCCACGCATAGACTCCCAACAGTCCAACCGCGGACTTGCTTCTATACTCGTTCAATAAAACGTGGCAATAGTTCGTAAAAAAATGCGGCTCAGGCTGTTATAGGCTACATGGGGGTCGAAAACACATGCTAACTACATTGTGTCGGCTGAATTGCGACTTATACGACTTTGGAGGCTTTCAACACTATACGATACTGGCTTAAGATCCGATACCGTCGAACCCAAGTCATTTAAGATGCCTCTCGGATTCGTGTATACCCGGGTTCTCAATGCGGGGGGCGTGTTGGTTCTGGATCGAACTTCTCAATTGCATTTCATTCTGCAAAGCCTCCAAATCATTTCATGGGCCTCTTGATAGTTGCAGCTCATAGTAGCCATCTAATTTGAGAACGTTCAACAAATGTCTCGGCCCAATCACCAGATATGTTTGAGCGAGTAGCGTACCTGCATACGCTAAGTCAATCTGGCATATTCACCACCACCCAGCTGGGAGTTGCGTTACCGACACGAACACCAACAAAGCAGTATGCTGTGTCATTTTACTAATTGGTATCAATGTCTTGAGTACACACTACCAGCCACAGCCTTCGCACTTCAGCGCAAGATTCAACATCCAGGAATTTTCAATGATGCAGTGATCCCACCTAGTTCTCATTTACATGTACATAACCACCGCACTATTCCTGTATGGTCTCCGGTACTCTTGAAGGTATGTATCTGGCATAGTGGTGGAAAACTAGCCACTCCTTGACAGTCGCTCTTCGGTTCAAATCGTCCCAAACAACCTAAGAAACCAATAGCGTTGCGATTGAAGCAGATACAGTACTAAGCCATGCAAATACGCCACTGTGCTGGCGGCGTGATCTATCTAGAATGAAGGAAAGCCACGGTGAGCGTACAAGGACTGTACTATGATGACCTTCAGCATGCTGGATGTATTTATATTGACATGAGTACCATTACTTTATCTTTCGACGCAGGATATACCGAGGATAATTGATCGTTCACGGCCTGAGATGGAGCTTTTCACCTTCTTTATCCTACTTGGTTCTCTTCTTGTTGCCGGGGAGCACCTTCAAGAAAGACAGGCTAATTGCAACCGCAACGATTGTTATAACGTGGTATGGGGGTCAGATCCTAGCCTGGTGCCTATCCGCGATGTGCTTGCTTGTGAGAGATTTCTAACGACCACTGTGCTTATTTATCCGATGTAAGCGCAAAGCTTTCAAGATACTCACGATTACTTACAATTATTTCAGTGTTACGAGCACATTTGCGGAAGTGAGCTTTACCACTACAACCACTACTTGTCCCACTCTTACTGCTTCAATCGTTCCATCTATCACACCCAGTGAAACTTCCGATCCTACCTCGACAATGATTAGGGGAAATAAATTTAATCCTCGACAATGGGCGCCGCCACCTACTCCCCCTCTGTCATCTTTCACGACAACGACATTCAGCCCCATTCCGACACATGTTACCAATGCTTGTGACATTCCGAATTATAGAAGTGCTTGTCTATGCAAGTCGGCATTAGGGATCACCTCGGCGTATGTAACTTCTATCAGTACGGTGCGTGTAAACTTAACATTTTTACTGCTGTATGCTAAGATCGCTAAGACAACGACCCGGTTTGTAACCGCCACTTTCACAAACACGATCATAACTGGAAAACCATGCAGCACGCTCTCCGGCTCGTTGTCCGTATTCCCAAGCAGCACATTAGCTAGCAGTTCTCCTTTGAGCAACACATTAACCAGTAGTTTCTCTCTAAGCAGCGCAGCGACCAGCGCGTCTTTGAGCAGCACAGCGACTGGCAATCTTTCCCTGAGCAGTACAGAAATTAGCAATATTTCTTTGAGCAGCACAGTAACCAACAATATCTCTTCAACTAGCTTCACTATGAGCGCTTCATCTCCCAGCATCACACAAACGAGCAATTTCTCTTCAATCAGCACACAAACAAGCAACTTCTCCCTGAGCAGCATACCGACTAGCGACGTTTCTTTCAGCACTACAATATCTAGCGAGTTTTCTTTGAGCAGTGCAAAAACAAGTGACTTTTCTCTGAGTAGCACACGATCAGCTACTTCAACTAACGATACTGTTACTTTCTCCTTGAGTAGTACGAAGACTAGAAGCTTTTCGGCAACTAGAACTGAGAGTTCTTTTATCATCACACCTACTCCTTCGTTGGGGTCGAGTACTGTGATTAGCAGTACTTCTGATAGTACGCTAGATGTTTCTTCCTCTAGTACACACATTTCAAGTATGGACACCGAGAGCTCATCGGCTATGGAACCTACCATTTCCTCGAGTGTCAGCATCGGACCAAGTAGCGCTTCTAGTAGCTCAGATGCTACGTCTTCTTCCATCATCACGGAACCGTCATCTTTCAGCAGTATCGCGACAAGTCCAATCAGGATCAGTACTGTTTCACCTCCATCGTCCATCGGCAGAACAAGCCTGTTAAGTAGCACGACCGTGGCAAGTTTCCTCAGCAGCACAGAGTCCAATAGCGCGGAAACGAGCAGCCTCTTTAGAAGTACTACTATACGTCCACCATACAGGAATACTAGCACGCCCGTGCTTAGCAGTACATTGTCTGCTTCCTCGAGGATCAGCTTGTCTACTAGCTCAAGCTCTGGTGCAAATCTCTCTTCGGCTTTCAGCACATCAACCTTCACTACTAGTACTGTTCCGGGCTACCCAACACTACCTCTACCTACACCAATCTGTAACGGTAATGGCGTTGGACTGTGCAACGGCGCCTGTCATGATATGCGCACTGATAATGACCACTGCGGTATTTGTGGCAATGCCTGCGCGCAGGGTAAAACATGTGCAAATGGGGTATGCACTTCAACTGCCTGCGACTCAAACTGCGAGTTCAAACGTCTTTGCAACACTAACGGTACCTCGACGTGCATTTGTGGCCGCGAGTCCGAGGGCCGTGGCGTTTGCTTTGACTCAGCCCTCTTCAAGTGCAATGAGCCGGACCCGCGCAAGCCAAGGCCTGTCCGATGCTCGGCAACGGTGGGATGCAGGATAGGGTATGTATGTGTAAAGGAGTATTGCAATTGTAATGGAACCACCACTGGCATTTGTGTCAGTACACAAGGTTGTGGAGCGAAGGGAGCAGAGATCGGTGGACCCCTGGTCGGTTTCGGCGAGATGAAGCGGAGCAACAAATTGTTCTAAGCCTAGAAGTTTGTGGTTGTCTGGAAGAATGGAAGAAGGGGAGTTCCGGTATTAGAGGGGGAGCGCACAGCGGGTACTTGGAGGGCTCAACCTTGGCTTGGAGAATTGTAGTATTCATATTTGTCTTCTACCCAACATTGCTACGTATTGAGCTTCGAAGGGAGTATGGACATAAAGAAGAACTCCAACAATGATGATTACAACAGCTCAAACATGGTGCACGAGACTAAGGTAGTCAGATGGGCATACCATGGTAGCATAATAGGCAAGGGCCGTCACGATTGGAATAGCGCGTGGGTTTCCCTGCGTTGGCTCGGCGTGCGGAAACGTGGATCTCTAAAGAAGTTGCAAACAAAAGAAAGGCAGCTCATCCAATAAATATATGTTATCTTGAAACGGCAGGTAATTAGACGAGAGACAGGATTCACGTGCGTTGGTCGCATTCCCGTGTTAGCGTGATTTGGTTGCTGGGACAATACCCCAGCATGTTTACGCACCCCAACCGTCGCTCATTACCGGTCACCCAGCACCTTGACTCGACTTGCTGCCTGCCTCTATTATGTCCGCCCTCCTTCTGTTATAGACGAGGCACGTTTTATGCCTTCCCTCAACTGCCTCAACTCTGCATAATCCTTGCCTGGTCGACGCTTCAACCATGGCGACGCCCGCGTTCGCCCCGCCTGCTGCAGGACACCGACGCAACAAGTCAGCCGCGGTGCTCAAATCCATTATTGCACCCACCAAACACAAGCGCGCTCCCTCAGACGGCCTGGAGCTAAAGAAGAACCTGCCTGCCGCCGACTTCCAGGCGCCATTCCTACCACCCGATCATTCCCACAGCCCCAAGAAGAGCCTACATAAGAAGACGCTTAGCTCCGTCTCGCTGCGGTCCCTAGCCAAGAAGGATGAGAGGCCCGCTAAGCAGTCTATGGACGTGAAGCGACTTCGTGAGGACGAATACATCGAAGACAAGCCGAAGAAGACCAAGTCTTCGGCCAACCTGACTGCCATGTTCGGTAAGGGGAGGTCGAAGGACAGCAAGCAGTCGCCCGTTAAGCAGCCCAGAGACAAGGAGAATACAACGCCGCCAAACTCGTCGAATGCGGTCGCACCGCCGCGCACCCCCATTTGGGCCGAGTTTAGTTCGGGCCCGCTGCAGGAAGTCACCACTACCAGCAAGGTGCCACTAAACGATGAACGGCGTAGCGTTGAGGAGGAAATTGTGCTTTACGGTTCACAAGACTACTCTCCCTCCAAGCAGCGCAACCTCTTCGACTACGGCCAGCCGTCGTTGCAGAAGCGACCTCTAACCAAAGAGCGTCCCAAGTCCATGGTCGTTCCCAAGAGTACATCTACAGCCTCGCTACTCGAAACTTTTAGTCGCAAGAAAAGCAATGAACGAGTGCCGCTATCGGATACTAAGGGTAATGGAGGCAGGACCAAAGAGAGTGCGCCACCCAAGGGTATGACCGCGAGGCCGCCCATGGGCCGTGCTAGCACCGACGTTAGTAGAAAGGATGACAGTTCAAGAGTCGCATCGCAACCAGCTGTGGCAGCCAAGAAGCCTAATAGGGTCATGGCTGCTGTTGCTGCATTTAATGGCAAGTCTAGACAGATGGAGGCTCCGAAATCACCCACTAAGCTTGATCCCAAGATGGTGGACGCCGAATTTGAGCAGGTTTTGGTGAGTAAAGCTGGTAAAATATGCGAAACAAGGCTGATAGTTGTAGGAATCGCGAAACATCCCTACACATCAACGAGCTCAGATGCGGACGCTGAAGCTTGAGGTCAAAGCTGACTTCGTTCGTATGCACAAGCTTCCCACGCCTCAGACCTCAAGAGCTACGTCTGCGCAGTCCTCAATCGGTGAAAGTGATGGAAGACCGACTTCCAAGCCGAGATCTAGAGATGGATCTGTGGAAGAAGAACATACCGTGTCACAGGCAGATCAGTCGGCCTCAACTAAGCGCGAGCGCCCACGAAGCAGGACATTCACATTCAGCAGAGGCGATTCCCCAACCAAAAAACAGAAGGGTGACGCTAACGAGAGAAAAACGTCATCGAAGTCAGCTTCCATACCCAAATCACCATCTACCAGGTCGCTGGTCTCCAATGCCTCGGACCGTTCTGTTTCAAACGGAGTGAAGACAGTGAAAGCTGATGAATTCATCAAATACCTTAAGAAGACGCCAAAACCTCGTGATGTTGAGATTGGCAAGTTGCATAAGCTTCGATTGCTGCTTCGAAATGAGACCGTCGATTGGGTTGACACCTTCATCCAAGAAGGGGGTATGACAGAATTGGTCGGACTCCTGCACCGCATCATGGGCATCGAGTGGCGAGAAGACCATGAAGATACTCTACTTCATGAGCTCCTCCGATGCTTGAAAGGGTTGTGCACGACCGCAACCGCCCTGAAACAGCTCAACGAGATTTCCGTGACACTTTACCCTGCTCTCCTCGCTATGTTGTTTGACGAAGAGCACAAGGGCCCCAGTGAGTTTACTACGCGTGAGCTCATCATCGAGATCATTTTCGCGCATATTTCTACGGCTTCAGAGTTCGACATGGAGCAACGGGCGACCCAGCTCCTCAAGTATCTGAAGGATCCGGTCAAGGAGAAGGAATCTTCTACTGTACCGTTCGTTCTTCAAATGCATCAACCACGGCCCTACCAAGTCTGGTGCAAGGAGATGTCTAATGTCACCAAAGAGGTTTTTTGGATCTTCATTCATCACCTCAATGTTATTCCCATTCCCCCGGCTCCTTCGAAGGATTCGCCTCCCAAGTCGTACGCAGAGACACACTTCCCAGGCCAACGCGCGATCGTGCCCGCTGCGCCTTATGTTGGTGGTGTAGAATGGGACGCGACAAATTACCTCGCCACCCATATTGACCTTCTTAACGGCATCATCGCTAGCTTGCCCTCGCGCAAAGCACGTAATACGCTCCGTCAAGAGCTTAAAGTTTCGGGTTTCGAGAAACTTATGGGACATCTCCGTGCGTGCAACCCCAAGTACTATGGCGCTGTGCATGATAGCGTCAAGGTCTGGATTGGTGCTGCGATTGAAGATGACTGGGACGTCAAGACTGTGCGCATGGGCCCCGGTGATGGCAAGAGTGGCGTCAATTCTCCCATCAAGCAGAGCCCCAAGAAGAAGGCCGAACCGACGCCACAGCTCCAGGCACCAAAGTTCGATTTGGGACTTGGATTCGAGAAAGACATTGGCATCGGCGCCGGCAAGAAGCTCGACGATGACTGGATCTAAGCAATTGGGTCGTAGGCTTATCTTTACTGACCTTCTGGATACAGCCAACATCGCCCTCCCACTTGGATACAAGGACTTCAGCCCCCTTCGCATCACCCTCCCCACATTTCCAGAAATTGGACACATCTCATTAAGCAGGAATTGGCGCATCTAGGAAGTGGACTCTGGCATTTCTTTCCTCGGCGTTTTGCTCCCCCGTCTGTCCTTTCCACGACCTGTCTTACTTCGCTATCCAGTATGACTGGGGCGCCTCTTCTTTCTTCACGACTTAGCATGACATGACTTTGATGACCCGAAACGTACGCTTCTGACAAATCACATCTTATTACAGACATGACGTGTGTGTATATTGTTTATATCTTCTTTAGGCGTTGGGGCATTGGATGGGGATGGGGGAGTTGGGTAATGAACTTGTTTACATTGTTACGTTATTTATGTTTGAGCGAGTGATGTGATGTGAACTGACTTGATGTGGGGGCGACAAGTGGTGAGTCAAGCGGGCGGAATATAATGGCTCAGTGGCTACTATCACGAGATGATGAGATTGAGCGTAAGTTGTGGGTCCACCGGACCTCGTCTAGGGTATCTCATGAAAAATCCGAGCCAAAGACTCAACGCCATGTCTAAAATGCTCACAGACGCCAAAAATGCAAAGAGGTAATCCATCATATCTTCTTCTTCCCCTTCCTCCTGCTCTTCTTCTCCGCAATCTCCACTGTCCCCCCTTCAACCTCTCCTTCCTCTAATCCCATGATCTCATTTCCCTGCATCTCCTTCAGCTTCTGCTGCCCACTTATAAAGAACGAAAGATCTCTGTTCTGCTCTTCGAGATCTGCCTTCTGGGCCTCTAAGCCCTTAGCACGCGCATCCGCTTCCTCGGCCCTCTTTTCGACATGTTTGATGCGTGATAAGAGAGACTCGTTGATGGTTTGTTCTTCTTTGTACTGTTTTGTGAGCTTGCGGGCGAGATCGGACGCAGACGATGCTTTTTGCTTGGTGCGTTCGAGGTCGCGCTCGAGCGATGTGATTGTGGTTTGAGCGCCTGTGTGCTGGAGGATGAGGGTGTCCAGCTTTTGGTTTAGGGTGGTGACGGCGCGGGATGCTTCGTCAGCGGAGGAAGCTGCTTTGGCTGCCTTGTCAACGGCGCGCTCTAGTTGCTCTTCAAAGTAGGCACGTTGGGATTCGAGTTGTGAGGTGAGGAGATATGCGTATTCCATGCCCATATTGTCGAGTTTCTCACGAGGGACGGTGTCGTTTGCGTAGCTAGTCATGCCGGGCGGGCCGAAGGAGCCATGGGTGGATGCGGGCATATCAACGAGCTTACCGTCCGCTTTGTTCTGGATGAGTCGGTGCACGTAGCCGTCGCCTGCGTAATCCCATACATGCTGGGTGGCGACGTCCATAGCATATGTGTGTGAGGTAGCCTCGTAATGTGCGAATGCGTGCGCAGAATCGTAACGCCCGCAGCCTACGTTGCCGCAGATCAAGCAGATCCAGAGGTTCTGGGTTGAGCCACACACGCTACATTCATTGTCAGGTGCGTCGCCGTCCACGCCGCGATGCGAAGTGAAAGCGTCGTTCTGTGTGTAGCGACACACTGGACATCCTGAGCCGCGCCATTTCTCAAGACAGGCACAATGAAAGACATGCTGACAGAGAATTGTGAGGAGGCCGGTGGTCTCGTCCATGCGCTCGAGACAGACGGGACAGGTTGGAAGCTCGACTAGCGCAGGCGTAGGCGGTGCGTGTGGCTTTACGGTGAGAGAAGAAGCCAGCGGAGGCGCTTCAACGGGCGAGGAGACAGCAGTTGCGGGTGGAAGAGGAGCAGTAGGTTGCTTGGTGGGCGCTGGAGCAAAAGGGTCGTTGGTCAAGTCCGGGTAGGAGGAAGGATCGTGGTTGGAGTCGCCGTTCTGGAAATTGATTGACTTGACCAGGACTACATGACAGTATTCGGGCTCCATGCTGTTGAAAGGCTTGCCATTCCACTCCTTCCGCCATTCTCGCGCCTGTGTGGCCTCGCGGAATTTCATGAGGACCATGTACTTGTTTGCCCTGCTTGTCTTGATGAGCCTGAAGTGCGACACCTGCTCCCTCGTCTTCTCTCCCACAAAGCCTAGAAAGTCCGATGGCGTCATGTACGAGGGTACAGCCAGAATGCAAACTGTTGTGCAGGCATCCTCGTTGAAGTCTTTGCTTGCCCCCTCGATTTCGTCATATAGACCGGGCATCTCCTGGCCATCGCGGTACAGATGGACGACGCCCCATCCCACCTGGCTATCCTTCACCTCCGAGGGGATAAACTTGCCCTTGGTCGCAAGCCCGCCCGAGTTCTGCGTCTGTGCGGGGTCTGCGTTCATGTCGATACTCAGAATGGAGATGGTGTCGAAGCGCCAATCGCGATGCGCAAAGCTAAGGGCCCGTTGGTGACCAGGTCGTTTGGGAGGCTTGATTACTGGCACAGGGCTATCGTGGTGGTCCGATGCCGATGGTGGTCGCGCCCGCTGACTAAATCGACGAGCAGCTCCTGGCCGCTCGCGAGCAGCTGCTGGGCGAACGGCTTCGCAACTAGGGGCGATAGCTGGTGACGCCAAAGATGCCCGTCGGTGAATGGGGAGCTCCGACGTGAAGATGTCTGTCTGTGGTGGTGGGGCGTAAGTTGCCTCCGTGGAGAGGCGCGAAGGATATAGCTCAAAGGTGAGGTGGAAGAAGTAGGCCGGCATTAGGAGATGTCGTCGAGGAGAATCATATCTGGAGAGTGTACAGTGTGCGCGTGTCTGGTAGGTATTAGGTTGGGCCGAACAATGCTTGGTCAATGTTCGCTGCTGGTACACTAGCCTGCACAAGCACCGCAAGCTATGACAAGCACCCCAATCACGCCAAACACTGACTTCACCAATGTCATGGAAAGAAAAATTTACATCATGCTTATACTTGATGTTCATCGTAATGCATTGCTAGAAAGAGATGTCAATCCTCATAATGGCACTTATCCGTTAACATCCCTATCCATGCAGAAAAACTCCGAGCCATGCAATGCACACTTCCTATCCTAACATAAAACGCCCAGTGCACATGTGCATATGCAGAGCTGATGCAAAATCCACCATTCGTCTGTCCTCAAAAATAAAGAATCGCCATGTTGCCGTATCTCAATCCGTCGCATAAGGGGTATAGCTTTTGAACATATTGGAATAACTGCCAGAAAAAAGGTCGCCCGTCAAAGCAAGAATCACGCTTGGTCTGCATCCGTCGGCTCGCCCTCGGTGACATCTTCGATCTCATGGCCCTTGGAGTTGACAACAATGCGCCGGCCACGCTGCTCCACAGGGACCCCGTCACGTGAGGCGCCAAAGTCCAGAACCTGTGATCTGTTAATATGCGTACAGATTACAGTGCTTTTTGTGCTTACCTCAATATAGGTCATGCTGTTTCGTTGAACAGCAGCCACACATCGACGCTCGTTGAACTTTACTTGCCATACACCACTCAAATCCGTCAACAGATCTTTCACAAACTCGCCAGTCTTGACGTTCCACATCTTTAGTGTGCGATCTGAGCCTGAAATCACCTTCTGGCCGTCATGCTGAAAGCAAGTAATGGCACCTGTATGAGCACAAAGCCTACTCTTACATTGCCCATTCTCCGGGTCCCAGATCCTCAAGGTTGAGTCCGCAGCAGCAGATACAAGTCGTCCGTGGCTGAGGTCGAGTAAGCCAACAAGAGAAGTATGGCCCTCAAGGGTGAACAGACATGCACCCGTCTCCAAGGACCATACCTTGACCATGTTGTCCATGGATCCACTAATGCACCGATTGCGGGCGTGGTCTAGTACCACACTGTAGACTTTCTGCGAATGACCTTGAAGACGCTGCAAAGCCTCACCTGTCGATATTTTCCAGACTCGGACAGTGCAGTCGTAGCTCCCGCTAACAAGAGTATCACCATGAGCAGCAATAGCTCGAACCGAGTGATGATGAGCTGTCAGCGCACGGATGAAGTAAGGGTTGTCGTGATCGTTGGATGTGGCCCCAGTTTGTATGATGCTTCGATCACCTGGCTTAGGCAGTTTCCATACGCGCAGCGAAGAGTCTCGAGAACCAGTGATGATCAATTCCTCTTTGGGCATGAGAATAGGCTGGCCATCCGCCGTCTCTCCAATCTGTGTCGGCTTAAGAATGACAAGGCATCGGACAGTGGAAGTATGGCCATGAAAAACCTGGGTGCACTTTCCTTTCTCAATGTCCCAAACTCGGACAGATCGATCAGTTGAGCCCGATACTAGGGTATTGCCCTCATATTGTAAAGCCCATACACCGCCTTCATGGCCTTCAAGACGACTCCGTAAGGCACCTGTCTGGGTGTCGTAAACATTGATATTTGTATCATCACTTCCAGTAAGAATCTTATCAGTGTCAAACTGTAGGCACGTGACAACATGGCGCTGATGAGCACGGAAGGCAATGTGCTTAGGCTTTGTGTCCTCCGCCATCCAGCTCTTCCGAATGAGATGATGTCGTTGGTATAACGACTTGAAGAGATGCATGTTGCGTAGGCTTGGTAGACCCACCCGAGGATCGGGGATAGCATTTCGAGCTCGCTGAGCAAATGCATTAGGGCCATCCTGCAATGCTCCAGGTCGAGAATAGCGGGCAATCTGAGTCTTGGCCGTAGAGGATGCCTTCTTGCGTTGCTTCTTAGATGCACCATGTTTACTGGTCGCTTTCCTCTTCTGTCGCGTAGATGATGACCGTGTGATGGCACCGTCATGATCATGAAACCCACTAGGATGGCCAGTGCTGGAAGAGCCAGCATGTGTTTCACTATCCGACCTAGAGGCAACCGACGTGGCCCTGAGGTCGCGTTCGTAGCTCTCTGATGAATGGGGAAACTGCCAGCCCCAGCCTTCTTGAACAGCACGCTCCAGCTCGCCATGTGGTAATTTGTATCCATCCTTTTGAATCAAATCTTTCCATGCACTCTCATGAGTGTCAACAAGCCGGCGCCAGTTAGTAGAGACCTGCGCCGCGCTGCACATGCTCTTTACGTCTAGATAACCAATTATTTCCAGGCCAAGTTCTGCGGGCAAGGAAGCAATAAAGTCACGCTTCAAGGCTGGATTGACAACATCGGCGACGAAATGTAGAGTTGGCTTCTTGCACCTCCTGAGTAACTGGTACATGACATAGGACTTCATCTGTTCTGGTAAAGCATCGAACGAGTTCAACATGTTGGGAATGCCCATAACAGTCGGTGTTAGTAGCTGTGGGTTTGGACTAGCCAGCTCATGGACTGGAAGGTCAAGGTGTCGAGATCCGGGAGGGAAGAGGGGAAAATCCTCCGCTCCAGCTCCAGTCTGTGAGAGAGTAAACCCCGAGACATCATTGGAGTCGTAGTTACCTTCCGCACTCAGGTATGGAACCCCACTAGTGCTCTGCTGCGCATTGGCCGCAGCAGTTATGGGAGACAGACTGGGACTCGGTAAACTAGCATCCTGTGCTGATCCAGTGTCGATAGGTGTAAGTCGAGTCGAAGAGAATGATTCATCATCAGCAAACAGACCAATTGGTTCTCTATCAGATTCTGCAATTGGAGGTGTGGCGGCAATTCCAGGGCCGTCAAGGATGGTGGTGGTGGCAAAAGAATGTTCCGGTGATTGGTCATGTTGCTCAAACGAGCCTGGCCCGACGTTGGAAGGCCCAGCGGAAGATTCTGATATTTGCCATCGTGGGGGTGACGGCTGTGTCCTGTCGGCTTGCTGGGACGTAGCTCTATGGCTGGTTCGTAAAGACGAGCCTGCTCTGATTTTAGGTGTTTTAGAAACGCTCAAAACCCCGGCATCTGCATCAGGTGTAGCTGGAATGGGATCTTCCATGTCCTCTGGAGTGAAATGGGAGCCTGTGTGTATAGCATCTTCGCTTTTCTCTTCAACAATGCGTGGCTTCTTATTTCGACGATGCAGACTCGCAAGCTCGGCAGCTTCTTTGATCGATGGGACGAGCGGCGAGTCGTCGGCGTGGTCTCGTTTTCGACGGGCGGATACCGCGCGCAACGCTGGGTGCTGAGCACTAAAGCCGGGGCGAGTCATGCGGCTCGGCGTTGCGAACACTGGGGGTCCTTTGAACGACTCGACTTTCTTCAGTGTACCGTTGGATGATCGCAGAGAGTCTTGGAGGAGCTTGTGCTGGAATTTGAGTTGTCAGTCACTATTGTTTCAGAAGAAGCCACCCCGGAAGGAGGAGCTCCGTTGGCAGGCATATCCCTGGATGTGATAAGGCATACCTCTTGAACTGTGTTGGACACGCTGTCTGCCTCCTCAAAACATGCTAAATCGCCGCCAGCATCGAAGTAAATCTTTCGTATTGACTCTGGTGCTTGTACGTGAGCTAGGGGATACTCCTTGGGGTCGCGTTCGCCGAGGCTGCCAGGGGCGTTTATACATAGGGGAGGAAAGGTGGTGGTGGTTGTATATGTTGTAGTAACGACCGTCGTTTTTGTCGCAGGCGCAAACGAGAACTGGCCTATCGTGGAGTATGGGTCCATTGTCTCTGGGTGCGCCGCATTCGCGCGTCCGTCGGGGCCCGGGGCTGGAGAGGCCGAGGTCATGTTGCAAGAGCGCGGGTTGGGAGCAGAGGGCACGACAGCGCTTGGTGGGTGTCTTTGGCCGCGATGTGTCTGATGGGAAGGCGGTCTTTCGTTTCACGTCCCCAGAAAGGGCTGTACCTCGGAATCGGGGCGTCAGCTCGGGGGAGCACGAATAGGTAGAGTCAAAGGATGGAAGCTAGGCGCTGTGCATATTTCCAGACCCGTGACGGCAACGGCAACGTGCAAAGGCCGTGTGGGCGTGGCTAGAGTCGGGTCGTGCCGCGTCGTGTTGTATCTGTCCCTCGGCCAGGCGCTGCTGACAATACGACGGGGCGAGACAGGAGAAAGCCAACTCGGCTCCCAGGCAGGCCTTAACTGCAGCCCGGGCGGGTGCTGGAGGGAAAACGGCCAGGCAACGGGGGCAAGGGAGAGCGGGCGGTCGTGAGCTGGCGGCAGAGGCGTGGCAGCTGTGGTGCTGGAGGTGTTGGCGGGGACGAGGAGGACAGTAGACTAGCGGGCTAGAAGGCGTGCGTCTCGGCAGCCAGCGCTTGACCCTTGCCTGCCTGCCTTGTCCATGCCACTAACCTCTCATTCTAGATTGCGCGACAATGCCTTTGCCGCAAACTGATGAAAAACAGCCCTGTCGCGCCTGCGAGACATTGCTCTTCACCGCACGATTAGCCACCAGCCTGCACATCCAGCGCCGGCGCGCGCCGGCCTCTACCGTCAGAATGGCAGCACCAAGGCCAATTTCCTGCCTCTGAGGCTCGAGCTCTAGCTGCACCGCACGAGGATGCGGCACCGCTCGGCAAACCACCAAATCAAATCCCCAGCACCATCTGACTTTTCCCTTGCCACACTGTCTACTCTGCGCATCGTAGATTGTCCACGCCGGTCTTCCCGCACATTGGCTGTTGGGAAAGCGACGTGCAGCGTCGCATCAGCTTTTAGCTGACCGCTGCTGTCAACAGTTGCGTACAGAGCATGCCACTCACTAAGCCTGTCACTCGACGCTCCATCAGTATGACATTAGTCCTTTGTACGACGCAGATCCTCATTCAACCTTACACATTTATGTCAGCACATGACAGATCCCGAGCACCTGCTATGTAAATGATATCTTCAAAATTTACTCGTGGGCTGATCATCGCGCTACTTATCAAAGCTCACGTGCTCGTACTTCTCTTCCACGTACACAAGAAACGTTCTCATTTCTCCATATGATAATAGCTTTCCCCAGTGCTCGACACTATAATCTACAGCCTTATCTCGCTCGATATGTGTGATGTTTGGCTTGGGCAGCGTAACTGGCTGTCGTCACTGGTTGCGGCTTCCCTTGGCCATTGCTGCCACAAGTGAGGAAGTAGCGATGCGAGAACTTTCACATCGACCTCACTTCATGTGCTTCTCTCTCTGTCAACTTCTACCCATTTGCTTCACCGTCACTACATACTGTAGTTCACACCATGGCGAAAAATAAATATCAGAGGCCAAAGAATGAGTCCGGCCTCTGCACGAAGCAACCACGAACCAATGCTAGTGGGCCTCTACAGACATCTACAGTGGCCATGACACGGCAAGTTACGAACCTGACGACCGCAACGGAAGCATCGCAGCTAGTGACCATTGGGGAGAGCCAGAAACTTGTTCAGACACTTGTCATGGATTGCGTGAGCTCACTGACGAGATCTCGATACATGTTTCCTCCGGAATGCTATGAGCAGAGATTTGTCAGCTACACCGACTCCAGGACAAGTAGTAAAGCAGTACACAAGGATAGAAACCGAGCCTCACAGCTCCAAGATCAGACACTACTACCTCAGGGTCGGTCCTTCTTTGCTCTTAAAAAGGGTGTTGCAACACGCGTAGACCGACTGATTGATTTGATGGTCCAGTAATCACGGCCATTGACTACCTACAGCGACTGACAACTTCTTAGGAAAACGGAGTTCTTGACGCTATCAAACGCGGTTTCCTGAAGGCTATACGATTTGCAATCTTCGAACATCCCGACCAACCAGACGACAGATTGGAAGAGTGGAGTCTGGCTATTTCCTACTCGACTCATGCTGACACTGGTGTTCGTCTCATGTCTGGCGTCAATTTGAGTGCGGATCGACAAGGAAAGACTACAACTGTAACTCAAGCGAAAAACTCTTTGGGTCGCTTCATGCAAGATCTAGCAACCTATACGTTTTTCCTGCCCCAACTTCCAGACGTCGTTCAAATGACAATCGAGCTCGACTTCACAAAGGATACACCCCCCGACTATTGCCCACCCGAATTCGGTATGTCGGAATCTGGCGTTTCACGTTTTCCCGATAATGGTGAATGGGAGAATGTCATTCTACCAATCGGCAAGATGGATACCGGTCCGCATCGTGTATCCCTCATGGTCGCTCATATGAGGAGGCGAGATGGCGATGGTCCAAACATTGTGCCGCCGGGGTTGGCATGCACGAAGGATGTACCGCATGATGTTGTTATGGAGTTCCCCTTGGCCAACCAACCTGCAATGCTAAATCAAGGTCAAACACCGTTGCCTGTGGTACGATCTCAAAAGAAAAAAGCTGAAATATACTCTGCCTCTTCACCTAGAACTCTAGGGAACGATACGGACTTTCATTCAACAGTCGGCCGTATAAGTCCCCAACGAGAAGTATCTACTTCAATCCGACACCCATCTGCTAATATGCGTGTCAGGGAACAAATCACGCGAATGGTATGTCCATTGATTTGAAGCATTCTAAAAATGCTAATGACGTCCTAGTTGCCAGCCCAGGTAGTGAATACAAATATTGAAGAAACCCAGATATTGAACGCGACTCAGCATAAGGACGCCGAGCACCTCGAACGTGTGGCATTTCTAGAATCAAAGATTAAGTCCCTAGATGATAACATGGACATTGATATTCCTCTCCGCGAAGGGAACTCGGGGATCATCAGGACAGGTGGAATGGTGGATCAAGACGTTTCAATCCGCTGTGACTGTAACGATTCTACCAGGGAGGAAAGCATTGTTAGTATTGAATCCACAGACAACCATTATGATACTAATAAGTTAAAGATCCATTGCCAGTTTTGCGATCATTATCAGCACCTTTGTTGTTATGGATATCATAGCGAGAGCGATGGTCGCATTCCAACAACACATATTTGTTATACGTGTCTTCTCGCTGGCGACGACACTGGGCAACTCGCAATACTCAGGGATAAAGCGCGTTGTCGTCGGGTGCTGTGTTTACTACAGAAAACGAATAAGTTCGACAACAGAAGACAAATGGCCAAGAATCTCGGTATATCGCCCCCTCTGCCTCAGTTGAATATACGGATTAACCTCTGTAGGCTGGACAGAGTCGCTTTGTGCTCAAATACAGAAAACACTTCAAACACAAGGTCTCTTAACTGCAAAACGATCTAAGAATCAGATCGTGCTAAACGAATCTGATGAGATGAAGGCGAGCATAAATGCGATGTACTTCAATCCCAGAATTGGGATTGAAAACTACGTACGTTGCCTGGTCGTGAAACAGTAGATTGTTCTGGACAACATGCTAATGCAATCGCTATCTAGCTTCAGTCAACTTCCCAAGAATGTATTGAGGCCGAACCACCAGTCACGCCATGCACAGCCTCTGACCCTAAGAACAAACGGCTTTATGATGGTGACGGCGGAGCCAGCAATACCATGAAGAAGCCGTGCATCAGTCGTCGACTACTCACAAACTTTACTGTTGGACCAGATTACTCCACTCCAAAAGTGACCAGGAAGCATTAGCAGGTATGTTTGTCGACGTCGAGTGGTATCAGGGAATCTCAGTGGGTCCAAAAACTGCACAGTGCATCTCTTGCATGTGAGAACCAAACATAATATTTGATGCCAAACGGTGGTTCAAATAGAGTGTGTGGTGAAGGACCTTGGACTGCATGAGGAGTTTTCGGAAGCAATTGAGGCGTAATGGATGAAATTGGGAAAAGAAGGAACCACACCATACTGGGGAAGTCGGGGTGAATTCTAGTGATGTAACACTGGTGAAGAAATTTAGATATCACTGTAATATAATTCCGGGCTGTACATGTCATAGGAGACAGAGAATAAGTAACTAAAGGCCAAGTGATGGAATCTTGATTACCTGCCACCAATATCTCAAATCTAGCTGGTAATAGGCGAATGCTGGGTGACGGAAGCACGTGAAGATGAAGCCACCCGAGGGGCACAAAGTTTGGAAGGGCACGGCCGCGCCGGAGTCCTCGCCGTTACTGTGCTGTGCAAGGGAGGAAATGTTGATGTTTCAAGATCAGCTGGTTCCGGATGTGCAGAGACAGAAGAGACTTTGAGAAAGGTTTGTTCAGAGGTCAAAGTGTTGGGGAGCGTGCTTTTGCAATTTGTGGGGGATGTCTGGACGAAAGAAGTAAAGCACGGTTGGCGATCAAGGCAGGATCCACAGTGTCTCGATCTACAATCGGAGAGGATTAGCGAGAGAGTAGCGTGCCAGAGGGGCGATGTGCGGGTTTGCTGGCTGTTGAGAAGAGGCAAACATCATGTGCTTGGATACGAGACATGTTTCCAATGGCACCACGTTGCTCCCGTGCGAGACGGTGAGGAACACAGAGAGATTTCAGGAACTCTGCACCAAGTTTATGGGACTGGCCTGCTGTAGCATGGCAAGTGGAGCAGGACAACGTGCATAACGGGGGTTGCTGGGGTCGGTGATGACGGGCGGTGATTGGTGGTGATTGGTGGTGACGGGCAGACCTCAGGGGTTGGCTCCACGGGGCACGGTTTGCTTCCGGTAATGGCGAGTGCAAGGTTCGCTATAATCGCCAGCTAGCAGGCCAAATGGCGGCACATCGACGGACAGATATCTATTGGGGCCTGTCTATACATAACCGCCCTTCGTCGCTGAAGACTCGTTTGGACACCAAATTGTGCGCCGCTCCTTTGGCCTCCGACATTGCACCGCCTAGACTCTGCGCGTGGCTACCTACCTCCTATTGGCGCCGCGCTCAACGCGTCGCTGCAGGAACGGCAGGCCGGCGCGAGTAATACGGCAAGGCAGGCGGAGGGACCTTCAGGCAAACCTGGTCCTCTCTATCGAATCCATCCTGTCCTATTGCAGCCCGTGCAGCCCCCCCTCCCCCCCCCGGTCTGAGGGATCGATACACCTTCCACCGCTTGTCACTTGCGCCCGTGCCCTTCGTCCTGTCTTTGCGCTTGCACCTGCACCTGCACCTGCACTGGACCTGCACCTACATGTGCCACCACCATCGTCGGCTGTGCATGATACGCATTGCTGTCTTCTCGCGACGCAACCGCAGCCCAATGCAACCAGGCCATCGACCGTGAATGCTCACTCGTCGTGGGACGCAGAGTTTGGTTTTGCTCTACGCGACTCAGACCTTTCTTTTGGCTCCAGCACTGAGTCGTGCGTCCCAGAGCAGCAATCAGCCACCAATTCCTCCCAAAGAAGATTGTCTTGGTCGCTCACCATGGGTCGCAGCCGCGGCAAGTTCTCCTTTCCTATACCAGGACGGAGGTCTCAGAAAACACCCGGCAACAGCAACAACGGCGTCGACGACAGCTCTCACTACCTTGCCGCCACCAGATCAACCCCCTCGCCTCCCTCGGCGCATGAATGGCCCTCACGACTGCAAGAGCCATCGAGTAAGGCGCACCGTGTGCTTGGAACATCAGAGCCCATGTACCGCACCACCCCCAAGCAGCCAGCCCCGTCGGCGCCTGGCTTCATGTCCGTTGCTGTATCCGAGGCAAGCTTTGATCCCCAGAAAGAAAGCGGCCCCCTAAAACGGCCGGGCATCCTGTCCAGACGGCCGTCGTCAAACATCATGGGGCGTGCATTCAGTGGGGACGACAGGCGGGGTTCAGATCACAGCACCGCCAGCCACCGATTACACCCACAGACGTCCAACTCCACCATGCACTCGCACTACGATGCCAAGAGCTCGCCACTATCCGTCTCCCAGCAAACATCTGACTCGGCTGTACGTGACATGGCATTGAGGAGAGGGAGGCCTCAGGTGGTCGCTGACCACAACCACGACAGCCACGATACGAGCACCATGTCCCCCATTATCCAGGAAGAGACCCAAAGGAAAGATCAGCGCAAAAGAAAACCTGCAAGATTGGATCTGTCTAAGCTGTTTCCTAAACCAAGGGGCGGCGAAAACCGTGACTTTTCGAATGCGCTGCTCTCCCCCACCAAAATGGTGAACTCTCCTGCCGCCATGTCTACGGCATCAGATTACCATTTTCCACGGCCAATGACTAGAGAGCCAACCCCCAATCCAAGAACTCAGGTCCAACTTAAGAGAACATCCCGTCAGGCTGTCTCTACTCCACCAACCCCCCTCTCTCCCATCCGAAAATTCAAGCGAGACGAGTACGACAGCGCTAAGATTCATGTGCGACGACCTCCAAAAGGCGTTCAGCATTGGTTCGATGCGCTCGACGAGGACAGTGATGAGCCCGTGGAAGAGAGGCATGTGCCCATCTTCGCTCCAAGAGCTATTCGACCAAACGCCATGCCTCAGGTACCTATCCGCAAAACGTCACTTGGTCGATCAGCTCTAGCAGGGACGAACGATAGCTTTTCACACGAAGATCTTGTTGATGTTGCGCGTTTGACTTCACCAAGTCAGTACTCCTTACAATCAACCAAAACTAAAGAATCTGCCTTGTCGAAAACCAACCTCCAGGATTTCAGCATCCTTTCTTGCTCGTCATCCGAGGACGAATATGAAGATGGTCGAGCCAAGGGTTACAAAATAGCGGTTCGCAAGAGCTTGGACATCAACGACGACGCTGGCGAGATTGTAATCGGACAGGCCCAGGCGTATGAAGTACGTCCACATCCACATAATCGATATCCCTCTACTGCGCAACTGAGTACCCGTTCGACCTCGACCAATGCGGCAACAATTGAGGTAATGTACACACCTGAACCTCCATTTACGCCGATGCAATATCCTAGGACTAGCTACTATAGTGGAAGCCGACGGTCCAGTCATACCAGACACCCATCTGTTATACTTGAAGACGAGGATGTCGTTCGCCCAAAGACAGCTGTCAATGTGCCACCTTCGCCTTCAGTATACAGTGCCCATAGCGTACGAACGTCAGCTAGCGAGCCAAAACCCCGATTCGACGGTTCACACAAGCTCATGGAAGTGACAGCAGAGGAGGAAGCCTTGTTAGAATTAATGCGGAAGAAGCGTGCAGCAATGGCAAGAAATTTGGGTGTTGCACATGTAAACTCACTGATCGAAGAGCAAGATAAACCACGACAGACACTCGAGAAACGTTATCGTACATCTGGTTTCCTTGCGGAGGCTAGCCCAGTCCGCGTAGTGGAGACCAAACCGACTCGTAGAGTCTCTGCTATACCTCCGTCTTCGATCCAGCTTCCAGCCAGGGGAAGACCTCTCAAGGCCCACTACGATGCACATATCGGCCAAGGCCACCTTCGCGACAGTTCTGCAAGCGATGCGTGGTCTGATCGTCATAGCTCACCAGTGAGCCGGTTAGCAAATGCTCCTTATCTGCCGACACCGTCTGCATGTTCTCCGTTAGACCCATTCCCACCACCTTCACCAACAGCGACTACAAGTGTAAACTCGATGACTACCATTGAACACGCCTCCCCTCTACCATCGCCGATAACCCCTCGCCTTCGATATGAGGAAGTCAACGTCAAGGTTGCTAGCAGTGACACTAGCAATGATACTGACGAGGTTGCAGTCATTGAAACAGGAACCATCGGTGTCCCATCAGAACGCATCAAATCTCCAGATTCTTCTCATGACGTATCTTCGCACCGACGTCGTCGTACAGCATCCAGTGGTGCTGAAGTCTCCTTTCCCGTACCGCCAACACACGGCCTTACCGATCTCCCCCCTGTGTCCGAAGTCAGCTCACGCCCATCCAGTATTGTGGAATGCTCCGTACCAAAAATGCAGCACAAGAGCTCAAAACGTGTTAGTGGGCTTACGCTATTGACAAACGCGCATTCGCCGAGTCGACAGAGCAGTGCGCATTCAAGTCACTCGCGATCGTCTGTGCATTCGCATACATCCAGCTCTGTCAATGGGCTTGAGAAGAAGGCTTTGAAACGTGTCAGTCGTCAAAGCAGCGCCACCAGCATGAACAGCAATGCGAAAGGCAAGAGAACCAGCGTTAGCGATGATGTACTGGCTGCTTGGAACTCTCTAGGCGGAACATATTGAATGCGTCACTTCATTGACGCTGTCACAAGCTATCCTTGCCGCACTGTTTTTCCATCTTTCTACTATATTTCCATTTACCACTCAGCGATTTTTTTACTATTTTTGCCATTTAGATTTCGCACATGTACCCATGTGGTAAAAGGTCCCTCCGCACCCCGCGGAACCACGAATCTCCTTGCGTCACATTGTCATCCAGTTTTATCACGCGTTGTATGTTTGTATTTTTGGGAAATCGCGCAGTTCTGTATTATTATCTATGCCTCGGCACATTGGTACGCTACAGGATAGATTTGGGCGGAACCCCAGGTGATGAGGATTAGGGTGGTAAATAGTCGCATGTGTATTGCTAATTTCTAAGGCTCGATATATCGAGCCCACAATCACTATTGTTGTGTGCATACAGCGCTCGGCCAACGAGCTCAATCAACAATCAACAATCCAAATTTTCACGTTGTGCAGGGTGCCAGTACCGTGTGTGATGTGCACGGCTTAGCCACGTTTGCCTTTCTTTTCCTACCCGATATTAGCGGCGTGCAACGTGGCACACGCAAAGGGGGAGGGTCGGCTCTTCTTTGTTTGTTTTTTCCTGAGACTTCGGGACTGCCTTTGATGGACGGGCGGGAATCGCCTGGTTCTCGCGTGGCTGTCTGGGATCGGGCGATCAGTGTATTGGTTTTTTTTTTTGGGGGGGGGTGCCTGGAAGAGTCGCGTGTGCAACGTTGCTACCCGTTGGTGCATTATGTTGCACAACATTCAGCACGGAAGGCATGTGGAGCATGTTCATGTTTTGGCCCTAGTTCGCGGCGCCGATAAGTGCATGAGGCGGGAGAAGCGAAGTGGATTGTGGGAACGGCTGATTGAATTATTGAAGTAGGTTTCCAAAAAGTTGTGTGCCTTCTTTGTGCTTGATCGATGGTAGCGAATAAAACGCCATGGGAATCTGCATATATTTGTGAAGGCCCAGCACTCATTGTCATGATATATTTCCCTTTGGGTCTATATGTTTTGACAGCAGAGGTCGTTGCCTACTAAAATTATCTATCGGTGGCAATGTTTGAATTTTTAGACATTTGTACTTGTAGCTTGCTCACTAATTATCCAGGACATCCCATTTGACTCGTGGTTGAGCGCTGAGATATGGATCCTAAGCCTCACGTATGTGGCCGTAGCGGATTTTCGGGACAATGCTACCATACCCCAAAAGAGTAAATGTTGCGGAATATGAAAGAATCCCAAGATCGTATTGTCAAATCGTATAAAACTAGTGGCTAGAGGAAGGGTTGAGGCAAGTTCCGTTAGCACCTTAAGTTTCTTCACTCAACATGAGGTCGATGTAATATCTTTGGAAGCCCAACAAGGGGGGTCTCAATCTTGTAAGGTGTAGTCGCAATGCCACGTTGGTACAATAGAGGCGCTGTGCTGATAGGGTGAAAGATGAGACTCTACTAAGATCTCGAATCATGGTCCTCATAGGATGAGATTTAGTTAGTCAGACCGAAATATGAACAAGCTGGGTCGGCTAGCAGAACGACACTTGGGTGGTGAGACCGGTGAGCCTCAATAAGCAATTACGCATATGCCTTAGCTATGCGTGTGAGACGTCTTTCATTGGCCAATTATCGTAAGCCTCAAGTCCTTCGATCATACAATTTCATTATTACTCCGGGTGCTGGGCATCGGAGAGAGCAGGGAAATGAATGTTCTTCCTTTCATCGAACAGTGCTACATAAACAGGAAATGTCCCTATATTTCACAACTCGATACAGACAGTTGGCCAGCTTGTCAGTGAGTACGCCGGATTATCAGTCATCGCTTGCGCTGGAGTAGCTATAGCCACAAGGATATTGCAGGCTCCGAGACCCGATACCTATGCACGGTCTCTTCATGAGACCTCCCAACCTCATATTCTTTTCACAGCATAAATATTACAGAGCAAGTGTAAAAGAGAATACAAATTTAATTTGAGCTGTTCCCTCTCAGGTGCTTCTTTGTCGCAGTATTTCGCATACAAGAAATTTCCCTTACATCGTACACCATCCCATGCATACACTGTATCTCATAATATGATCCGTAAGTCCTTGATGCTCACTTATAGGAGCTAACTCATCATATAATATAGGAGACTGAATTCTCTCACTCTTCACGCTCTGAACGGGACTAGACCATTCATACTAAGCTTGTGCATAGAGGACATATGAGATCACACCAGCGGGTATACTGCAATCATCCTGGGTGTGGCAAAAGTCTCACAGATAAGGGTTCACCTCGAAGGCATAGAGTGACCGTACACCCACGGCCTGGAGACACAAGATACTCTTGTCCTTGGTGTGGTTACAAAACTTCACGAAGACCTAACCTTCGAAGGCATACAGAAATATATAAAAAAGGCCATCAAGAGGATGGGCAGCATCGAATTGGGTATGCAGCATTCTTACCAGCAGAAAACAACACATCCTTGCAGATTCTATTGGTCTGGCTTTACCAAGCAAATAAGAAGGCGAGGAAGAATTGGACCTGTTTAGGCACATTAAGCAAAGAGTTATATGCATGGTACATGGGATCGTCTTGCTGGATCTGTTTCTCATCTGCACTGGAGTGATTCTACGTCTAACGGGTTTTATTTGTTTTTAGGAATATATATATATATATATTTGATTTGTTGTTCATCTTGGTCCTTCCTTTGAGCAGCAATTCCATATGCGTAGTCTGCCAAACCGGGTCGTCCTCCTCCAATGTAATCTCGAACCCATTCTTTTGCCAAAACTTTATCGCGCCCGGCAGAAAGGGATGCGAATGTAGATACAGGCACTCAAAGCCCTCCTCTAATGCTCTGTCACGCAATGCCGAGAAGAGTGTACCTGCTAATCCACAACGCCGATATCGGTTGTCAACGTATAGACGCACTACTTCGACAGTTCGCACTTTTTCGTAGTTGAGGAAGGAATAACGGTGGTCAAAAGGGATGTATCCAATGATGGCGATCAATTCATTGTCATCTCGTGCTTCAAGGAAATAACTTCCTAGTTCGACAAGGTTTCCTGTAATGGGTTTTATGGGCCGATTAGGAAATATTTCACGGCACGCATTGTTGACAAACGTGAGGCATTCGTCTGCAGTATCATGTGTGACGGGTTGTATGCTGTAAGATGCATTGTTGACGATAGGGGGATATGGCATGATGTTGTGTTGGTATGGAGGACACAGTTATTTGACCAACAAAATCTAGCCAACTCGGAAGCAGTCAAGCGATCCTTCCATGCTCAAACCTCGTGCACACATCAGGAAGCGTAGAAACGTTGTAATACTCATGCGGAAAGTCATAAGAGCTATCATATGAATGACTAAACACTTTATTTGGCAAACTTGATATGATATATAGATGCAAATAGTACATATTCGTTTTACACCAACCTCAAACTTCCACTCTACAACGCCGTACATGTATATGCAAATTTACACATTCTGAGATAGTGGTTTTTAATCCTCGTTTGATCTCCTTGACTTACGTCTCCGCCCACCTAGCAATTGTGATACTCGTTGTATATACCATAGCAACCAAGCCCACAACCATCATCATGATGTCTCCGGCCTTCTCCCATGGTCGATTAGCGACACCTTTGTAGTGCAAATATGCTGGATAGATGTACACAAGCGGCACACAAGCAAAACTTCCGATGAGCGCCACAAATTTGTCAAGATCACTCGCACCTCCAGCGGCAACTGCTCCACAGAAGAGAACCAATAGAGTTCGGAAGCCATTCTTCTTCCACTTCGTAAGGTTGCTCTGCTTGCCCGACGCACGCCTAAAGATCTTGAGCTCGATGGTACGAAGAGCAGGAAAGAGTTGCACAGGTGTGCCGACTAAGACGGCCATTGAGTACAAAAATTGTACTGCGTTAACAAGTTTGCTGGTTTGGGGAAAGTTGTCAATGACCTCGACGGATACATTCTCGCCAAAAGTACCATAGCATAGAACGCCAACTGAGGTAAAGATGACAGTGATAATCAACATAACTATGTAAAGCAGTTTACTGAAATGCTCAGGCTGTGCCATGCTCGATTGAATGGGTAGGATCAGACCAATGCCTTCAAAAGTGAAGATGGCCGAGCCGATAGTCATTGTGAAGTCTCGTGGGTTGAAGAGTTCAATGGTGGGGTGGAAGCCACCCGTCTTGCTGATCCAGGAGAGGTCGTACCAGTAGATATACGTTAATCCGATGAAAATGAAGACATCGGCAAGGAGAGCGGCTGGTCCGAGCTTGGAGATGTTGCGTATAAACGATAGCGGAATCAATGCGATGAGCTGAATGCCAATGAGAGCGTTGGTTGACAACGGCGCATCTCTTGTCTTGGTGACTGCATCGAGAAAGGATGCAAGATTGTCTGCTGTGAAGATAAGACCTGCACAGACAAAACCAAGCTGCGACAGAGTGATGGATACCAGAATTAGTGTGCGGAGTTTTGGACCGCTGATTGATCTCCCCAAGTCTCCATAACCAGCGCCGCCGTATTGTTTCCTGCACGAGAGGAGAAGTTCAAAGCAAAGCGCCGTAACTGCGCTGACGACAATGAGAGTTATGGCTGAGAACAACATACCACCATTCTTGAAGGCTTTTGGCAGAAACATGATACCTGTACCAATGAATGCCTTGAGCAATGTGAAAAATGTCTTCACCTGTGAAGCATCGCCTCTTTCTCGCAACCTCTTCGAGCTCTGCCTGCGGCCAAGCAACGGCCTGCGCTCATCCCCGGCTTCTCCATCGTCAACGACCTCCTCGTCATCCGTGTCCTCTAGGTCTTCGCCTGCGAAATTTCCGTACAATTCTAGAAAGGAAATGAAATTTCTTGTTACCGGTTCCGAGATATAGCTAACACGCTTGCTGTGCCGTTGTAGAAATTGGCGTCTCATGCCCCCAGGCGCCAGCTGATCCTGAACCGGGAGCCCATCGTGATCGAAATCAGATTCAGACGGCAGTGCAAACGAATGCCCGTGGGAGAAGGTCGCAGACCGTTGATGCAGTTTCGCTCGTTTTCCTTGCCCAGCAATTTTGTAGAGATCACGATGGATATCACCACCCTGTAATTGCAATGAAGACTCAATCGCTGGGCGGAGTGAATTAGATGAGCTTCCAGGAGCGTCCTCTGTATTTGGTGTTTGCGGGTCAAATTCTGCCGAGAAAGTGTATCCTGGGTCTAAGTGTTGCTCGAGAACCCTGGCTTCCTTCGGATCAGCTCCAGCTGTTGTTTGCGGTGTGTCGGTCATTGTCGCTACCTAATGTTGGCTAGCCTTGGCAAGTTGACGGCTAAATAAACAGAATTATATAAAAGACAATAGATGCTTTTTGAAGGAAGAAAGAGCGCAAATACTCGGCTCAAGTTTGGCGGTGAGGAAAGGTGACGACCAATAATTATGACCAAGAAAACCTTCGAGTGGTCCGTGTGCGTGACATCACAGGAAACCTTTCAAGCAGTGCGATGGTTATTGTGAAGACTTTGTTTAGGTAAGATCTAAGAATCAGAGTGCTAGAGGATATATGAGAGAAGGAGAAACTAAAAGAAGTTCAGACGTTTAAAGAACAGAAACTCATGGAACCCTCTGACGATGCTCACGATTCACCGTCGCCTTGGCATTGCAGCACGTGGACTGCACCCACACGTGACCAGCCCCATCTGCCAATTTCGGACCGATGTCACAGCCACGACGTTTGATTGGTGTCTTGCCGACAATTAGCTGCTGACTCCATCCTAGAAACGGGACTTATCAACGGGCATACCATAAGCTCGGATTACTAAAGCCAGCATAGCGCGCCGCCTATCAAACAAGCCATGTTTTGGGTGTAATATAGGCCTATCTTAGTATAGATTACACTTTATCACACTTATGATTATATGATTTTGTTTGTGGATAGATTCGCGCCTTGTGCGCGTGTTATTGTTTACCTGGCTAGTATTACGCTCGGCTCTTAAAAAAGGCGAAAAGACCCGATCTTCTATTATACTCAGTGCTCTATATCACCAGTATCACTAGTATAATATATGACCTAATTCGTGCACAATACAGTACCAATGTTGCATAGAAAGATCCTGGTGCAGCGCCATGTGGGTTAGGGGGCCGCGCTAGATTATGATAGGTTATTGGTATGCCCGTTAATAAGTCCCCCTAGAAACAAGTGCCTGTTATCAAATGGTCTTTTAATTAATACACATTGCCCAAACAGCGAATCGTGTCGATACCATCTGAAATCTGCAGTGAACACGTTTTCATCACTTTCCAGACTAGCTCATAAAGGATGAGATACCTCGTAAGTAGTGCTCACAACACAACATTCTCCAAATCTATATCCTCACTATGGCACCTCCCAGTTTTGGCCCACCTGGCTACACCATCCCACAACGCTACATAAATCGTACACCACCGCCCGAAGGTGCCGACACCAATACGCGGCCATATTTGATCTTTTACTCGTATCTATTGACATGTTTCTCTGTGTCCGTGTTCATTATTCGACGAATCCTAAGGCGATATTACGTCCTCAAGAAATCCACCATTGGAAATCCACCACCTAGTGAACATGTTATGTTATTTAGTATACTAGCGGGTGGAAGCCTGCTCACAACATGGACGTTTATGCTCAAGTATTTCGGTTTGAGCTACCGGACTTGGCTGATGTGGCGGAGTTTCTATGAACTTGATCCAAATCATCGGCATTGGGGATTATGGCTGAGAGAAACCAGCTTGTTCCATGAAGCATGGGAATTGGTAGTTGTAGGGAACGCACGTTATTGGTGGAGTCACCAAATCTTCTTCTTTGCCCTGGGATTAGGCTTGTACATGGAGCAGAAAGGTAAACACAGAAGGAGCTAAGAATATTGCGAGATGGTAGCTAATATTCTCAGGTGTGAGAAGAGGAATCAAGCATACTTGGGCATTCATGCTTCTCGGTCAAATTGTGGCAATCAGTTTTGCTACAAACTTGTTCTTTCTTACGCTGCTGCTAAGCCCATCAGCACCGCAGTTTACTTCCCCGTCCAGAGCCCGGCCGATGACTTGGTTCGGTACTTGGCTCCTAAATCTCATCATGGTCTTTGCCACTGCGATTCCAGCGTTCCTACTTGCCGATGAGCATTATTGGCACCATTCCGCGGACTTTTTGCCCGTCCTGCTAATTCCTCACGCATCTATGCTCATTCTACCTTTTGCAAGGGTAATTGTTCCAGTGAAATACTTGTCTGAGGCCGACATAGCGTTCAACGACAAGGCGTATGGTTACATGTGGGTCTTGACATTTGCTAATGCGGGTCTAATGATGGTGAAGACCACATTGTTAGCAACATCTTACAGTGGTTTCCAAGGAATATGGAGCGCGCTGCTTGAGCATCCGGCAGTGAGCAGTGTTGGTTTTGATGTCGTCTTCTGCTGGATCACGTGGATTTGTTGGTACTGTTTGCAGGGTGGACAAATAAGCTCTAGCCCACACAAGTCAGGTATTGCGCCCGAAAGCGCATATGGAGGCGAAGAAGAAAGGGCTGTATTCAAGAGTGACAGCTTTGGTGGGAATGTGCGCCGTCGTTAACCTCCATGGGAAGGAGGGTGTCCTCCAAGGTGTCTAACTGTTGTTTAATCGGTGTATGAGGAATAGCGGTGCCTCGCTCAGAAAATTTGCAATATTTAAGCAAATAGACGGCCGGGTGCACAGAGAGCGCTCAAGGCGCCGGATTTTAAGATAGCGTCGGTGCAGGGGAAGAGGAATTTGGACGGGTATTGGAAGGTGCAGCCCATAAAGAAGGCACGGACGAGGAGATGAGCAGCAGTGATGCCGTGTTTCTTGCTTTTAGTTAGGCTTCGCATAGTTGGAGTTATCAGATATTTACTTTTGATCCTTGCGTCGCTCGTGTCTATTTGTCTTGACTCGAAATAGACATCTTCTGTTCACCTATTACAACGTCTACTGGTACTAACAAGGCAGACCTTTATGCAAATCACGTTGATCATATCACACCAAGAAACCTATAAAAGGCCCATCTATCCAATGGATCTAGCTACATCTCTCTGTGAAGCTGTCTAACTGAAGCATAAAGTTGCTCTGCGTCGTAAGTTCCCCTATCAAAACGCCTTAAACCTTGCCGTCTTGAACACCAAACGCCGTCTGGATAGTACATGTTTCTGATCGTGGGATACCGTGTGGCCGTAGAATACCGCCCCAAAGCGAATGAGCCAAGATGTCGAGATATACGACAAGAACACTGGAACGCCCTGTAACGAAAATGCCTTAAGCAACCCACCGCGTCTCTATATTTTGTGCTTCGCTGGCACCCTGGACACTGTCTTTTCGCCGATTGAACTCCTCCCTAGTCTCTTCCATTTTCATCCTTTGCCTCCGCCTCTTTACCTTTTTATTTTCATCCTTCTCCTTTCTACTTTCCTGTGCACCGAGTTTCCTAAATTCCCGCATCTGTGCTTCCGCGGCCTGTTTTTGCCGCTCTGCTTCCTCCTCATCCCAGCCATCCTCCTTTTTCTTCTTCTTTTCTTCCTCTTCTAACTTTAACCTTTCTACATTCTCGCGTTCCTTCTGTGCTTGCTCCTCCTTCTCTTTTAGTTCTTTCTGCTCTTTCTCGTTCTGCTCCTTTTGGCGTTCCTCTTCCTTCTTTCTGGTTTCATCGATTTTCTTGTTGAGCTCTTGCTCTTCGTCCAGTCGTTTCTGCTCGCCGTTGTCCTCATTCTCGTGGAGCCATACACCGCGGTTATCGCGGAATACTTCTTTGATTTGATTTAGAGTACCGCAAACGCCATCGACTTCGCCCCAAGGCAGCCACACTTGCTCGGATGCAGTCCATACACCGCCTCGACCACCGCGTGTGTCCCAAGCGCGATCGCCGCCAACAAGGGAATTATGGTATCCGTTCGGTGATTGAGGTGTGCGAAAGTAGTTGCGTAGCAGGGCGCGTTTATATGGGGAGTACCACATGTCGTACCACGTCACATTTGCAATTGGAGGGTGATCGGGGTTGTTGCTTCGGAGCATGGGATTGTCGAGAATGACTGCAGGGACGGCACCCGTATATGTATTTTGTAGGAGTGAGACGTTATTCCATGGTGTTTTGCGGTTAGGGAGATCATCTAGTTCGTTGTTGAAGTCTAATTTATCAATGTATGCAGTTTTCGGGTTTGGCGACGGGTTATTTTTCCCTAGATCGATTCGCCAGAATGGAGGATTGGAATTGTTCAGGGCAGAGGGAAGTGTCAGGTACTGTACCCATGAACTGGGGCTGTTGTATTTGGAAAGATCTGTCGAATTATCGTGGAGTAAAGGAACCAATTCATCCTCATTACAGTATGCAATAGGTTGGAAGAGGGTATGGGTGTAATCTAAACCGATGGAGAACTCGTATTGTGTCGTGTTAAGGAGCATCGCAGCCTCAAGTTTGCGCTGCGGTGCCGCTTTTGAATTTTTGCCAGTCAGAAGGTCTTTAATCTTTGCACTAGCAGGCTTGTTTTGCTTTTCTTCCGCATCTCTTCTCAATTGTTGTTCCCCAAAAATTGTCGCAAACACGGACTGGATCGTCTGCCTCTGGTTGTGTTTCAGGTCGAATTTCTTCAGTGCAGCCTGATACAACATCTTTAGGTCCCTTACAGGCCCCATGATCATCTTGGAGTCGAGATACTTGGCTGGTCGATTGGCAATGTTCAACGATTCCAGGTCGCCGTAAATATCGGCTGGCAGCATCGAATGCGGGGCGTACGTGCAAGCCATATCATCACCCTCGCACCACTTTTCTGCGCCAAAGACAATAGTTTGATTGATTTTCTGGTACCCGTTCTTATCAACGCCGTATTGCTCAAGCAGTCGCACGTTTGCATCTTCCAAGACCCTTGCATACTGCTTGATGATAGCATCGCTAGGTAACTGAAACCATGTGTTTTTGCCATCTACGACTAAAACCAGGTCTTCATCTTGCACAAACTTCGTATTGTGGAGGTATTGCCGGATAGCCTGTAATGTATCTCTCTCCCTCTGTATTTCAGAGTCGAACTCTTCATATAGATTGGCAATTGTGGGCGGTGGGTAATTCAGTAGCATAGCAGACAGCGTCGTTTTGCAGAATTCGTCTGAATCCTTCTCGGCAGGCATAACGAGGTGGAAGTTGGGCGTGGTTTTCTTGAGTTGTTGGGGTACGTGTGTGAGCTCACCATTTTCGAGCTGCAGCGTAGTGTTGGAAGGCCTTTTGAAAGGCGAATATATTATCGAGGGCATGTGTGGGAGGTAGGGTCGCCATTGATAGTTTGAGGATAAGGTGTGGTATTTAGTTGATATGGCCTGGACATCTGAATTAGCAACGCGATACCTCCACGTGGCTGTACAAGCAAGCAGCAACCCACCTCGCGATTTCTCATGCCACCAAGTCCCAGTAATATTGCGAAGAACAAGACTGACATCAATAACGTCCTTCCTCGCCTGGTGCACGCCCATTGCACCGCTGCGCCTCCAAAATCTGCTGGCGATTGTCGCGGAGACGTGGGCATTGTTTGCATCGTGTCGCTAGCCATGATGGCGTGGGTACGGTTGGGTCACTGATACCGGAGTGAGCGCCGCATGCGTGTTCGTTGAGTGCTCGGGCCGACGTGAGTTTTTTGGCAGTCGATAGCAGGTAGATATTAAGGAAGGATAGCGTCGTCGCGGAGCTGCTACAGGTACGATGCAGAATCAAGACTTGTGTCTTTCCTCCAGCTTTCTCGTGGACTCGGAATGGGTCGTGGTGTGACAACTTGGCTTCTGCTTTTCTCTGTAAGGTACGCGCGTCAGCTCCACTATGACGGGCGGAGGACAAGGTGTAGATGAAAAGATGGTATTATGCCTGAAGAGACCAGAGAGGCGAAGACCGGCAGGGGGGAGAGGAGCCGACATGATTTTGTTCGACAACCGTCAGCCCTCTTCTGCGCCGTCGACCTCGTTTCCACAGGTCAGCATCGGCAGCCAGCCATGACGCGGACTAGACCCATGCACCCCTGTTGCTCCCTTTGTGCGCTAGGCCCGTATCGGAAAGGCGCTTCCGTTTCCGTCCTGTCCTGAATCTCGTCAAGTCTAAAATAGCCCTGTCCCTTGCTGCTGATCGTATTGATAACTTTGACGTCTTTGACGTCTTGGGCACTTGGAGAGACAAGCTTCTGTCTCGCACTTCATTGTGTCCTACACAAGCGGGATTAAAGCACATCATCAGCGCATCATTATTTGTATTTGTTTCACTAAGTCTAGCCTCCAGGCAGCGCGCTAGCCAGTCCAGGGCGGCCACTACCTACCGGTATCGCTTAGGATCCCCCCACTATCTTCGGCTTCTAGAAAGGGGGCTGCTTGCATATGCACAAGACTCCTGCTCCAAGTCGAGCACTACGACCAAGGCGCATGTCCAAACCCTTTAGTTTCAGCACCAGTGAGACCGTGTGCAACTTTTGTCATACATCTTCATCAAAAAGAGACCACAGGCAAAAAGTATTGTTGGATCCTAATTATATTGAAACGCCCGCCCAAGCACTTTGGTACAAATAAGATGCAAGTCCAACGGCACTTGTGATGACCGCAAATATTCAAAACAATTAGTGCTACTATACTTGGGCATCTGTGAATGCTGTACACTAGAAACGCCTCGCTACCCAAGCATATGTATTTTATGTCGCTTCCTCAACGGAAGTTGAGGCGTGGGACTTGGCGGTGAAGTCTCTGATGTACAGTTCGCGTCTGCTGGACCGCAAGATCTTGAGTGGCTGCGAAAAAAGCCTGAGATACGAAATTGATGGGGACTGTGGGCTTTAATCAACGTGCCCTGGTTTGCATCAATCACCTCAGCTGTTCGCCGTGAGAGCAGTGCAGATAGATGGCCAGCTTCTCTTCCCACCCCGGCCATACTTGTTCCACAAACTGGCCTAGGTTCATCGTGTGGCTCGATAGCCCTGCGCCATGTCAGCACAACCGAAAATTTAAGCCTGCCACTAATTTCTTCAGGCCACAGAATCCTGATACAACTTCATGGACCTGTTCCGCACTTCTTCACATTGCGCCATAGCTTTGAGATGGTTCTCTTGGTACACCTGCCACGTCTGTAGAACCACCTCGTCTTCTTTCATCTTGGCCAGGTAGCTCATAAATCCAAGCTTCTTGCTGGTTTCCCCACGATGATGGACAAATCGAGATTCCAAGTCCCCAGCTAATTCCGCATCTCTAGCAACGAAATGCGCCGTCATGCATTTCGTAGCCTTCATGTAGTCTCTGCAATACGTCTCGAATTGTTGGAAGTAGAGGTCGACCAAAACTTGAGAATACGTGGTAGGTAACTTCGGAGCTGTTGGCATAAGGGGAAATTTGAGCTTTTGTGCTGTGTTAGATTTCGTAGGGTGCAGATTAGATGCTTGAGATGCAAATGGTAGTGCTGCGCCAAGCCCATTCAAGCCAATACCGCCTGTTTGGGCAGCGGCGAATGTGTCGTCATCTACCATAGCCGCAGTCATTCCATTCAGGCCTGGAGCTGGGGGTTGGGTCGAGGTGGGTGGGCCATTGGAACTTGCTTCTATGTCATCTAGGCATTGCTTCTGTGGTGGTGCCGAAGTGGATTTCGTCGCCGCGGTATTTGGCACGGGTGGCATGCTTGAGTCAATATCCATTGCATCCAGATCGCCGTTAGTTGCATCCTCGGCCGTAGCTTGAAACTTTTTAGCCCGTGAAGCGCCAGGTTGATCCTGCGCTTTCGACCGCTTCTCCTGTGCCACAGATCCTTTCCGAATCGGCTTGTTTCGCTTCGTAGCATCTGCTGTACGACGCGGTGAGGTGTCCTTCCGATCAGAGAATACCCAGCTCGGCTCTTTGAAAGTATTTTGCCATTCTTCTGGTTTGAATTTTGCTGTTTGGCTATTGGTGTCTACCAGAGGCGGAAAATTCAACTTGGGAGGCGGTCCTGGTGGTGGTGGAGGTGTTGGGTAGGACTGATAGTGTGCCTGTGGTTGTGAAAATGGGGATATCGGAGGTGGTCCCGTTGATTGATTAGACGAGGTGTTTCGATCTACTGTTGGCCGTTGTGCCTGTCGGCCTCTGGTTGGTGAAGTCCTTCCTCTGATATTTGAGTTTTTTTGTATGTTGGGCGCAAAGTATTCAGCGTTACCCTCAAACTTGCCGTGCCAGTCGGAGGGCGAGAATTTCATGTAGATATTTTCTTCGCTCCTGCTCTTGAAAGGATTTGATATATTCTCTGTCCTGTTGACATTTAGCTTAGCCTGCGGTGGGGTCCCGGGGGCGGCCTGATACCAGGTTGTAGGTGGCGGAGGGGGAGGTTGTGGATGTGCAGAAGGTGGAACACCACGATGGGTATTGCCTCGCCGGAAGCCCTCCGAGTCCGAGTCTTCATCACTAGAGCTCATATACATATGAGGAAACGGCTTGTTGGGCTGGCCACCGTAGGAATTTCGTTGCTGTCGTCGTCCAGAGTCGGAGAAGGAACCTGTTTCGGCTTGTCGATTTGAAGCAATGGGAGAGTTGCGAACGCTTGCAGATCTCCCGATTCCTTCAAACATAGAAGTCCGCTCTCCATTCATGCTAGAATAGTAAGGTGTCCGTGTCCGATTTGCCTCGGAAAATGGGGCTTCGTTTGTATATGTATCCTTCATGGGTGGTGGGTGGGGTGGAGTGGTAGAACTGGGCGGAGTAGGAGCAGGACGTGCGTAATTATTCCTATAAACTGAGCGTGCTTGTCCTTCATCTCCCCCCGGTGTGCCTGGATCGAAGCCCTTCTTTGAGGATGGCACCCTGGTGCTCGCAGAGCGCCCGAATGGCATACCATTGGGGTTGTTCTGTTGGCTTGGATTGGCATGACTGCTTTGGCCCGCTTGTGTGCCAGGGTTATAAGTGCGAGGCTCTTCAGCCCGTGGCGTCTTCATCTTCTGCCAGGCGGTGAAAACATTCTGCCGAGCCTCGGCGTCTCTCGCTCTCGTGTCAGGACGCTGGGCGGTGGGTGGAGCTCGGAAGTGCTTGCTTGTGAATCTGTCGGCGCCGCTCGAAAAGGAGGCATGCTGTTGTGGAGGGGGAGGTCGTTGTTGTTGTGGGGCGGGCTTGGGGGGAGGGCCGCGGTTGTAGAAACCGTTCGGGGCGGTTGTCGTGTACGCGGTGCGAGACGGCGGCGGAGGTCTCGTGCGGGGCGTGTTAGGGGTATGTGTGGGTATGTTTACACTCCGGTACTTTTTGCGATCGGCATCGTACTTGGAACGCAGGAACTGGTCCGAGAGAACCTCATGGGCAGCCTGTATTTCTTGGAACTTGACGACAAACTCGGCCTCGCGACCCGGGTTCCGGTCTGGGTGGTACTGTAGCGCAAGTGCCCGAAACGCCTTCCGGATCTCTCCCTCGCTGGCATTTGCAGACACCTTAAGGTCCGCATAGTAGTTGCGAGCGGGGTCGGCTTTGGCCATGATGGCGGCTGGTGGTGCGGTTGTGGTTGAGGGAAAAGGGCAGGAGAGACGGGCGGGACGTCATGCGGCAAGTTATGTGAAGCGTAGGTTTTCACTAGGCAGACACAAACCCGTGGTGCAGCGACAGCCTGATGTGATCTGGGGTGGCTGGCTCCTTGTCGCGAGGCAGTGTGGCTCAGATGATGTTGTTGTGCCTTGCGCGTCGACTGCTGGAAAACATGGCGTATGGGCAGAACAATCGCCAATAGTGCCGTGGCCAACTGTCAATATCTCGATACCGTGAGATTGTCAGCCGCATGGCGTCAGTGGTGCAGAAGGATGTGTGCCTACCTCGAGCACCTATTGGAGCTGGTTCCGCTGGCTACGCGCGGGCGTCAAGAATCAAGATGCTGCGCATGTGTTGTCAAGTTGGGCTGAGATGTTTCGCGTGGGGCAACCAGTGGGCGGCCGCGGCCACTAGCCGCCCTAGGTCGATCCACCCAAGCAAACACGCTGCCACGGCACCTGGGAAAAAATGGAAAGTTATGGATATCATCAACCATGAAGATTTGATTTGGACAAGGCTTGTGGCCGTCGTCATGCTAGACAGCTACATAACCCAGAATAGCCCCATTCGCCCACGCCAGCCCACTCGCTTAAATACTTCGACCAGGCGTTCCACCATGCAACCCACACCCTCAACATATCTAGCGGTAGCGCCAGAGAGAGAGCGTGTTGTGCCTCTTCCATGTCTTCCTCCTGCCAGCAGTCGTGTTGTTGTATTTGTGTCCACGCCCAAGACCACGGCTCTTCTTGCCAGTGGAGGTGAGGCCACGGCTCTCGCGGTGCTTGTGCACGGGCTTGACGATCCAGTTGATGCGAGGATCGCGGCGGATGGCCTTGTGCTGGGGGTCCACGAGGATGACTTCGTAGTACTTGTAGGTCGAGTCCTGGTTGATCCAGTACGAGTTGAGGACACGGAGATTGGCGCAGCGGCGGCCGACACGCTCTTCGGCGGTAGACTTAAGCGAACGCTGGTACTTGAGCTGGTTGATACCCTGGTTGGTGGGCTTGCCTATAGACAGGTCAGTTTCCTTTCGCTACTCGTGACACTGGTTTATGTACCATAGGTAGCACCCCTGGAGACCAAAGTTAGCACAGCATCAAACTTTAGTATCGGGAATCAACTCACTTGCGCGCGGGCTTCTTGCGGCCACCGCGGCGAACACGAATGCGGTAGATAACGTAGCCTTGCTTGGCCTTGTACCCAAGACGACGAGCCTTGTCTGGGCGCGAAGGGCGGCTGGCACGGTGGATGACCTTCAGTTGGCGAAGCTATCGATGCACTCTCAGCAATGTTCAACGAGTACACCAATTGGGACCTCGGTGTGGTCCAAATGGGTTTGATTCATACCTCCCAGCACTGTCGGTACGTTAGCAGATATCAATGGTCATTTAAGACGGCTCTACGTACGCGGACGCGCATCAAGAAGCGCATCATATCTGACTGCTTCTTCTTCTGAAGTTCCTCGACATCTGCGAAGTTTTAGTTGAGGTCGTCGTCGCCTGTGTCGAAGCGCTTACACTTGAGGGCGCCCATCTGTGAAAAAGTCAGTTGCTTGACTTCCGTATTATGGTAGGGGAGTGAGGCACGTACCTTGACTGTTGGTTAGTGGTTGTCGACGTTAACGTTGTCAGAGTCGAAATCGCGAATGCAAAATTGGTGTGTGGAAGGTTACTAAGCTAAAACACTTGGCAGCAGCCCCACAACCCGGCCAGGCTCTACCAAGCGAAGCGAGTACGAGATGAGACGACTATCACTGACTTGGCAGGAGAATCTCTGGAATTCGTAGTAATGGCAGTGTTTTGATATTCTGTAATGCTCGTAGCGAAGTAGTCACATAGCCACATCGTCTTCTCGATGCATTTCCGGAGCGACACCACTAGTATTCCACCTGGCGATCGTCTTCTGCTGGAAGCCCTTTGACCATCCTCTTGACTCCTCTCTCTGCGTAGCGTAAGCTCTTCTGGAGCTCGTAGCTCAGCTCCTTCTCTCCATGCTCAGCGTTCTCCTCTGCATCCACAACATCAGCGCCAAGTACCTTTTTGACATTCCTCAGCGCAACTCTTGCTCCCATCGTCAGCTGGCCTTCCGTTCCCTTGACCTCCTTGTTCCATGCACCCGCAATCGGCTTCTTCTGCTCGTCTTCCATATCCCTGGACATCTTATCTAGCCTTTCATACTCCTTGATCAAGCGTTCGGACGCGGCAAGAACACCCATGATCGGCAGGTAGTCCTTGCTTTCGGCGATTGCGGTGCCACAGAACGTGGGGTTATCGCCTTGCGCGGCACGGCTGGGGGATTTGAGGGCATTCGCGATTGCGGAGGCAACTTCGTTGCGGCGGCGCGTTTCTTTTTCTTCACTGCAAGTAGTGTTCTTCATTAGTTACTTGTCCTGTATCGTCCAAGCACTGTGTTTGTGTGTTGCTCTTACGCTTCATGGATCTGCTGTTTGAGCAGTGTATTGAGCTGCCTTTGGCCAGCGGAAATCTTTGCAGAAAACTGTTGCACATCCTTCTCGTCCATTTGTGGTCCTTTGAGCAATGTCCCTACAGCAAACAGTTGCCTTTCTTAGGTGTCAGCTGGAATTATGTTGCTACAGTTTTGCTCTGGTAGTACCTACTAGCTCTCAGTGTTTGCAGCTTCCCCACCAGCATCCGACGTCTTGGCTTGACTGTGCCTGACCTGCATCACGTCATGCATAACAAATGGAAAGCTCTATCAAGCTATATAAAAGATTTGAAGGTTTGTGGTATTGAGGTGAACAGCAACGCGAGAAGACTAAGAGGTTGCCGTGTGTCGAGAAGAATCATTTCAGCAGAGGGTACACGCAGTCTTCAACATTGATCAATATACAGGGTCGTTTCAACAGCGAGCGGGTGCGGTGAGTTGACTCCGCGCAATACCTCCTAGGAGACGCAGATTTGGCTCAGGTACAGTTATCAGACACCAATTTTAGACAGGGCACGATGATTTATGAGGTATTGCGTCGCATAGCAGGCAATCGGAGATATGCCATTTTCTCATTTAATCTAAGGAAACTCGACATCATCACTAATATAATATTGTTCCGCATCCTTACTAGGTACGCAATATATAGCTATGCCTAGTATAAATTCACTTCTTTCGTTAGATAAGGTCTTGATATACAGAGAGGAACGACCTCTTTCTCAGACGGAAACAGGAAGGTATTCATGGTCAGGATTGTGCATCCATTGTCCTCCCAATTTTGCCCGTGATATACCTCAAGCAGTTGGCTCCTATTATACTTAGTACTATTAAATTGTGTAAGCAAAAAAATAATAAGAGCTACCTGTTATATTTAACTCTATATAACTCTTTCAGAGTTCACCCCTAGTTTTTGAGCAGTCTAATATCTGACTAATCCTCAATCTCTTGCGATATTCTTCCTGCGAACGTTTGTTCCGGATATGATAACAAATGAAAATGAAAATGACACCAACTTGGGCTGAAGGCTGAACCAGACTCTATGTCGTGTGCGTGGTCTTATCTAGCACTATACGTACGCTTGAATGATAATTGGATATATTGCTTTCTTCGCTGTGGGCAGGGAAAGGCATCACGCGGTGGGAAGGATAGCTATTAAGTACATATTCACGTATGCACGCATCACAAGGGATAGAGTTGCAAAGAACACAGTTTTTTGTAAGAGGGGATATTAGGACCTGCAATCCACCGATTATAGGGTTTGTCCGCTTATAGCCATAACGCATATTAAGACTGTCACCTAGCTACCAGTCATCTCAGAGGGACAGGCTAGGAAGAGCCTTGGAAAAGAGGGCATAACAAAGGAAAAGGGGAATCTGGGTAAGTGTAAATGAGGCAGTAGTGAAATCGTCCCACGGAAATATATCATCCGTTCTCTGATTCTAAGACCGTTGCAGCTATCATCGCGGCATATCCGCTGTGTAATGAAAGATATCGTAAAATATAGCCGTTGCAGCTCGTCATTACTGCAGGCTTCCCGTGTAATCAGATGATTGGATAAAAATACATCGCCTTAGGGCCATAATTCTTTAAAGATGTGAACAAACTGGGGCGAATAAGTGGGAAAGCCGAAGTCTAAAGCTGTCGATAATTTGATGATGAATGGTCCCTCGATGTATTTTGTGAGAACTTATTTGTCGCGGTTCATCTGCAGAGCAGCCAGGAAAGAAGTTGGGTCGAGCATTGGATCATGGGCAGCACCGGAGGTTCCCGTATAATCATGGCTATATGCTCCAGAGGTGCCGAAACCTGAAGCCGCCCACCCACCAGAGGCACCAAAACCAGGGGGTACTATTCCACCAGACGAGTAGGATGCATTGGTATAACCTCGAGTAGTACCATAACCCGGAGCGACCGTTCCACCAGACGAATACGGCGCATTGTTGAACGAAGGCACGTATTGATTGTAAGACGGGCCAGCAGTAGTGGTGTGGGACCGAGCGCCAGCGGCAGTAGATTGGTTACCGCCGCGGTAAGCAGGGCCGCTGGTAGGAAGACCATAGATTGGTGAAGGCGCATATGTAGCGGGCGGATAATATGCACCAAAATTCATTGGACTACCGCTTGCAGTGACATTCGGGAAGCCGTTGGGTTGCATAGGGAATGTACCATACATCTGCTGGGGGAGCTGATTGTGGGCCCAAGGTGGCATATTGAAGGCGGCTTGGGGTGCGTAGTTTGGAATTTGGTACGAGAAGGCATTGTACCCGTCATCGTAGTTCCCTGTAGGGGCCTGTTGGCGGCCTTGACCTAGGATTTCGTCAATTATAGCACATAAAACATTCTTGGAATTACTTACCGTACTGCGCATTCGCGCGATTGTTGATGGTACCGAAACCAGGGCCAACAGCAGGAGAGCCATTGCCCGGGTTAGAACGTACAATAGCTCCAGGGCCAACAGCCGAGGGAGGCTGAACCTGCACTCCACCTGCTGGGTTTACGACCGAGGCTGGGTTAACCGCTGACATCCAGATGCGGACCTTGTACTGCTTGAAAAGGTCGGTAACCAAGTCATTGAAGTTCACATATGTTACGGCGTAGTAGAAATAGGTAAGTTTGTGGTAGTCGCTGGAAACAATTAGCAAGCAATCTTGAGAAGATTGTGGCAAACTTACGCTTGATATTCCGCATCGAGAATCTCCATAGGGTACTTGAAATCCGCTGCTTTCTGGGCCCCGAGACGCTTCGCCTTTGCCTCTTGCCCCTCTTTCTCGCGTAAAGCCATGATTTCATGCTGCTGTGCAAGACGTTTAATCATCTTAGGCTTAGCGTCTTGATCCTGCTGAACTCCCATGCCGTGTGAGCGAGCCATAGGGTTATTAGCTCCATTAGCACGGGCAAGGGCGCCAAGCATGCCTGAATCATTTGAAGTACCGGCCAGGGAGTACTGCGAGAACATCACCAGCCAGCGGAAATGTTCTTCATTCGCGCGAGCCTTCTCCTGCTTCGCACGCTCTAGAGTTACGTCAGCGTGGGTGACTTGGCCTAGGTCGCAACCGCGGTCGCCTTCGACAATGACAAGGTCTCCGCAGCGGATCTCAAGACCCGTGTTATCGAAAAGATAGTATATGTCGGCGCGGGAGCACTTGAACGTGACAACAAAGAGGCGGCGCGCAGGACGGCCAAGATTTTGTGGTACGGCATAGGGATTGCCCGTAGACATGGCTGGATTCGGAATAATGGCGGGGTCGGGGTGAGCAGCAGTGATTGCAGACGCGTTGATAATGCGCGAACCGGGACCATAGCCAGAAAAGTACGCAGCAGCATCAAATTGTTCAGTCTCGGCGGGTGACTGGGACTTGCGGCTGGGTGACGTGGGTGTTTCGTCCTCTTCTTTCGTGTTGCTTAGAGTCGAGTGGGGGAGTATCTGACTGTGGCTGCTGTAGTGCGCGAAGGAATGACGACGGCTAAGGGCATCAGCTCCGAGCATAGGAATGTTATCGGTTGCCCATTGTTGTTTCTTGGGACTGTCAACAACCTCTACCTCATGATCGCGAGCGAGGACTGAGGTATGCTCGCTGAAGCGGCGAGTGAGGCCGAGGTTGGGGAGGCTCATGTTGGATTCGGAGTCGCCGTGTTCCTCGATGGCGTAATCAGCCATGGCGCCGTGTGAAGCGATGCGCAGGCCGGCGGTAGTCTTGCGACGATGAGGAGTGACTGGCAAGTCGTTTGAGATCCCACGGCTGCGGGCTCGAGCGTTTTCGACAGCTGCCTGCTTGAGTGGAACTTGCTTTTGGTCGCGGTCCCAGTGGTTGAGAGCAAATCTCACTCCGTGCTCGGACCCGTTTGCCGGCTCGAGCTCATCTGCTTCGTCTTCACGCAGCTGTGAGAGGCCAACGCCAGACTCACCAAGGAGGCTTGGCTTGGAAGGTCGGTGAGCCAACTTTGACCGAAGGTGAGCGGTGAAACTACCGACAGGACTGTTCTCGATGTCGCCTTGCCCTATACTATAAGATTGGGACCGGACAGACTTGCGGATAGGTAACTCCTTGTTGTCACGCTCTGCAAGGAGCCAAGCGATACCGTTGTCAGGCTCAGTTGTGGTAGGCGACGGTACGGGCCTATCACTGGGCGCAAAGCCAGATGTCGGTGAAGGCACAATCTCCCTCAGTCGGCTGTGAGACTGATTCGACGTGAAGCTACCAGTATTCCAAGAGAATGTGGACGTGGCCGGACGTGACTGTGGTGCAATCTCGAGTAATGGCGTCGTTGGAAGTGAGTCTGCAAACGAAATTGAAGGGAGCGAGTTCTTCCGGTTCGGCTGGATATCGTGCAGCCAACTAGACGACATGCGCCTGGTCCCAGAGTAACTGCCTGTTGCCTGACGAACAGGAGGGCGCACATGCTCACGATCCTCATCGCTTGACGCCAGAACATCGCTATCAGGGGTGAGGCGACGGAGTTGTGATTTCGACTTATCCAGAGAAGCGCCCCCGACGGGCAAGCTTAGCTTGTACGATGCAGATGTGGAGCTCATACTGATGGAATGAGTTTGCTTGTCTGATCTGCCTGTAATGAGCACACTCTACAAGTGGAATGTGATGGCACAGTAAAAGTCTGCAGTATGCTGACGATGAGCAAGGAGTTGGATCCTACCTTTGGCTGGGCTCTATTTGAGCGATAGTTAGAAATTTGGTGAGAATTCAAGCTGGTGGTCTGTGATCGCAGCGCAACAGAGATCTTGGGGGGTCGACTTGTTAGGCGGTTCGTCCTTGGCACGAGCGCCACGGGAACCTAACGGAATTGATGTTTGGATCTGTGAAATTGAAGTTAGCATAGTACTTGTGAGGGCGCTGACAAGGAAAGTGAAGGGGAGCTCAAGAAAAATCGCAAAGGACGCGTCCAACAGGGCAATAAAGCAGGGCTTAAGAAGACGGTAAAGGGAGGTGCTGGAGAGGTACTTGGGGAAACACTAGAGGCAGTGCTAAAGACTGTAGAGGTGCTGGAGGCTGTGAAGGCGCTGGAGACTATGGAGGTGCTAGAGACTGAAGGCGCTAGAGACTGTAGAGGTGCTGGAGACTGTAGAGGCGCTGGAGACTGTAGAGGCGCTGGAGACTGTAGAGGCGCTGGAGACTGTAGAGGCGACGCTGGAGAGGTTTCTGTGGACTACAAAGTAGCGCAGAAGAGGTCTGTAAAGCGGCGCGGAAGAGGTCGCTTAAGAGAATAGTAAAGGATGCGCTCAAGAGGCCGTAATCGAAGTAACCAAAAAGGATACCGCTGAAGGGGCGGCGATCGAGATAAGAGTAAACGAAGCTTATAAGAAGCTACACTCGAGAAGCTACACTTAGAAGGACGTGCTCAAGAGGATAGTAAGGGATGTGTTAGAAAGGTAGCCCTCGAGTAGACGGTAAAGAGGATAGCGAAAGAGACGCTCAAGCAAGCACTCCAGCGCCTTAGTAGATAGCTAAGTAGGCTCTCAAGCGTCCAAGTAATCGCTTAAGCAGTCGCCTGAGCAATCGTCCAATAAAGTATCCAGCATTCCAACAAGCGTCTAAGCAGTCGACTGAGTATGTCTCGAAGCCGTTATCTAGGCAGGCGCCCAAGCCGCAGCTAGGCAGGTGTCCAGGTGTCCAGGTAGGCGTCCAAGGCATCATCCAAGCAGGCATCCAGCATTCCAACAAGTATTCAAGTCGTCGTCTAAGCAGACTCCTAGGCAGACGCCTAGGGGCACCGAAGTAGGCAAGCCAAAGAAAAGAATAACAATAAAAAGGTAAAGCAAGAATACGGCAAGCGCACACATCAAGGGGGCGGAATAGCGTAGAGGATACAAAGTGAGCAAGAGAGAAAAAGGGTGTAACCAACACGTAGATTGGGAGGAGCAGACGAGCGAGAAACGTTGAGTTAACAGGGCAAGGATGCCGGGGGTGTGTGTTGTGGGGGTAGATAAGTGGAAAATGTAATGAAGATAAGCCAAGAGGGTAGTCATGGTCGGAGATGTTGGCAGAACGGACAAGCAAAAAGTATGGCAAAGACAGCGCAAGACAGTTTCTAGAAATTGCGTTGGGGGGACTGTAGGGTAAAAGGATAGTCGATGTACAAAAGAAATAAGAGGGTTCATGCAAATTGCAAATAAAAGGTAAGAGTGGAGTTTGCAACTTACTGTTGATATCGATATAACAAATAGCTGCAAACAGTAGTTCACAGCTGTCGGCAACGGATCGTCGCAGTAATGGCTAGGGGAATGTGCTTACTTCAGGGTATTAGTTGAGGTGTGGTTGTGGAAGTGATGTAGGAAAAGCAGAGAGGCGGTACAAGCTTCTAAAGGTGCCACAGCAGTTACTCTGACACCTAGAAACGATGCGACACCGAGAAGAGTATAGGTAGGATTGCACAAATCTAGGGGGTGGAGTCTCAACTTACGAAGGGTTGCAGATGGTTGGAGAGGAGGAAGGTTATCGTTGAGGGCGAGGTGGGGAAGAAGTAGAGATAAGTGGCGTGAGTTGGCAGTTCGCAGTTTGTATGGACTGTGCTCAGTGGGTCAGCTGGGGTAAATAACAAGTTGTTCGGAGCTCATTGTCGAGTGGAGGGTAAATGCGGTCTGCTATAAGCAACTTGAGCAGCTAGTTATCGACTGCAGTCTCCTTTGTCTGCATTTATAGAGAGATCAATTATGACAGGGAGGTGCGGACGAAGGTGAAGCTTGTATGACTGAAGGAAAGTAATAGAGAGAAATGGCTTGCAGTTCTTGGTGATGCAGTCCTCGGTGGTGTGGCCCGTAATCTCTCACTGCGGCTCAACCTTGCTTTCCCTCGACCAACACCCGTCAACACCAACACTAATGTCTTCGAGTGCGGCTTCTCGAACAGCACGTAAAGATGCTTCTATCACATCTCCATGTGTGCGCGCAGCCCTCTTGGTGTCGTCACTAGGCCTTCGTTGCTAGTGCGCACTCACTGCACACCAGCAAGCCCCCACCTACCTTACCTCTAGTCCTACACACCGAAAAAGACTTGCCATAACAGTGCCAACTTTTAAATCAAAGGAAAAGGAAACAGGGGTAGTGACATGACGAGCAGTAGGAAAGGCGGCCGAGCTTACCTGACAGACGGAGAAGTCTAGGAAATGCAACGACGGCGCCAGGGTACCAGGACAGTAACGCCTTCTAACAGAACGAACAACAGTCTATCCTGTCAGATACGGTTAGCAGGAGATTCCAGATGGCAGTAGTCCACTGCAGATGACAAGCGGGCACCTAGGCTCGATCAGGCTTGCTACCACGGTGGCAGGTTTGCAGGCGCCAGACAATGACAGGACGGTACGTACCAGGCAAATCTATCCCACAATGGCACTTGCACCGTCTAATAGCAGAAAGCGATTAAAAAGCAACTATTCGCAGTTAGCCCTGCGCAATACAGCCAAAGTCGCCCGCGTCCGTCAGCTTCGGCAAATACGTACCTCAAAGGTAAACAACACTCCAAATCTTGATCCGGTCTATCCCTAGTCTTTCTTGCAGAGAATCGTGTTAAGGAAGGCGACACACTACGGTATCGGTCGTCGCATGGAAGTCAATAGGCCCGGAGTCAGCACAAAAAGCTCCAGGGCATCAGACTGTGGGGAAGCGCCACGCTCCGGGTCAGGGCTGACTGGTCGATCGAGACCCAAGGTTCAAAGGGCGTAGACGCGACCACTAGAGCGAACACATTGTCGCTCTATGTCCCAAGCGATAGGAAGTCGGTATAAATGGCGAAGTTATCCGTCCCAAATGGCCAGACAGACAAGTGGACAGTTTTGCCTTGGCACCGCTTCGAAACGTTGGAGGAGAAGTTCGCGACAAACACTCTGCAGCGACGCACAACAAGTTGTCAAATCAGGAGAAGCCCAACGGTGACAGTGGCGCGACCGGCTAGAGATGATCCGAGGGCAGGCTTTGGTTGGCTGCCGGCTGGGTAATGGAGGAACAGTGACGAAGGATGACACTCATCACAGAAGAACAGAAGAACAGACAGAGCCAGAACACGCAGACCCAACGCCTTTGAGGCTTCTGCAAGCTCGCACGGCTGGCCAAGGATCAGGGGCTGTGGACGAACGATGCGCAGGAAAATGCGGAGACGGCCAGACCAAGAGTGGTTAGCCGTGCATGCTTCAGGCGAACAGCTGCAAATTGCTGCGCGCTTGGGGGGGGGGTTGGGGGGTAGCGAAGCCGCTGGTGAACATCGAATCATCAGCTCCTGTCAGACTCCGGCGACACCCTTCAACCATCTTTTCCTCATCATTTCTCAACTCCACGTTCCTCGTTATTCCCTTGTCCAGCTGACGATCAGCAATGCAGGATGTGTCAAGCCCTCTCAACTATTCAAGGTTCTTTAACGCAGCCCCTCTTTTCTCTCGTCTGGACTCGGTTGGGCCCGTCGGATGAACATCCCAACTCTTTCAGGGCTCCAGGCTCGCTGCACGCCATTCTTCGCCCCAAGTCCGATCAATCAGAGGCCTGCCGACCCAGACTTCAACAAATCGAAATCACGAGAGAGTGCCCACCTCCTCAGCCCTGGAGTGGAACAAAGACAGTCACGCGCTCCACCATCGGCATCGCACAACGTAGCAAGCTTTTCGGCTTCTTGATACTGTAATATTCCCGGTCCGGTATGGTTATGCTGTAGACATGTCCTGTGCCACCTTGAACTTCCATCGTTCATACTGGGGGCTGCTTTTGGTATGTGACTGTTCGTAGGTGATGCACCACTGAAACTAGCTTTTTGCCTCACAGAGTTCGCTTCAGCTACTTCGCAACGCATTTCTATCTGTGGCTCTTGGAGTGCTACAATGTGTTGTGCGCAACATACGAGCACAGCAGGCTGCTCGGCGCCATCCTCCTCTCGGATGATAAGACCAGCTTGCTGCCAGGAATGCTTGTCAACCCCGCATTTTTCTGCAGAGCATTAACATTAATTTGAGTAGCCAAGCTTCCCGGGTACTTGCAGCTGGCGACATGCCGCTCGGGTGGCTGTCGCCAAACTACTATCGGACCTGATAGACTTCAAGATCAGATATTGTGGCCTCGAGTCATGCACTAATGGGTTCTCGTTTGAGCTCAGACTGGTATACTCGTAATACCGACTCGATCCCCAACACGGGTGATTGTGACTATCTGTCTCTATGATCTTTCTCTTTGCGAGGCTAGGTATTCGCGGCTGGTGTAAAAATAAAATGGATTTGGGTGCGGTACCGATTTTGGTCTCCAGTCGGTCCGCGTGCTCATCCCCGGTTGCAATTCGGACGTCCGAGTAGGTACGATTTTTGCCTCGCGGAGCTACGGCGAGGTTCAAGAACAATGCCATACCCCTTCTCGTGCCTTTGTGTTCCTGCTGTTGGCGTCGGGCTGCACTGGGGTGTATTGATCTTCGTGACACGAAGAGATGGACCAACGATGGAATGGTGCATCGTGATGGTAAGGCCCAAACACTAAGGCACTGTGAGCACTCGTCAGAAGCTGTTCATTGTTCAACAAAGAGCTAGGAAAAAGGTTAGGGACGGGTGGTGTACGGTGACGATTGACCATTGTATGCTGAAGGTGTCTTTAACCAATGTACCTTAACGGCATGAACCGCAGTCCACGAGGTAAAAGCACGATGAAATTTAAAGAGTTGGAAGGCTGAGCAGCGAGGGTGTCATTGGGGGTTGCGGTAAAGATGGCCCAGCTCGCGACATTATCATTCCGCCACACAACTCAAAGGGTGAGTCCGCATATCCAGGAAAACCTACAAGCAACGTATCCAGTCTGCACAATTAAGGGATTCCCAAGTCACATGGACTCCAGGCCTGCTTGCCGCAACCTGAATTGATGGTTGAGTTGGTGGCTATAACTTGAGGAAGGCAACATCACCTTAGAAAGGCAATATCACCTAGGCAGTATCACTTGGCGAAGGCAAGTGCTCCGGCCAATAGAAGCGCAGAGTAATGCCCTCACTTCGGATACTTTGTATTTGTATTCAGACTTGCGGCTAAGACGACGCTTCACCAGGATGCAAAAGCATACTCAAGTCTCTTGTGGATATTGAGGAAGCATTGCCACCCCGGATCTCCAATACGCTCGAGGACAAGGACGCTTTTGCTTTCGTCGCCAACCACCTGCACCATTACCTGCCCGGCGCCCATAATCGCTCTGTATGCCCCTTCCGAACATCTACGCTACCACAGCAAGCAGCTCAGCCGATTCCGCAGCCAAACTATCCTCTTCCTATACGCCCTTGGCATGCAGGGGTGGTGCACGCAAGGCAATCGCTCTTGCTCACGTGAGCACCACGTTAGCCTCGACTAGGGAGCATAAATACTGAGCCTGCCCATCGCGCTCCTTTACTCCTCCACCTCACAAAGCAAAGCTTCTTCTCCATCACATGCACCTCAGCTAGCGAACGAGAACAACACGATCACCATCAGCACGCTGAGAAGCTCAGCTTGCTGGCTCTTTCAACATCGTTGTTTAGCTGCACGAGCATAGCACGCGATATACCTGGCGGCCAAAACAACAGCTTGTGCCCTCGGGTCAAGAACCCACCTCTGCCTCTCACAAGTGAGTTGCTTGGCCTGTGCGCCGCTTCTCACCTTCCTCACGACACCCACACGACCTCTTGAAGCTCTTCCAATGGCACTTGATGGTCGTAAGGTACTGCTAGTCAGTTGTTGGATCGTCGAAGAAAAAGTTCTCTATCTACCCTCCTGCTGAGCATGCCGAGTCATGCTCAGCAGTGATGGGTGGGTAGGGGGCCCCTCTGCTTTTAGTAGCCTGAATCAGACTGGTTTCAGCGCTGTACAGATACCGGATGGACAATTTAAATATGCATGCTTGGCCTTTGAGTTAGTTGGCGTAAGCCATTCTCTGGGCGGAAACCTCTGCTCCCTGAACACGTGCTCATGTACCTAGGCAGATAGGTGATTGAATAGGTCTCGATCTTTCAAACAATCCACGTCTCCTCGGCTTCTTCTCCACACAAGCTATCCATATCCTCCATGTACTTTGAGAGCCGCTCGATCATCCAACCCGATTGAATCGCACCCCCTTCTCGATCCTTCTCCTGCCAAACCACGCACTTACTAGCTGCAACTGAGTAATCCACGCATCTTGCATTTGCTCCACTGCCGTACCTGATCTCCGTTGACACCAAACAATTCCTATTTGCATACGAGTACTGCATACAGGTCGCCTTCGCCTTACACACCGCGTAGCACCCCTCCACAGACTCGACCGCCCTCGGCTCTCCATCAATCGAAAGATTGTCCCAGTTCTCGACGCGCGTAGCAAGCCCAGGAACAATATAATCTTTGAACACATCACGATGCAGCAAAACGCCCTTGCCCCTCTTCCACCATGCCTGCTCAAACGCCCACATGTTACGCACCTCCTCGCTGCGCATGTGGTGGTATGTAATGGGCGCATAGCACCACGGCCGCCTTTCGATCTTGGAAACATTGTGGTCAAGCGACGAGACCGGCTCGCCTTGGAAATGGGGGAAGGCAGAAAATAGCGGCACATCGACGTCGAGGAGCGCCTTGCCGACCACCACGTCGCCAGCCCAACTTTTCGCCGTGTAGTCGTTATACTCGACGACGTGTGTGTGCACGTGCTGCGTTACCTTTTGTATCGCGGCGCGAGAGAGGACGAAGCCGGAGCCGCTGTGCGCGAACAAGGCGTCGCCTATATACATATGTTTTCCAATGTAAAGATCTTTGCGGGCGTCGAAGTTACCCAGGTACTCAAGGAGATTTTGCCAGACGAGGTATGTGTCGGCTTCGATGAAGACGAACCACTTTGTCTGTGGTCGATGTCGATGGGCCTTTTCTAGCATCGGAAGGAATTTGAATCGGTCCAGTTTCCAGGATGGGTTTTCTGAGAAACCATATGGGCCACTGCCGAGATGTTCCGTGCTATTCAAATGGTGACTGCCTTTCTTCCTGAGGGTCTCATAGAACTGGAACTCGGGCGCCGGGGCTTTGAAAGCCTCACTTACTTCATCTAAGGCGTCGTAAACGTGGTGGCCGTTGATATCTTCTTCATGATCCGAGTACACAACGTAGTTTGGAACGCAGCGAAGCGTAGTGTTGAAATGAATGGGTAGCTTTTGATGAGCCTCTGTTGCGCCAGTCCGAATAACAAGGAGAGTATCGTTTGCAATTGGCGATTGAGGACATATTACTTCATTATTAGGTTGGTTTCGGTGCTTGTTGGTTCTGTGATGGGGTATGAAGCAGTCGTAAAAGAGAATGAAAGCGACCACTACCCCAGCGAGTATTTTCAGCCTATTCCGTCTTCGCAAGGCATTTGGAGATGGTCGTCGAGATCGGAAACTAGGTGATATTTCGATCTTCTTATCGAGGTACATGCTCACGACAGAAGTTATTGAAGCCTTAGAGAAGTAAAGTTACAGCACCACCATAGTAGCCTTCTAATATTCATTGCGGTGGGATTATTCAAGGGGAAAGTGAGCGCCTGAAGTGATGGAAACTCTATATTGCGGCGGGGGCCACTCTAACATTCGGTAATATGCGGCGGTATTACCTACCTTGTACACATTTGCAAGGCACACAAGACTCACCAAGCCACATACTCACCAGATTATTACCTAGGACCTGGACTCGAGATTGGCAGTGGTCGAAATTTGAGTTACAAGGCTCAGCCGAAACAAATGACAGCGTACGTGACGCGTTCTGCACCTCTCTAGCCACCATCTGAGACTAGTAAGCAGGCGGGAAGCAAATGCAGGGGTTGCCGCTGCTCTGCTCCTGATTACTCTCCTCCAGTTGATGCAGTCACAGGCTCGAGATAATGTTTGTTTACATGCAACCCCAGAGACATGGAAAATGCCGCAAGTTTGACATGATCTTTTGTCTGGCTTTTCGAGGTGGCTCGGCCATTATAATAGGCCAATGAGTGAGCTGCGTATAGGAGTCATCTGTTGCAACCGGACAACATATATAAGAAGCATCGCTTGCTGTTCAATCTACAGAACTCGGGCTCAAAACACGACAAGAGATCAAGTCAACACGAGTTTGCATGTTTGAATCCGGGTGTTCAGCCACGACCCACGTGTTTGTGCGTCCCTGAAACGCTTGTGTCCAGGCTGTGTCCGCATCACCACGTCCAGAGGCTCTGAGTGGATGAAAGCGAATGGTCAACAGAGGAGGGCACATAGACCAGCACATGTTGGAACTAGCGGCAGTGAGAGGATCATGTCGATCCGCAGAGGACCCGTCGATGACACCAAGACTTTCAGGGCCGTGGCACGGCGCGGTCTAGATGGCCGCAGAGAGTGCAGTAGCTCGGGTGGAGAGAAAGGTGGCGAGTGACGGGATGGCGATGGGGGGGAGAAAGGGTAATCGGGCTGATCCCTGCATCGCCTTGCATCATCGCTCGAGCAACGCGACTGCCACAGTAACGCAACCAGAATTGCCGGGCGGTGCTCAGGCCCTAGTGAGGTGATATGGGATGATATATCAACGCAAAGGCCGACACTACCTTTGCCTTTTTGCAAACTTATGCCCAGATACGCTCGTCTTTTGTCTTGACAAAACCCAGACCCACCGCCGCACAGCAAAGATAGGCACAAGTCAAGGTAAGCCGCCCAATCCGGAACACCCGGCGTGCGACATGGGAGACGGCGGCAAGCGCACCGTCCCGTGACGTAACGTGGGCCAGTCGTTCTCACTGCAGCCATGACGCTGCAACATGATCGAAGCTGCAACTCGCGCTAACCAAATAACTATATGGACAGGCACACTCCTCGCTGTATATCAATACAGCAGCCCACTTCCCCCCCACAAAGTTCCCATATATCCTGACGCTGATCTAGACGTTGAAGCTTCTTACACTACAACACCACTTACACCCACCACATCCACAATGGTATCGCGAGCACTATCAATGGGCCTCCGTGCCTGGCAGGTATGACACTCACCAACATCCCATTCTCACTTCCATTCTCACCCATCCACAGCTCATCTGCGCAATCCTCGTCACAGCCTTTATGGGTGACAACATCCATCGCGCAAACAACGGCACCCACTCCATCGTCAACTACTCCCTCTTCGTCGGCGTATGGTGGCTCCTCACACTGCTCTATTTCCTCCCAACGTCCTTCATCGAAAAATTCAGCATCCCCGTCGTCGACATGGTCCTGGACGGCCTGAGCGTGCTATTCGGCTTTTGCGCCGCCGTCGCCCTCGCTGCATACCTCGGTGTGCACAGCTGCGCGAACAAGGTACGACCAGGTCTATCTTATCTTGTTACTATTCAGTCTGACCCGCAATAGAACTATACCGACCACAACGGCGTTTGCAATAGCTCTGCCAACACCACGCAAAATTGTCGCCAGGCACAGGCTACGTGTGCCTTCCTCTGGTTCGGCTGGGTCGCCTTCGTTGCATGCCTTGCAATCAACTTCATGAATGGCCGTGGCAGCGGAGTCAACATGCGTGGCGGTATTCGCCGTGGTGGTCCCTCCATGAGCCAGGTCTAGGATACCTGTAATGTTTACTCAGACGAGTCGTGGAATACGCGGACGGATTGCGGCCGTGTGTGAACCGCACCGGAACGGCGCGGGGCTCCTGTTTGAGTAGGGCTCCGTAGGGCTCCTATTGGAATTTCCGTTATGATTCCCGGATATATGTAGGATAGATACTGTTGGTACGGTCATCATGCTTGATGCATTGAGGCTCATCTCGGCAGGTGGATTGGGTATACCAGCAACAAAGGCGTTCTGTGAAAGATTCTTACCGCACTCAATAATACCATGGCTAGCTAATGCAACATCATGAACATGTTAAAAAACAAGTATAATACATCACTTAAAAGTCACTTGAGAGAATCAATATTAACATGATCATCAATTGTAGTTTAAAGTGATACTTGCACTCCATGTGAAAACTAAATAGCGACCGAAAACACCTCCTACTCCATCATGCGACCATCTGGGTCGATGCATATGCCAAAACGCCAAATATGAACAGTGAACAGCCAAATACCGCCAGCGTACAGGGCCATTGGGCCTTTTCATCCATCAAAACCTAACCAAACGAACAGTAACGTGAGGGCATCGAGCCTAGAGTATCCATGAAACGCCAATGCAAAATAACAGAAAAGAAGGGAGGAAAAGCTTTATGCCGCCAAATCGTAACTCCATAATCATACACGTACCAAGATTACGCACACAATCAACGGGAAGGTCCAGCAGCAGGACGAGGAGAAGGATTGTAGGTCCATCCACCATCGCGCACCAAACGCTCCCGAGCCTCGCGTTCCTTGCGCTTCTCTTCCTCCGTGACCTGATCATTGGCCCAGAAAGCACTGCTTGTGCGCTCGCGGAACCGCTTATGACGCTCTTTGTTCGGGAACACTTGTTCCATGTTGAGGGGTGCAATAGGTCCGAAGATGGTTTCAGGGTCCATGAGTTGCTGGCTAGTAAGCATCTCCCGGAGGTTGGGCGTGTTGACCCAGCTAGGTTGCTCAAACTCGTTCTCGGAATCTTCATCCTCAGAGTCAGTCATGATCTCAGGGAGCTTGATGTCGTCGCCATTGGGGTACTGAATCGTTGGGACCTGAGGCTGGGGCGCATGTGCAGACTCCGCAAATGGAATCTTGCCCTTGGCAAATTGCGTATGTGCAGGAGTGATTGGATTCATCTTTGCCTGTTGAGAAGGTCGCTTGGCAGGACGGTGTAGTGTCTCGTCATTCTCAGCTTGGAACGGCCGCTTGGCTGGCTTAGCGGGGTTGACAGGAGGAATAACAATTCGATTCGCATCCTGGACTGTCTGCATCCGGGACACAGGTCTGGAAGCACCAAGATCGGCCCGAGGCTGTTGTGGTGCCGCTGCTTTGAGCTTCTCAACGACCTGTTGCTGTGGACGTACGGCTCGAGGAGCAGCGGGCTTTGCCGCGGGGGCTGGCTTCGATTTGCCAGACAATGCTGAAGTTGGCCTGCTAGACGCAGCTGAAGTGGGCTTTGAAGGTGGAGCATTAGATTTGGCTGCTGGGGCGGGTGCCACAGCAAGCGGCTTGTTTGCCGCAGTTGGTGTAGGGCGAGCTGCTGGAGGCGGGGCCTGGCCATATCTGCTGCTGTTGAGATTGACCATGATCTTTTGTGGTGCCTTTGCTTTTGGCAAAGCCTCCTTGCTCGTATGCTTAACAAGCTTCCTAGGCTCTCGGAGGGCTGCCTTAGTAGTCTTTGTAGTGGGTAAAAGGCTTTTTGGTGGGGGAGGCGGTGGCATCTCATCAGCAGAGTCGACATCCTGGTCCTTTGACGAAGCAGTGTTCATTCGAGAAGTGCCAGGGCGGGAGAGGGGTTGTTGTTGTGGATAGGCCGATGTGGGTGTCTTGGTAGTTGCGGTGACTGATGCAGGTTGTTTCAAACTCGATTGTGATGACATCGCAGACGGAGTCTTCACCGTTCCATTCTTGGACTTCTGGTGATGCGCCGTGGCCTTAGACTGCTCCTTCTCGCGCATTTCCCTCAATTTGTCATCAGCACGCTGTTTCTGTTTAGTGTCTCGTTCTTGTGTGTCCTTCTCCTTCTGCTTCTGGCGCTCAGATGAGCTGCGAGTGCGACGACCACCGTTCTTGGCGGGGCTGCCAGGTACTGCAGCAGTCTTCGTAGACTTGGTGGATGTGTTCGATTCCTTGGATGGAGAGCGTAAGTGAGAGAAAATCCCGGGTTTCTGGTTCCTCTTTGGGCTGCCGAAGACGTCGTCGGATGAGCCATGTGCTTGTAGTTTTGGTCGCATAGGACTCTCAGTCAGTGCATCAAGTTTAACTTGGGCGCTCATGGCGCTTGAGCCAATGATTTTCTCTTTAGCTAAACGAAGTGCTGAGTAAAACTTAGCCTTCGAAGCACTGAGTGGGCCATCCATGTATTTCTTATTAGTCGGAGAGCCGGCCGGAGTGGTTGACTCCACAACTATTGATAAATCGGGGTTAGAGACTGAGATGAGCTTCGAAGGCACAGGCTTCGCCGGTGATGATCGTGAGTCGGCAGTTTGGCTTTTGCTCAGGCCGGGTCTAGCAATCTTAGGAGCAGGTGCTGCGGTGCGAACCGGCGAGATCCAGTCATCATCATCATCATCATCATCTTGTACCGGTGCAGCGGCAGGAAGGCTAGGGTATGCTGGCTGCGATGCATATCCAGGATGAAGGTCTTCTTTCGATTGTGCTGAAGTAAAGCTCTGGGGTTGGGATGATTGTGAAGACATTATGCTCTGGCTGGTACGCTTCGGCGCTTCGCTCTGCTGTTTGAGCATGTTAATACGCTCGTACAGGCGTTGTGTGGACGTCTTGTTATGAATTTTGGTGGTTTCTGACCCCTCTAGATGAAGGGCTGGACGTGCGTCTTCTTCGTCCATCTCATCGTCATGTGTGTCAGTTGGATATCCAAGCTGACTGCCTCCCAGGCTTTTGCCACCAGTGTACCTGCCCATCTGGCTATTGCGCGCCTTACTCGGGTCGATGTGACTTGTCCGCGAGACACGATTACCCATGCTCTTCTTTGCAAGCAATGGTTCGCGTGCAGGGAGAGACGCAAAGGTGAGACTACTCTTCCTAACAAGCGGTTTCACAGGACTTGAGTTGTCCGAGGGCGAGCGTACATCATCATCAATGTCCATCTGATCGTCTACTTCGTGATGTACCACGGTATCGTCGTGGGAAGCGGCTTCCGAAGGAGCTTTAGGATAACCCGCGGGTGTGGTGGACACTATTGGGGCAAAGAGCGTCTTCGGCTCAGGTGCATGAGCTCGGTGTTGTGCAGTATCAAGAGCCGCATGTGTTTCGGCCGAGATGCTGTACGTCTCTGAAAAGGCACGAGGTGGGTCGGGGAAATCGGGAATATCCTGCATATCCTCATCTTCCTCACCAGCGGAGCTAAGCTCATGACGAATGACTGTGTCTTGTCCATCCGATCGCGAAGTGTCCGCATCGCCATCTACATCCATTGCGTTATCGTCTTTGGCGCGCAAATTCTCTCGAGATGGATTCTTGCTCGCGAATGCCTCTTTCGCGGAGACGAATGAGTCACCCGTGTCACGTCGTTGATCGCTGGGCTCATCCATCGAGCGTTGGGAAGGTTGTGTGGGTTGAGTAGGTTGAGTAGACTGAAGGTATGATTGTGAAAAGACATTGTCGTCGTCGGGTGCGCTCATGACTGTATCTTGGGTAGATTGGAGCTGGCTCCATGGCGCTGTAGAGGGCTGAGCTGGTGACTGGCTGATGGTATCGATGTGGAAGCTGCGATCTGGGTTCTCTTTGCCGCTGGTCAGGTTCTGGGAGAAGAGCTGTCGCGCAATGGGTGTCTTTGCAGCAGGAGACAGAGCTCGAAGCTTGTTCTCGTCCTCGGCTATGTGGAAGCGCGCTTTTGTCGCGGGTTTTTGGAGGTTATTCTTCAGACTCTGTTCGGCGGGGCTGAGGCGGTTCTGGGCATTGGCAGTGATGAGGTTGGCCAGAGGCTGCCCAGAGTTAGTGCGCGAGACGCGAGACACGACAATGGGGGGCTGGCTCACCTGACGCGACTCAACGGCCTTCTTGCGCGCAGTGCGAGGGGTCTTGCCGCGCAGCTTGCCAGGCGTCTTGAAGACCTCGAGATTGTGTCTAGCAAGCAGTCAGTACAGGCTGGGCGCCGTGGGAGGCGGGCGCGACGTACGGTGCATCATTGGCACAGATGTCGGCCATATGCTCGTTGAGCCATTCCAGCTCGTTGCGGACGGAGAAGCCAAAGTCTTCCAGCTCCTGCGCGACCAGATCGTTGGACTGATGGCGCTCTTCGAGGATCCAGCCGGCCGAGCCGATGGCGGGGACTTTGGTGCGACCTGCCATCGTGGTGGTGAGTCGAAAGGCGTTGGGATATTGCAGGCGCGACGCGATGAGGCAGTCGCGACGGGAGAGCGTTGGAAATGGAGTTTGGGTTAACTAGACATGACGCGTCTGAATTAGCACAAGAAATCTGGACGTGCACCAACGTGGGAGGTACGTTGGGTGGATTGCGAAGTATTGGGGGTTGGTGGAGTCGATGGTGTTCGGTGCTTTGCGTGTTATTGTGCGGGATGAGCACAAACATTCGACGATGCGCGATGGCCAGTGCGCCTGCCGTCTTGGCCCAGCCACCCACCAAACTACGAGTCTTCGCCAAGACTTTTCACGTGACATATGCCCACCATACAACGCGCATCGCATTACTGGCATCGAGAACAGAAGATAGTTATAGCTTCATACCCCAGGGTTTTGAGAATTTCAATTTGATCGTCGCAAATGACCGCAGCAATATCCCCACCATCCCAGCTTACTACGAGTACATCGATATTGACATGCCAGACACTGCATGTATTTGACTCACTTCCACCAAGTTTTGTATTTTAAATAGTGGCTTCCAGCCTTAGTTGCTCGTTGATGGTTTTTAAGATCGATCTATCTGATCAGAATTTTCAACTATGTAACTTTGCTACCACGGAACGCACTTGCACGCTACTTCGCCCACCCTCTATATATCTCCATAGCGCCCACCTCTTCGGCCCCGCACTTCCACTTCCCGCTCATCACAAACCATCATTGCAACATACTATCGTTTAAGCCATCATCGACTATACATTTGGATTCTTTCTCCCTGCCCCGAGCAGAACAGCTTCCAACAAACTTCGACCTCTTTCTACTACTATCATCCAAGTTCCTCTATACTATGGATAAAGTGCCAAGACCATCGCCCATTGAGGGCTCATGTATGTACCGCAGTCTACAATCTTCAGGCGACGTTTGCCTTATCACTGGTGGCCCACATCTTCAGCCTCCTGTACGTGCTCCTGCCGGTACACACCAGCACCTTACACAACAGCCCATGCCCTCTATAGGCTCATCTCAAGACGTTCAGCCGGTACTATCCTTCTTCAATCGCTTTCATCCAGCACCAAGGTCCGTCATTAAAATACCGCCTCCAAGTTCGAGTGGTTATGGCAATAAAAAGGAGTATCAGAGAGAATCCAAGGATAAGGCTATCATGGATACACATAGGTCCAAAGCCAGGATCAAAACACCACTCAAACCCGACCCCAGCCACTCTATCGCTATGCCACAAACGCTCGAGGATCAGCTTTTTCGCGTAGAAAACTTGACTCTGAAAGTACACAAGTCGGTTTCCGATATTAGTGTCAATGAAAATGGTATCGATAAAATTACCGAAAAGTGTGGCTGTTTAGCTTGCAAAACAAGTCGAAAAGAAAAAGTGTTCCCAGCTTCATCTAGGTCGAATAAAACATTCACAACGCCGGCGCACATTCCCAAAAAAGAGCCCTGGATAGACACCGCCTTCAAGTGCAAGTGTATGTTGTGCCAACAAAAGCAAAAGGATGAGGCTCCCTCTCCTCAATCTACCGAATCACCCCCGCCGCCAACGCACGCTTCCAACATCGGAACCAAAGACGACACAAACGGACGTGGCTGCAAGATTTGCCACATAAAGGTGAAAGGCAAAAAAAATGGGCTGCAGTGTGACAAGAAGGCTTCGTTTCCACATACATGTACAGCATCAAAGGCCTCAGAATCGTTGCATGGCAATCGCGTCGACGAACCCACAGTGACATCTAGGTATTCCGCAATACACCATCAGTACAGCCCCGGGGAACTAGTCGAACATCAGATTGAGTTTACCAGCTCTCCACCAGAGAATTGGGAGAGGAATTTCAATGAGGCTCAAGAAAGGATAAAATCAAACGAACAAATCATTATCAAAAATGCCAAATCTATACAGAAGAACATCGAAGAGTTCAATAAACGGAAGTTCCCTCTACAACATCTTCCTCTTTGGCTGGAAACTGGGGCGCGAGTAGATTCCTCAGATGACTCTACAGTTTCATCTATGGACGATATAGACTTGGAAGAAGATGATGGCAACGAGGACTGGGAAAAGGTTGAAAAGGAGGATGCTATGAATTGGGAAATTCTGCATAGCTCGCGTCGCTAAGTCTTCAGAGTCTTTCTATTCATTCCTATTTAGATCTATTGTTTCATTGGTGTGCGTATACGTAATTCATGTCGTATGATAGCGCTTAATCTCGAAGAACTAGTCACTCTTGAAAAATTGATTCCTGAAAGTATATGCACCAACCCAAATTTTGTATTACTCTAATTGACGTGTTTCTAGAGAGTCTGCAGATATTGCCCATAGTTTATGCAAAAGCTCGAGTTCAATCTACGAGGTAAAAAGACTATGGCTTGACGGCTTATAGCTTCAAATCAATCTGCGAAAGATTATTTTCAATCGCACTGTACAAATTCTCATTCGGAGGTCGAATGCGACTTACAAAGTGACAATGCCGTTACATATTTCGAACTTGCCTTCATCACCTTGGGCTTGATTTGCAATTTTCATACATGATTCATCAATATCAACAGCAAGCTAAATCAAATATGTTCCACCCAGAGGCCTCTGACGCGATGATCCCCTTCATCCAGCCTCGTTCGCGTGCCGCGCAAATTTTCCGAACTCGCCTTCACAGCAAGCACCACATCTCCGTACCAGAACCCATTCTGCTTGGTTGCCTCGGTCTCTTCATTGTTTTTGGGCAGTCTTAGTATAATACTGGCTCCCCTTTCCAGGCCATCTACATCAGATGCTCTCCCTGCCAGGAAAACTTCACCTTCTTTCCCTGCCCGAAAAGCACCTAGAATTGATGCATAGGCATTTTTTGTCTCATCAAGTAGTGATTGGTCTTTAACCACGATAGTGAGCTGATGTATGCCCAACGCGGCGCAAGGATGAGCCGTTTTCTCAGCAGATAGCGGCACGCGAACATCGCGTTCAGTGATGTCGTGGCAGAAGAAGGGAATCCGGCCTCGCACATGCTGTCCACCATTCTCGCCCCTTGGAAAAGTAACAGCCCATTTCACGTCAATCCCGTCAGCGCGCTTCCGGCCCCCACGGATTGGCTCGGCATGCGTCTCTTTCACGCTTTTGTGGTTCTCTTCGGGTGACATCGAGTTGGTGAGACACCAATCTTTCCAGCCAGTAAACTTGACTTCTGGTCCCCACCAGTGTTGGTCAACTTTATTGTCATCGATGAAGCTAATGATTTCGATGTAGCAGCCATCCGCGAGAAGGATGAGAACGTTAGAAGTGGCCCCATCGCCATGAAAACCGCCAGGCGTGAGGGTGAAGTTCTTCTCAAAGAATGGTGGTACTCTTGGGAGCTTGGTGTCCGGATTCGAGGGGGCAAAGAGGATGAGATGGTCGAGAAGCTGTGCTGAAGACATTATGAGTCGATATCGGTTCTATCGATCGATAGCATCTTCGTCGTGGCGTAATGTAAGAATCTTGGAATGGGAAAGATCACTATAGGATTTGTTGTTGTAACTTAGCGATAAATTTCTATGCGACCTCGGGATGACTCCGCATTGGGGCAAAACTTTCCGATGACCCAAAGTGGGGTTTCGTTAGTTGACAAATCACCCCTTCATGTTCACAAACCCCATAGCCCCGACGGACTACGTGATATTCTTGATTAGTTAAGAAACATATTTATAGTGATCATGAATCTTTGTAAGAGCACCAACCCGGGTATGATAAGATTGTGGTCTAGCATAGAGAGGCAGCGAACCTGTGTTACGCCTACATCAGCCTGTAGGCCATAGTGTTGGATGAAATCCAAGTAAGGACTAAGATATGTCCGCTGCTTTCCTTATTTACACAAGTGACCATGTGCTACTTATTCTCACCCAAATAAAATTCTACATATCTCACAAGAGCAAAGCTACCTATATTTGATGGAATGCTCAGGCTCATTGCTGAAGTATGGAAAGCTATTCATCGAGAAATATCGCTACAATAATATTTGGTGGTTCACTAGATCATATCATACCTATCGCTAGTGGACTTCTACAACCTAATGCTGGCTCTATAGTAATATGCTGCCCCTGTCAATTTGTGCTTAGTACTGCATACTCACCCTACATGGTGGACCGGGAAAGTTGTTTCAAAGTAGTCACCGTGGGCTCACTCCCCACCCTACAGATCCCATTAAGATAATAGCCTGGTATCGTATCGCAAACCCGTATGAGCTAGACACTTTCTATGGACAAACAGATGAACTTCTAATGGTTGTTCAGAGTGCTAAGCCGTCGCCCGATCGTGTCTTTTACTTTTGTCCAGACTTAGCCAGCGCCAAAATTCCCCATCATAAGCGCCCAAATAAAAGAATCTACTGCTAAGATAGTGATTGGATTTACCACTCAGCCCAAGGCCACTGGACGCGATACGTAGAACCTGGACAACTGGAAGAGGTCTGGAAGCCAAACATTTTCTTTCGCCGCTTCGAAACAACGACGTATAAGTACGAGGAAGCGTACACTAGTATCACGAAATTAAAAGACGTCGATCCAAACATAAGAAGTATATATACGCGTACAACAAGTGGATAGACCAGATTAGGCGCCACCGAGATAGCAAGTACAATAAAATGATGATCAAAGTCTCCTGCGCAATCATTGAGCGACCTGCTCTTTATATAGCCATCAACTCGTTCTTCCGCAATGCAAGTTTACATAAGTTTGATTTCGGTCAGGGTGTATGAATGGGTCAAAAAGAACTGCAAGTCATGGCTGACAGAGCCAATAAAGCGGGGGGTAAAGCTCGGTAAATCGATGCTATTCGTGGCCAGTGGGTGGTGTCTTCTCACGAAGGCAAATGTAAAACCATCTTTGACTTACTTCAGAGAGCTCAAGCTCTATGGGAGCGCCCAAAACGCAACAAGAGCATTGCTCGTGCTGAGTTATATCCCACTGATGCCATATCGCTATCGCCGTTCCCAGTTGGACCTACTGGTGAGCCTGTTGAAGGGTAAGAGTGAGAATAACAGTGAGCAAAATATTAAACCGAAAGAGAAAGGAAAAACGAATGGTAAACGTGAGAGTAAATCCAAGAGCCGTATCTTCACTGTTGATGAGGACAGTTCAAAGCTGTCTGATACACTCACTAGAGTCCTCACATATTCCCCCAGACAGGACTTCCAGCTTCCTACGCCGGAAGTTATGAACGAGGACGACCCCCATACAGATACCGATGAAGAAGTACGCGTTAGCGAAATCGAGAAGCTAGACGAGATGGATTGGGAGACATGTAATAACTCGACCGGAAAGGATCTCGATGATAATTCTGCTACAGACGTTATATCCGATGCTTATATTGACAGGAAGGCACCCATTAGTGTATTTAATAACGATCAAGGCTCAACGGTCTAGACTTCACCCATTGCTGGTACAGTCACGCCCAAGAAACGCAAACGCGAGCTTGGATTCGTTGATAAAGATTGAAATTGTGGAGACGACGAGTCAGAGGAGTCTCATGTTTGAGCATTTTCAGTGGAAAAGATGCGTATGAGCCCGTGTCGGAAGGTGATGATGAGCTGATCGGCGATGGTGTAAAGTGAAATATGATAGCCTTTAAATCTGCCCAAATGGTGGCGCATGAAGGTAGAGTAAGTGGCGCCATATCATTCTCATCTAGGAGTAGGTATAAATACTCTTCAGTGCATGCGAAAGCGTATCCATAATCTTCACTTGGCATACGGCATTCAAGTCAATCGATTTATGATTGTTTCTTATTAGTTGTGCCGGCGTTGAAAACAAAATCATATTGTCAATTGACATGATGTTAATGCCATAACATTCTTTATCACCAGAAGTCTTGCGGAGATCCACGCCTTTCGTGTCTCGATTGCCAATTTGGTGGATAGTGGCCTGTAACCCCGGCAATAGGAAGAAATGGACTTGGTAGTTCATTATCCTTGGGACTTTCAGACTCATCATCAAGCTCACTAACATCGTCATATTCGTTGTATACCACACTCCGAGCAACCACATCCGCCTCTCTTTCCGTGCTAACCGTTGCTGTGTTCTCCTCAGGTTCTTGGCCTTCACTTTCGTATTCTGGAGAGACCTGCAATCCAGGAGACCAGCTCAATGGCCTTTGCGGAGTAGGCTGTATGATCGCCGCAACATCGTGGTTCCTTTGGCTCTGAACCTCGATAGGATACAGAGTTGTATCGATAATATTCTCTTCCTCCTTCGCGACCGCTATTTCCGTAGGCTTCATACTCTCAGTCCCATACTCTGGAGCAACTATAATTGTATGCGATGAGTTTATTGGCCTTTTGTGAACGGGTTGTGCAAGCATCCTATCATCGTGGCTCATTCGACGTCTTGGAATGTGCTGATAACGAGGGGGCTCAGCCGCTTCGGTTACTGGAGGATAGGGGCCTTGAGGCGTTGCTTGAGTATCTTCGGATAAAATCGAAAAGCCATGCTCCTCTAATCTTAGACATGGGCCTGAACACCTGGAGCAGTCGTTCAAGGGATCGTTATGATCATGGACAGGTATTATCGGAGTCACCGGCACTCTCCGAGTGGCAGATAGTGAAGAATTTGTTGCTGAGGATATTGCAATGATAGGAGCCTTCGACCGTGAAGAATTGGATGGATTCAGCGGTGGCTTTTCCAGAATAGTATGATCCAATCGCCGTCGCCGTCTTTTACCCAAGTTTTGAGTAGGTAGAGACTGCTCAACATGTTGTTCCACGCTTCTGGTAAATCCTAACAGTTGTCTAGCCTCCGGCAGAACTACCGTTGCATTCACGCGGACTCTCTCGTCGTACTCGAGAAGTTCACTTTTGATTTCTTGCAAACGACGGTCGATGATGTGTCTTTGTTCACGACGATGATGCCTGATGTAATTCAGTCTTTTAAATCTGTTTTGAGAAACTGATAAACTTACTCCATCTGCTTTAGCTCGTACAGTCTATCCTCAACTGACATTCCCAACCGCTCTTCTATAGCTTGCCGTTCCTCGGGTGTAGTGATAGCGCATAAAACGTCTATTTGTTCTTGAAGTTTCTCAATGATTCGGATGTTTGAAAACGCCGCCATACTTTCTCGTGCAAGGCTCAATGATGAACGTAAATACTTTACTTCATGTTCGCTGAAGTACCATTTTACGTGGGCAACTGCCTTTTCAATTTTCGAACGGCCAGCCAATATTCCAACTCGTTTCACTAGTTCTTCGACACTGTTGATTGTTTCTCTGCACCAAGCTTCAAGACGTCGCGTCGGGCGTCTCTTACCCCTCGCATCGGAAATACAAAGGGTGTAGAAATCTGCATACAAACCAGAGAAAACGTCCATTTCCTTCATCAACTTCACGATCTCACGTGGTGCATGCCTAATCTTGTGAATTATTTTGCGTAGTGCCACACTCAGTCGCAGTATCTCTGCACCGAGACTGACTCCCGCTGCTACACCACCAACGATTGCCAACGCCTCCATTTTGATGCGAAACGAACAAACAAGATTGGAAATGATCTGAAAATGTGGCAAAGTGAGAAATCAAAGTTCGGCTTTAGGATAGGATGCGCTATCTCAGGGATTAAGTAGCGAGGCGAGGAGAGCATGCCAATGCAATGTTCGACCGGTGAACTGCAGGTGAAGGTCCTCCTGCGGGGTTTGTCGCGGCCATCCAACCAGCGTATTGTGACACTCAACATATTCAAAAGTCTACGTAAGCGATGGTCAGGCTCAACGCTGCTTCGCCTTCTTGCATGCATCTCAATCTTTGTATTATTGGCTTGAGAATATAATTTGCATGGGGCATCGGCGACTCCTTCTCCTATTCGATATCGATTTGGCTCACAGCCTACCTATTGTCCTGCCTCCCATTACTTCAGCCTGAAGTAATGAGCTACAGCCGTTACACGAAAGTGCGCCTCGCTCTCCACTTGTTGCTGAGCACACACTCATTTATATATTGTCAGAATGTACACTCTTGATCCATGGCCATCTCTAGTTGGTCAATGGACAGATGAGAAAGGGCCAATAAAAAAAAGAGAAGTCCTCACGTAGGATAAGTAGCAGAACGAAGGATCCTTGATGCATTCATAAAGTACCTCATAGGTACACTCGGTGAGCTCTCAGTAACTCAAACACCTAATCGGTATCAAGACCAGACCTATAGAAGGGTATCATCCGTGTCCCAAACACCATACACAAAACATGAATGCTCAGTTCTCTCCCCGAACACCCTCCTATCCCCAATCAGTCCATTTCCCCAGCGCTCAAACAAAAAATCGCACCCATTCCACTCCAAATGCAGCAGGAAAGAAAAGGAGACAAAGGACTTACTTTGAACATAGATACCCATCCATAACCTGCCTCTGTGTCTGGCCTACTTCATCTCGTGTTCCCTACTCATCCGCAACACCATGCGTTCTGCTGGCACCTTCTTCCTCTCCTTTGGAAGCGGTTTGCCCGACAAGATAGCGCGAAGCTTCGGGTTCTGCACCAACCTATTGACTGAATCGCCCCCGCGGGAAGTATTGACAACAGCCCTAGGCTTACGCTTCTTGATAGGCCTATTTACCATACGAATGGCAGGGATAGAAGCTGGGACCTGGATGCGAGGAGGTGGCTCGGTTGGCCTGAGGAGAGGTGGAGACCCTGTAGGCTGGGTGGGTTGGGAGCCGATGAAGATATTGGAGCGCGGGGCGCGGTCGATGTTGTTGACAGAGAGATTGGCAAGAGGCGAGTTTACAGCACCGTTCGATATAGATCTGGTGTGGAAGGCGAGGCCTTGCGTGTGTTGCTGAACTTGGGGTCTCGAAGATGCTTCGATGTCACCAACACCACGATCGACTGTAGTCCTGGTGATGCGATCTTCCAGTCGACGGATAGTTCGAGGGCGAGGCCTTGCAGTGACGCGGCGTCTGGTCAAACTGCGGGCGTAAGTGTTGCTTGAAGTGATGCGGTCTACCAGGCAGGGTCGACTGGACGCTATATTTGACGCGATGCGGTCGACTAGGCGCGGCAGAGTGGATGCTTCATGTGTTCCGTCAGCTCCATGCACTTCATCTAAAGCTTGAGATAGAACTTGTGAGCGGCGCTCATCGCGGGAACGCTGGCGGTACGCATCTCGTCCACGGGTATGGCCTCGAGCGCCAGCTGAACGGTTCTGATTGACTCCGGCGTTGGTATTCGCATTCCGATTGAGGCGAGTCCGGATGGAACCAGAGGGCAGGCCAGCGCGGCGAGTTTGGGGACCATTTGTAGGTGCCATCGTCAAGTTGGGTAGAAAAATTTACCTGCAGTCTGTCACACGGTGAAGACTCGTACCTCTGATTGAGTGTTTACCCAGACTTGAGGTTGATCTTGTTGTCGTAGATAAACGCGGTGGTGCGTAATTTATACATCCGGGCGTGCATAGAAACTATAGCTCGTCAGGCAACGCAATGTTTTATGGAGTGAAAGTCCACCGCGTATATCACGTGCGTTTGTTATGGTGGATGCCTTGCCACAGCAATGGCTCGTCAGAAGTGAATCAAGCAGGAGGAACAGACGGAACGATAAGCGGACCCGCACTAGGAAATAACTGCATTGGACCTATGCAATACCGAAATGATTCACCTTCGTCGAGGTATCCAAGGAGCGGGATTATCCCTACCGACGCTGTCATCCATAAACCACCCTATGATTGAATTTGATAGGCTATATCCATAGACCAAGAGAACGACGTAAATAAGCAGAGACTCGAAACAATCCATTACAGTGGAACACATGGTAAAATGTGCGCAAAGTGCGCGCCTCGGTTGCGCCTCGAACGTCCGGCCATGTGCAGTTGATGTAGAACGCAAGATTTAAACCATACAAAGGGAAGTTTGGAAGCCGCTTCCCACTTCCGCGGCGGACCTAGATGTCCTCCATGTTGCCCACCGCTTCGTCTTCATCGCCGGATTCGTAGCTGCCCACGGAGCTCATCTCGTCATCGTCATCGTTATCTTTATCCGAGTCCTCGGCGGTGTCTTTGTTAGCATACTTTTGTACGTACTCTAGGTCAAGCTTAGCTAGGTTGCTCAATGTCCTTGAAATCGTATAATGTATACCTTTCACCTTTGCGTCATAGCTCTTTGGTTCCCTCATGAGTAGAGCAGCAGCCTCGCCGTTCAGTGGATCCGTAGGGTTAGGATATCGGAGGAGTTGTGGGAGGAAGACTTCGAAGATGTTAATCATGTCGTACATGGGTGACCATGTCTGGTTGATGACGTCGAGGCAGACGGAGCCTGAGCTATAAGCTTGTCAGCGATTGATCGCAACTTGAAGATAGGGTTCGCAGGTATTGACTGAAACATACAGTTCATCAATGTTGGGGTGGAATATCCTGTTGACGAAACCGATGCTAGGGCTCTTATACGGATATTGGTCTGGTAGTTCAACATGGATCTTCCAGAGGCCACCTTGGAATGGAGCTGCTTCTAATTAGTATTCGTAACCTGTTAGCAAGCAGGTTGCGCATACTCTCTTCAGGGCCTTTAAAGCGGACGTAGAACTCTTGCCTGTGATGTATCAGTTTCGTTGCGGTTGGGTTACAAAAGCAGGATGGGAAAGACAGACACTGATAATCGTTAGCTACTATAGGAGAAATCAGTACGGGGTAGCGTACTGTTGTCGTTGACGAGTGTGACCTCGTAGTCGCTCATAAGCCTACTATGTATCAGTCTTGCTTGCTCGAGATAGGGAGGCGGGGATTCGATGAACATACATCCTGGGTTTGTGTTAGTGTATTACTCGAATTTCTAGGGCTACCTTCACTTACTTCATAACCTATTTGCAGCGAAAAGAAGTCTCCGTCAGCTCTTGCGTCAGTGTCAAGTATGGGTAGCACGTACATCTGTCTCAATGCGCCTCTTTGGGGAGCTCATGACGTCAATACCGTCGCAGACAGCCCTTCGTGATGTTTCTAGTCTTCTGCCCTCCTTGCCGAAGGTATGTATATGCTGGACGTGTGGACGTGCAGCTTGTAGGTTGAGGGTGAGGTCGTGGAATGGGTCGCGGGGTTATCGATAACAGGTGAGAGCCGGTTGAGGTTTGCTGGCGGGGCGTTGTCGCTTTGTTGGCAGCAAGTGGGGTGGGGTGGGTTGAATGTGTGAGTCGGCGTGTTGGGTTGTATGGTGCAAGCTAGAGTGGGATGTCGTGTCCGTGACGAGGAACGACGCTATAGGCTGCTTGAGTAAATGAGAGGTCCTGGAGGTAGTCACGGTCACGAGCACCGGGAGGTCACGCTTGAAATCGGCAGCCAGACTATGGATACATCACTAAGACGCGTATGTCACCGTTTGGCTATACGCCACCCCCGGCCTTTTTTATTCCTTCGTAGCAGTAAGCACACGGACTTGAATACTCCAAGAAGATGGAACATGCCGGCCTAGTATGACTGAGCTTCCAGCAGTTGTTACCAATGGCAGCCAAGCATTGCCGCATCTCTCCCGAGCCTCGGCCTGAAACAAAGGCATGCCGATCGTCCGTGCCCTTCCGATCGCACCCATCGCCAAACCAGCATCAGCATCTCAACGGTCGCAGAGCGCTCACCCAAAGGCATGCCTTCCCCCTCATCATGAGTGCCGAGATTAGACCTCCAGGTGGCCGGGAGAAGCGACTCCATGGTCGTGGTCAAGCCTCAACAAAGAGACGTCTAGCCCAAAGCTGACTAGAACGCCTGAGCTCGGACACCCTCGGTTCTTCCACACCAAGGCTCCCAGTACAAGCTCTACAGCGCAACTTTCTGTACAGCTTCATAAAACCAAATCCGTCCGCCCTAGCCATGCCTGCCGATCCTGATTCTGCATTCCTCGTTTTGGCTCTACTATATTTCACCCCATTCAACCACCCTTGAAGCACCCATTGAAGAGCATCTCTGCCATGTCACGTGCCCTCACAAATGCTCTTCGGACAGTTTCAACACCATACAAAACAGCGCTACGAACTTCCCCATTGTCGCCCGTCTGTCCTCAACATGCAGCATCTGTCACCCATGTTCGATGGAGTTCACACTCACCCTTGAGTGCTACACCAACTCATGGTCGCAAGCCTGTCACCGTCAATACTCTCCAATCGCTATATCGAAAGAATGAACCCATTACCATGATCACGGCGCATGACTTTCCCAGCGCCCACGTTGCCGACTGCGCAGGCATGGACATGATACTCGTCGGAGACAGCCTGGCCATGGTCGCGCTTGGTATGGAAGACACAAGTGAAGTACTGATGGAAGACATGTTGTTGCACTGCAAGTCAGTTGCCCGTGCAACCAAGGCTGCATTTACGGTAAGTCTTCTGCTCACTGCCTTTGTTAGTATACTAATGCCGTCCAGGTTGGAGATTTACCAATGGGAAGCTACGAAATCTCTCCTGAGCAAGCATTAGCCTCTGCTATTCGCATGATTAAGACAGGGCGTGTCAAATCTGTCAAGCTGGAAGGTGGAAAGGAAATGGCGCCGACAATCTCCAAGATTACAGAAGCAGGTATACCGGTCCTGGCACACGTAGGTCTCACTCCACAGAGACAAAATGCTTTGGGTGGCTTCCGTGTGCAAGGTAAGAGCACTGCGTCAGCTGTCAAACTGCTCGAAGACGCTCTCGCGGCGCAAGAAGCTGGCGCATATGCAATCGTGTTGGAGGCTGTACCACCTGAAATTGCTGCATTAGTAACCAAGGAGCTCCGTATTCCTACCATTGGCATTGGCGCCGGTAACGGCTGCTCAGGTCAAGTGTTGGTCCAGGTTGATATGTTAGGCAACTTCCCTCCAGGACGATTTCTCCCTAAATTTGTTAAGCAATATGGCGATGTTTGGAGCGAGTCCAAGAGGGCGATTGAGCGATATCGAACGGAGGTAAAGAGTCGAGCGTATCCTGCAGCAGAACATACATATCCGGTACCAAAGGATGTAGTCTCCGAGTTCGAGCAGTTGATTGAAGAGAAGCGAAACGCATAGCTGTGAGGGCTGGGAGTCTGTTGGATGTTCTTTGGTGTCAATAATTTTCGTTCTTCGTCATACTCAAGGCGTCGGTAGCGTCTGGATTGTGGTCGTACTATAGATTTATCAAGATTTCACCAGATTTAGAAGCCTCTTTCATTTATAAAACCACTAAGAGAAGTGCTTGTACATATGTCAAAGTACTGCACGATCTCAAGTCTAATGCGATGCGGCGGCGAATTATCCACTCATCCAAACGCAGGCGACATAGCATATCCCACGACTAACTCTTCGTTTTGCTTAAAACACTATAGCATTGATAATTAGCCCATGTACAAACAAAGTGGATCAATCATACCGTCCACAAGTTTCCTACCCCCTCATCTAGCGCCGGCGAGAAAACACTGCCAACGTAGCAAAACACACTCTCATGCGCCTGAACCTTCAGCTTTTTCCGTATAAACTTCACAATCGTATCGAAACGATGGTTTGTAGACAGTTTGAACACTCGCTGATTGAGGTGCGGCGCCGACCCGATTGGCTGCAGGCGGACAGTAACTATTATGTCATGAGCCTAAATCAGGAAACTGAAGAACAGAAATCAAATAGAAAAGGGGGTTGTAGCCTAAGGTGACCGGACTTGCAAAGCCTTAAGGCCAGATACAGGATGGGCAGGGCCCGTGTGTTGGTTAGGAATAGTAACCCAAGCTTACTTTTTTGCACGGTTAGATTACCTGCGGATTCAAGCGCTTTCGATGCATCACGAGGCAGGTTTGTAAGGACGACAGATGCAGCCATTGTGAGTGGGGCTTCCATTGCATCGTCCGCTTCGGGTATCATCTCATCCCGTGTGCCCGACATTTCGGACCAGATTGAAAGAATTCGCACTTATTCGAGGTGCGCGTAATCCGGATGTGCTTGATGAAATGCCTTAAAAAGAGAGGAGGGCGGGATGACGGCATGTCAATGAGAGGAGAGCAGTCATGTGGCGCAATTGATGGATGATGGAAGTCACACTGTAAGTGGCGGCCTAGCCAATCACAGTCCGTGTTGGCCAGCTATAACTTTCACACGCAGATGATCGTTCATGTTGATTTTTACTATTGCATTGATACTCAATAAGATATTTACTACGATAGTGATATATACCATCGCCTCCAACATCTTCGTACTTCTACTACACATCCTCGTGTTGCCCTGAGGATATCCTTCGGACCGCTATATAACAGTCCCCAGTTCTCCAACACGCTGATCAGTCAGCTTGCAATCGCAAACAACACTGACGAAAGAGACCACAACGGCCGTAACACAGTGGTTACATACAATGACACATTCATCGTAGGCCACCAAAGATGGAAAATGCACCGCCTAGAAACTGCACAACCAAACCATGCCAAGTAAAAGGAAAATGAGAATACGCCTCGAAAATGCTCAAACCACCAAAATGCTGTGTATCGGGTATTCGCTCACAGAGGAAACAGCCATGCACCGGTTGGCCGGTATGAATTGAATAAGAAGTACAAACAAGAGGTATGTCGTATGTATTAGGTCATGCACTATCGCCATATAGCGTGCAGAGTTTTAATCGTGTATTTTACGTAGCTCAATGGCGGTCAAGCTGATTAAGGAGTTGATCAAGTTCAGCCCAATTTTCCGTCGTAAGGGCGAATTTTCGGTGTTTGCGGGAGACAACATGCTACATCAACGTTAGTATGGCACATGTAAAAGTATGATGAGTGTCCTCACCTCATCGAAGTCATTAAACTTCTCCCTGCAGTTCTCGCAGTAACCTGGCTTGAGTTCCTTCTCGACAGTCTTACGTCTACGTAAGGCTGCCGCTTTCCGAGCCTGTCTCTCCATATCTTCATCCTCATGGACAAAGCCAAGGGTCTCTTGAGCCTTGCGCTTAGCCGCTCGTGTCGGTGGCACATGCTCCTGATTAATCATGGTCCTAACTTCATTCATAGTAGAAGACTGGCCACTGTTGGTATTGGCAGATGGAACGCTATTCTTCTCGAGCACCTTTCGCTTCAAAGCGTTCACTTCCTTGCTGTTTCCAGCTCGAGGTGCCGCGGCAGTGGAAGAGATCATTTGAGACCGGATGGCGGAAGTAATATTAGAGGCTTGCAGACCAGATGCGATTGGTTCACCAGCAATGAAACGAGGTATTCCCCGTACATTAGCCTGTGCACTGCCAAACATGGGAGGAACTCCATCAGCGGTGCTAGCACGTTTGGCAGGAATGGCTTTGGGTGGGTCAAGTGGTTTCGAGTCTTCCTCTTCATCTGCCTTCACAAAGGCGGCTGGGGCACTCGGCCGACGTGCCAGGTTGTTGTTTTCTCCTAGAGCCATCTTCTCTTCTGCGGCGGATGCTGCTCGAGTACGCGGGGGAGCAACAGCCGCAGCCCTTTGCGCACGTCGCGCCTCTTGCTCCTCCATTTGTCGGCGCCCAAAATGGGGATCTTCAACGAAGGGGCACTTGCCGTTTCCTGAGGCACGAAACTGCGGCCACTTGCCCTTCTCCTTCTCCACCTTTTGGTATTCTCGAATCATCACGGGTCGCGTAGCCTCGTCCATGTCATGAACATAAATATAGTATCCTCGCAGTGGAATCAGATCCTGCGTAGTCAGGATGTAGTCACGGTCCATCTTCTCGTTCTGCAAAAGCTTCTGCAAGTCTGCTGGTCGACCCTTCTGCTGCGTCGCGATTGAGCCGTGGCGCGGTTGGAAGTTGGACGGATCCTCGCCGGTTTCCTTGTTGAACATAGTCTCAACCATGCGCTGCAGCTTGTCCACAGACCAAATCTTCATTCCATACTCCCTTGCCTTGTATAAAATAGCATCAGCACGATTGTTGGATTTCTGAAGGGCAGCATCGAATGCTGATTTCCTGTTTTCGAGCTGGGAGGGGTTGATGGTGCCTTTGGAGTGCGAGGAGGAGCTAGAGTCGATATCAACAGGGATGGGACGCGTCGTGATGACATGAGTAGCATCTTTGGAGAAGAAGGTGATGTCGCGCTGGGAGATGTTAGAGCCGTGTCGTAGTGGAAGGAGTGACATGGCCTACCGAGCCAAGGATCGAAGCTCTACTCATGATCTTATCCTTTTGTAGGCTCGAGACACTATCAAAATAGAAGACGAACTGAGGAAACAGCTTGCGGTAATGGCGCTGCCATTGCCTGATAGTTTCCAAGTCATTGGACTGGCGCTGTGCTTTCTCAGCCTGCTTGAGAGGGACTTTATTCTCGCGGGCGGCCTCGAGCTTCTTCGTCAATGCCGTGGCTGGGGCCCCACTTCGGCGAACAAGACCATGACGGCGGGCCTCAGCATCGTCGACCTCGATGATGTGCTTCTTGGACGGCGGTTGGCCGTATGGCATGTCGCGTTGTTCGCTCGCGTACGACCGCTGGCGCTTCCCTCCCATGTTAGCAGGCCTCAAAGGCGAGTTTGTGGCATTTTGCAGATTAGCGAGAGGCACACGACGGCTTGACATGTCGGCGGATAGATGAGGCGAAGGCGGCACGGCTACTGCTGCCATGTGGTGTGGCAGTGGTGGGTATGTGGGCGTGACGTGTGGCCCAAAGGCAAGTCGTGGTTGAGGGGCACGAGCTCTCGACGCGACTGGGGCAGCACGTCAAAGGATCTTCACGCGGGTGTAGCGGCCATGGAGGCGTGCCCAGGGGAAGACAGTGGCGGGGACAGGTCGGGGGGGAATTGGGCGAAAGAGAGAGTGAATAGACCGTGTGCAGTGAGAGCCCAAGTTGTTGCAGAGTCGAGGGAGTTGTTTTGTGGCTGGGAAGAGAGAACGATGCGCGCGAACCATTGTGACTAGCGCGCTCCTGCACCAAGGTTCGCACAGCAACCAACCGCGTGTCTATTGTTCCCGGAACCCTGCACATCAACAAACACACGCACCCACACTTCTGCACGACATTCCGCCATGCTTTTGTCCACTCGCAGGTTCTGGCGCTACCGCAGTGGCATTGGATTGTCGGCTTGCTGCCCGTTGTTTGCCAGCGCATGTCTTGCACCTGCCCAAACATGGTCGCTCTTGCCTGTGCCCCACTTCCTGCTTGCTGCTTCCTCACTGGCAGAGTGCAGGTGAACAGATTCTTTTGTGGTAGCCTCTGCTTGTATCCTCTACTCGCTCGTTCGCTATATGTCCATTCAGCTCAATGATTGCGTGCTCCGTGTGTCTACTTGTCCACAATCAGCTTCCATGTCATTTCACTCTCACCGCTGTCAAACACATGCATCGTGATGCTCGTGCCAATGAGAGTGAATGTCCTTCACCTCACGGCCTTGTCCTCTCTCTCCCTTCCCTACGCACTTCTTTAGTTACCACCGCATGGCCCTACAACCATGGCCTATCGGCAAGACCAACGCCTCCCTACATCTAGAGCGTACAGCAACACCTACCGCCCATCCTACAGCCGACCAAGCTGGCGCTCTGCCTCTCCCGGCGCTTCAACTCGAAATGCTGCAATCAACAGCCCCAATAGGATTCTCTTGAATCCTCGTCGCCGCAGCCACGCCCCTTCGCGTCCAGCTAAAGAGCAAGAGCAAAAGCAAGACGAAGAACCAGAGAAACGGAAACAGCACGGTCCAATCCCCGATCACCATCAAAACCAAACTCAAATATGCTATTCTTGGACCACCTTGGACGCCAACCTTATGTACCGCACCCAACGTGCCTACGACCTCGTCCTTAGCTACCCCCGCGACTCAGCCGGCGGCCAACGCTGGTCTGCCTCTGGCATAGCCCACGTCCGCAAAGTGGGCCAGCATCTGCATCGTGACATTGTCGAGCTGCGTCGATGTGAGCGCCAATTGAACACTCCAGGTAAGTCTAGAGCTGTTGATGGGGAGGGAAAAGTCATTGAGGTATTGCTTTTTCGCGGACTTTTGGCTAAGGTGAAGGCGTTGTGTGGGGCGGTTCTGAAAGCAATCAAGGATAAAGAGCGACTTCCAGCATGGGTAGACGGGAAGCTTGTTTTCGGGGGCGGAGGTGAGGTTGAGGATGATGATGGTGGGAATGGGTAATCGGTTCCTACTTGAGTAACGTGAAGATGAGTTTTTCATTCTAAACCCCCGGGAATATTCAACATCTGACTGGGTACTTCGTCCATGTCTAGAACAAACTAAATCAGTATAGCTGGTTACAACTCAAAGCAGTCCACAACTCAAGTTGTCCCTCTGATAGTCTACCCTGGCTCCCCCCAGGACATGTTCGTGTGAATTAAATTAAGCTCACCCTACGTGTGACCCTTCTCGTAGACTACAAATTTCATCCGTCATATATATAGACAGTCCCGCACCACGTCAAGCACGCACAACCACAAAAGCCCAAATCATAACCCAATGCTCCTTCCCAAACAAAAAAAAAAACAATCAATTCCCATAATCCGATCCAATTCGATGCATCTACGGTATAAGTGCAAGTAGCTCAGCAAGGCAGCACCAAGCATCCAACGCAAGTCCCAACTCATACCATCACATTCATTCCACAATCATCGCCCGCCTCGCCACGCCATTCGTCGCGGACCGTGAAGGAGAAGGGAGGAGCCTGTCTTGCGCCTGTTTTCATTCATGCCCGAACACACCGCACCGTGCAAAACGCCTGCCACCCTGCAGCATCAGCTTTGGAGTAAGAATAACCATGTATCTTAATGAATCTATCGACCATTGTTGAAGAACCAACTTGTCCGCTTTGTCTTGTTGCCCTCGAGGTCACCATCTTGTTTCTGAAGATTGCCGATGACAGGTAGGACGGGGCCGTCTTGCACAGGGCCACCTCCGCCACGTAGGGGTTTGGCGATGCGGGAGCCAACGCCGCCTCCAAATGCGAAAGAAGCGCCGGGACCTGAAGGAGAACCGAGGCCGCGTGTTGAGCCGGCTTTGGCGGCTTCCAGGCGTTCTTTGACGGCGGTAAGCTGTGCTTCGAATCTGTATTGTTGTAAGTATATGGTTGTATTTGACATAGCACTAGGAAAGTCGCGTACCTGTGGTTCGCTGCTGTAAGCTTTTCTTGGGAGTCCTGCAAAAGGCTCTCGAGAGATTGTATACGTTCGTTACGCGCAATGAGTTTGCGTTCTGCAATAGCAACCTCCTTCTTCAGTGAACTGTTTTGCTCGACAAGTTGCCGTTGTACGACAGTCAATTGCTCGAGGTTCCGCTCTAGGAACATCATCTTCTTTTGCTGGGCGCGGTTGTTGGAAGTACGGAGCACGTTGTTATATTGCTCGCGTGTCTCATCCAAAGATATCTCTAGCTCAACGACCTGTCAAAAGGAATGAATTAGTTGACTTCCCTTAAATTGTCGCACTTCGAAAGTTGTATGGACACTTACACGTTCGCATCGATTCTGTAGATCGCGCATCAAGCTCTTCTTCATATTGTCGAACTCGGCAATCTGCTGCTGGACCGTCTTACCGTTGATGCCATTCGCGACACCATTGGCGATCGCCCCACTCTTGATCCGTTGTTGTAAGCCCTCAATCTCTATTTTGAGCTTAGAGTTGTCTTCTGCTCGCCTCGCAAGATCCTGCTTCAAGTCTTCCACAAGCTCAACATTGCCTTCTTGTCGGGCAGTGTATGCATCAGCAAGGCGCGATTTGAGCTCTTCCTTGTCTGCATCGGAGAGGTTTCGCTCCAGTAGATCCTCGTACGAACTCTGTAAATCAGAGCAACGCGCCTCTAAAACCTCGCGCCGTTTGTTGTGTACGCTATCCTCATCGTTCCGCGCTGTAAGGGACAGCTCTGCTTGTCTAACAATCCCTTGTGTTTCGACAAGCTTCGCCCGTAAATCTTGTAGTGCATCGGGAGCAATTGCTTCACCGGCTGAGCTCATGTCATGCAGCTGATCGAGCTGCTCGATTATTTTTCGTATCGTACGCTCATTATCACTGAAAACCTCGCCGCCAAGGTCGAAGCCAGCCATCATCTGCGCCATTGCCTCAGCCTTTTTCTTTTTCTTCTCGTCTAAGGCAGCACTGGTTTCTTTGGCATTCATCTTGGCATCTAAGAGTTGTTGCTTAACATCATCGAGTTCAACTGTAAGCTCTGAGTTTGCTTCTTTAAGTGCATCCATAGAGATTTGAGCCTCTTTGCTTTCGAACTGGATTTTCTCAACCTGCATTTTCATCTCGTTCAGTTCAGATGTTATCCGTTCGTTGTCTTTGTTGGTCTTAGCGTCCCGTTCTTTGTAGTATTGCAATTCATCTTTTGCCGTATTGAGTTGGTCTACTGCTTTTGTGAGTTGAGACTCTTTTTCCGTCACTTGATCTTGCAACTCATTCTCTCTCTTCAAAAACTCGTCTTTTTCGTCCTTCTCCAGTGTTATGCTGGGTGTACTCGCGCGTTCCAAATCCATTCGTGAATCTGGCCGTGACGGTGTATCTGAGCTCTTCGTAGCATCTAACCTTGAGGGTGTGCTTGAGCGTGGCGTTGAGGATGGTCGTTTGCTTGTAGTTGTGCCAGTCTCTAAAGAGGGAGTCCACTTCTCTCTTGGTACCGATTCCCCACCACGCCATAGCGATACTTCACCCTCGAGTGTTGCAATGTAGCTTTCGAAAGTTGTGACTTGACCTTGAGCCTTCTTTAACATTGCCTTGAGCTCAGCAGGACTCAATTCTGCATTAATCTTGGCCTTGTTCTTGATTGACTTCGCGCGCATACCGAATCGTAATGTACTAAGAGTTTCGGCATCGTTGTAACTACTTGGTGAGCAGTTGATGATAAGCGTTGTTCGAGAATTACCACCAAGCGATTCTTGGAGGATACGTGTGAGCTTTGAATCTCGATAGGGGATATGCGATGATTTGCCGTCTGTGAGAGAGTTGATGACCATGCCCAGTGCACTTAAACTTTTGTTGATCTTCTTCGCTTCTTCCAGGGTTTGCCCACTTGCTCCTGTCTTTCCAACTTTCTCGGAACCAGCTAGGTCTACCAAGAAAAGTTGACCGCTCTTCTGTGACCCTGTCTCGACGTTTTTCTGGGCAATGGTTACGACAAAAATGGAATGCGACCGAGAAGATTCCTGGTTCATGTTTGTTGCCGAGACTGCTCTGGCTGATCCACCTCTTCGTAGGACCTCGTAGACCTCGTCGTCGCTTGCAACGTATACCTCCAGAAGTCCTTTTACGTAGACCCCTCTGTTCTTTTCCTCGTGCACGGGTAGGTTGTCATTCTGTGGTTGCAACAGATCTCGGATGCGCTCCATGTAAATTTCCATATAGCTGACCCTGACGGTATATTCAATATTGCTGGGCGATGCCATTATGCTGGCAAAGACCTGCTGGACGATACGTGGGATGACACCTCTGCCGACTTCATCATCAATATCGCTTCCCATCATGGTATACGACTTTCCGGCACCCGTCTGGCCATAAGCAAATACGGTGCCGTTATATCCATTAAGAATATCGTCTACGGTAGAGCGGATAGAGTAGTCAAAGACGTCGGCCTGGCGCGAGGCCATGTCGAAGACACGATCGAAGGTGAAGGCCCCCGCGGCCTCTTTGGACTGTGCCCGTGGCTGTCAGCAGTCACCCAGCAACCCAGGACTTGAAACATACCTGGATTGTACATGTGTCTTCGGAATTGAAGTCGACTATGGGTTCTCCGCCGCTGGCAACCTCGACCTTGTTCTGCGGGCGGAACCGCGCCACGACTGTGAATTGCCATAGTCAGTCATATGTGCAAGTGAGGGTAAGATTGCAGCATCACGGCACACCTTTAATTGTGTTGGAGCCCCTACAGATGCACATGTCAGTCATGTCTCGCCGATTGAGAGGCGGCTTTGTGTGGACTACTTACGACATGGTTGCGGCACTTGACAGTGTTCCGGCCCAGCGGCCGCCCTCTGCTTGCTCCGCTCACTCTCTGGTGCAGTGTTGCTGCGAGCCCGGTACGAACTACCGTTGTGGTACCGGCACGTCTTTCACGTCTCGGCGCGTGGCAGACTGGTGATAGATAACGGCCCCGCTGCTGCTTGAGCCAGGAGAGCAATATGACTAAGTGCTGTAATTCCAGAGGAACAGGGGACCCTGGTGCAGCCACAACAATGCAGACAGCCGCCCTGCAGAAGGTAGAGCACCTTGGGGATTTCGCGGCGGGTGCAGCGAGTGAAAGATGGTGGCGGCGTTAAGGTTGCAGGGTCACGGAGTGGGCAGGCCGTCGGCTTGTGTTGCTTGAGGCGTCGGCGCAATATCGCTCTAGCCTCACCCCCACACTGGAGCCCTCGCAACGGCGTGACGTACGCAGCCACCTTGGCCTTCATTTGGCCACTGCTTAGAGTGAAATCACCTTGCTTTACACACGAGGCACGTGCTTACATGTCGACTTCGTGAGATGCACAGTAAACCAAGATAAAGTAGGTAGGTGACGCAATCTCATTAGGGCGGGAGACTGCCAAGTACTACAGAGAGAAGTGACACGGAAACGCCTCGCTGTGCGTGAAACCTAGCAAAAACACAAAAGGCCCCAATCGTAAGTGGTATAGCTTGACCCTTGTGACCCCATAACTCCAGATTCATGCCTCATTTCATCGTAGCTTCTGCTGCGTTTACGCCCAGTATCCGTGCTAGTCCTCCCAGCTCTTCTCCACAGTCTCACGAACACGCTTGGTGTACTCCTTCCGGTTCTCCTTGTACAAGTTCGACGCCTCAACGTTGGCAGGCGATGATGTGTTGGGGTCGTTGAGCAAGCTATCCTACGTCAACACTCGTCTTCAAGCCCATGTCTGCGGAGTGTACCTCTGAATACTCGTCAAGATCGCTGCGACATCATACGTAGGTGACCATCTGTTCTGCAGAATGTCCAAGCATAGCTCTCCGGTCCCATAGACATTGGGGTGAAACATGTCGCTAATGAACTTGACGCCAGGTGGCTTGTTAGGGTATGCTTCCTCAAAGTGCATAACGAGGCGGAAGGTCCCATCCTCGAAGGGGGTGTCCGCTGGACCAATAATGACTGCATTCCTGTACATTGTCAGCCGCAGTGCTATCAGGCTGCTTCATTCACACCCGAGCCAGCCACCCAAACCAAGGGGGCGAGTGTGTAAGGGTGTCGCGTGTAGTGTGAATGTGAATGTGAGTGTGTCGTACCAGGTCATTACGTTGTCTGCGATAGGGGACGCAGAAACACCAGCAGGAGGGTCGGTCTGCATGCGCTACAGTATACTTTGTTAGGGCAGTCCCATCAAATGTATCAAACCGTGCCAGTTGAGGTACGACTGCACGGTGTGGGTGGCGTACCTTGAAGTCGCGCATCAAGCGGCGGCGAGCAGAGGTGGACATGCTGTTTCAATTCAACAGGACAGGTGTGAGTGTTTAGGTGATTGGGCGGGGAGGCTTTGAAGTTGGAAGTGTAGGCTGTATAGGTGAGGTGGGGGTAGAGGTAATCACACCGATGTGACTGCGTTGAGATGCGGGAGTGATGGGGATTGCCGTATGCAATCGACCGGTTGGAGTTGCCGAAGCGCCACCTCACGTGGCACCCTATCTCACTTTGTAGCCTACTCATCAGTCATCGCTCGCGTCAACTATTTTACTAGATTCACTTGATTACAAAAACAACAACATAATATTTCATATGCTGTTGTTCCTACTATCTACCAACCCGCTCATCTATTTGCACAGAACGCCTTTTCCTCAACGCCTTGCTATGTGCTCATGCCAAAATTTCGTCGGATGAAACTAGCAGCTTACCTGTGTAAAGCCGTAGTGTGAGTGCTATACAATCGTGATCTCATCAGGCGTAAAGTCCTGCATAGCCGGAAGTGTAACGGGAGGTAGTCATGCTCGAGTCTGCAGAGGAAAGGAAGTCTCACTCGCCATTAGCACCCGCGATGCCATGGTGAGTTGCGCCCGTCGTCTTTTCGCGACCGAGATGGTCAACAACAGGAAAACGGGCACGGCGCTCGAGGTCATCCAAGGGGATGTGAGAGCGGATGAATCGATCCTTGTCATTATAAGGAGGTTGGTAGTCCCAAGTCTCTTTACGACCAATTTGCAAAGCGCTCCACGCAATCTGGCGCATGCGCTGGCTCTTGAGAGTGTCCTTATGAATCTGCTTGAAGTCCCATTTTCCACTGGCCTCAGCTTCAAATTCTGCAAATACCTTTTCATGGTGGGGCTTCGTAGAAGTGGCCAGGTTGGTAAGCTCCTGTGGGTCGGTGGAAAGATCAAAGAGCTGTGGAGGATCGACTAGGGAGCAAGTATACTTCCACTGATGGCGTCGGATCATGTAAATAGGAGTCACGGTGCCTTCGCCCATGTACTCACCAAAGACTTCGTCCTTACCAGACTTATCCGACACCAAATAGTCATGAAGACTAACCCCATCAATCGGAAGAATGACCGAGGCATCACCGCCTGCCAGGTCCACAAATGTTGGTAGGAGGTCCATGGTGGAAACAGACTCTGTCACCGTCTTTGGCTCAAACTTCGTTGGGCAGTTGATAATCATAGGTACCCGTGCACTGTTTTCGAACCATGACATCTTGTACCACAAGCTGCGCTCGCCAAGCATGTCACCATGATCACCCGAGAAGACAATGATGGTGTCCTTGTCGAGGTAACAATTCTTGAGCAGGCGCACAAGCTTACCAACTTGATCGTCGACAAAGCTACATGCTGCAAAATACGCACGGCGGGCACGAATTTTGGCCTCGTCAGGTACAGGATTGTCCCAAAGATCGATGGTCTTCATCAGGCGTTCAGAATGCTGATCTTGGTTTTCTTGAGGAATCTCCACCTTGGGTAATGGGATATCAACACCTTCGTAGCGGTCCCAGTACTCCTGGATCATCGTGTAGGGATCATGGGGGTGGGTAAGAGAGACAGTCAAGGCAAAAGGCCGCCGGGTCTCTGGGTCGGACCTGACATAGTCATAGAGATATTGTTGCGCCTGCATAATATTATTAGCATAAAGAAAGAGAAAATGTACAGTAAGTATGACAGACAGTAAAGATGAGCAATTGCTTACCTTGAACATAACATCTTCGTCGTAATCCAATTGATTAGATCTCACACATGGACCAGCCTGCATGACCGAAGACATGTTGTGATACCACTCTTGACGCTCCTCTGGCTTATCCCAATTGACAGCCCATCCCAAATCTCCAGGGTATATATCCGAGGTAAGCCTAGGAAAGAAGGTATTAGCTTTGATCATACCCTACAAATGGGCTCGATTACCTGTGCTCAAAGCCATGAAGTTGGTCAGGGCCAATGAAGTGCATTTTGCCAGCAAGAGCAGTCTCATAGCCCTCTCTTCGAAGATAGTGTGCATAGGTGGGGACCTCAGGACCCAAAATGGAGGCGTTGTCGTAACCGCCGATTTTAGAGGGAAGCTGTCCAGTGCACATAGTAAACCTAGATGGCGCACACAAGGGAGAATTACAATAGGCGCTGGCGAAGTTGATACCAGTTTTAGCAAGTTCGTCGAGATGAGGCGTCTTGATGACTGAGTCAGGATCATTCATCTTAAGTAATGGTGCAGCCATCTGGTCGGCCATGATGTATAGGATGTTAGGCCTCTTGGAAGATCCATTCGAGGATCCATTCTGTCGCCCGTAGGCCTGAGACTGCTGGAGAAGAGACTGAGCGGTGATGAAGTCATTGCCATCCCGCTGGTGGGATGAAGGACCATTGCCACTAGATGCACCATTGTTGCTATTTACGTGGCTATTCTCAGTGCTAGCAGAGCCACTGAATGAGTGGGTGCCGCCGACGGGGGCATGGCTCTCAAGGGTGAGTCCGCCTTCAAGTCTGGATAGCTGCTTTACTGGATGAGAGTGAGAAGGCGAAGGGGACTCGGGTTGTAGCAAAAGGCTCGGAGCCATTGTTGGTGCTGTGACGAACACAGTCAAGATACAACAGTGCCTTTAGTGGCTCCTAGAGATAGTAGAGTATCTGAGGCAAGACTTGGTTAAAGTGTGATATATGGGGTCAGCAGTCACGCGAGCAGCTGCTGGCGTAATTCAGTGAGGGAGGGGTTACTAGTTTGGGCTGAGGGAGTGAGAGAGGACCAGAGCTTATATAGGTAGATGGTGAGCAGTCGTCCGAATAACCCGGAGGTCAGGTCCTGCCGCGGGGAATAATGTGGGGAAATTGCAAGAAGATCGCAACTGCAGTCGCCATTACACTGACCGGGCCGTGAACTTCCCTCTGGATTGGTGATCACGCAATGCTCTTGGTTCATAAAGGCACGCACGCAATCCACGCTATACCTTTCTTGGCACCTGGGTGCTGCGACTTGCTGTGCTCTCCGGCCGCACACTTCACCGCCATGCTCTTACAATATCTAAACGGCCTGTCCAGTCCAACTCGCTCAGCGTAGGGGCGGGCTCTCGGAACCACGATCGATACCTTCATCGCTGTCGATAGGCTACAGCTGCTGCAGCATGCGGACCGATCACTCTTCTCTGGCGCAGACAAAGCACAAGCACAGCCAGCCACTGCGTGCCCTATACAGCGAAGCACTTACAGCAACAGGGGAACCGGGCCACGAGATGCATCTTTCCCTCACACCTGTCTCGTTGAGGAGTGGTCGCAAGGGGACATCAAGGGCAAGAAAAAATTTGGCGCGGTTATATGCAGGGCCTGGGAAGAGCTAGATGTTCCGATCATCGTATTCAGCCAAGTGGGCGGGACGCTCGTGGTTGGTGGGCTAGATGAAGGAAAGTGGTTGAAGTCTGGACGAGAATGAGGTTTGACCAAATCGATCCTTGGCGCTACAATACATGCCCTGCTAGTTATCGAGGCTTCACAACACCACCTCACGCATCACAGCAAACAACGCATCGGCGGCTGTGAGCAGCCAGCTCATCTTTTCGTCTCGCAATTTGCTTGCCTTTTACCAGCTCGCTGATGCATTGTCCAAACTTTTGCCTAGCCCTTATCGTTGACACCGGTATCAGCTGAACACGCCGCTTTACTTACCTCTCTGTGATCATAGCTGCGGCTTGCATCGGGCTAGGCTACATATACAGACTGCACATGGCGCTGGCAAATCAAGACTATTCATGTCAATGGATGCTTGTGGTAGCGCGATGCAAGTTCCAACGACAATCTTTTGCGGCTCCTTGAATACGGTCTCGGTCACCCTGTATTGCACACGGCATGGACCTACAGGTGCTCCATGAAAACATTGGGCATCTGCATCATTTATTACATGAGAACTTCTAGTATTCGGCCCACATCTAATTGTCTCCGCTCGATAAGTAGTACTTGTTGCCGACAAGCCCCGGGCACGCTACATGAGGTCACCTGCCTTGCTTCACTGAAGTTCCGCCGAATCATTCCACTATCGTATCCTTGGTAGGATTTGCAGCAGCGCACAATGCACCGATTGGTCATATAGCGTATCGTCGGATACAGATCCAGTCAGTCCGCACGCGATGAGATGCTCCTGTGACACGTCCCACCCTTACGATTTGCCCAATTCTAGTTGCTGCCTCTCCCTCGCAATATCTTGGCGAGCTGAGTAGGCTTTTGAAAAGGCAAAATATTCTTTTCTCATTTGCTTGAGCAGCAACTAAACCTAGTATTATCCAGGTCCAACAAAGTAACAATCACAGTTGAGCTAAGCATGTCTCCTCAAGTCACTTTAATTTGTGTCATACTATCTCTTCTAGGTATTGTAATGCGTTCTACACATGCACACGTGTCCAAGATCGCCTCTCAAATACCTGAGTCATTGACACATAGAGCACAGTCTTGATCACAAATGCACTAGCACCTGGCTACAGGGGAGTTTGGCGAATCTGCAGATCCTTTTCACCAAACGTGCACAGTTGATACGTAGCACTCAAACGTTATCCAAGACTCTTCTCTGTGTCGGCTTGTTATCGTTTCTGGACTCTCTTTCCTCGGTTGGACGTGAAGTCCACAGAACTGCAAAAGATAGATATGTTCGGCCATTTATACCCTAGCAGACGCCCACTTTGTGCGTGGCTGTACAGTCAATACAGTTTGATCATAGCTGCATCAGCTCTACTCCACATACGCTAGACAACTCATGTTGCATTGTCAGCTCGACGTCTGTCATAGAAAGTCATGAGACGTTCTGCTGGGTATCCTTCGACGAATCGCTGTGAATGCCGAAAAGCCTCACCCTGCGTTCGTATGGAATCCGACGACCCAGGCCAACATATCAGGGCTTGTGTGCAATTCACGATAAGCATTGTCGGATTCTCGCAGTGTATGCGACGACCCGACGACGACCCGACTCTTTCCTCGCCATTCTCCCCGTCTCCAACAAAAGGAAGATCAATTGAACAACTGATAATCCTCACATACACTGGACAGGGTGCTCAGCTTTGCATGTTAGCGTACCCGACAAGTCAGCTACTCAACGCCACTCGTGCTGACACTAACTTTAGGTACCGGCATTCACATGTTCCAAGTCAACGCGCGTCGTCTTCAAGCCCGATATGCCTCAGTATCGGTGAGTATAGTTGTAGAATTCTATGTAGACTCTCATTTTTGACCAGTTTAGTCAGAAGTCACTCACCACATTCACCTCGGCTCCGTGGCTTGTACATGTAGATGTAATTGTCAAAAGACTTCTCACCCTTCAGAAAATTTGAAGAATTTCGTCTCATATACGCACCGCCTTTTGTCACAGCCGCAAGACCTCTTTATACAGCTCGAACCCAAACTCTGGGGCGCCATGTTGAATCTTACCGGAGTTCTCAATCGGGATGCTTTAAAAATCCTGACGCACGTTTACTATAGATAGGTAGCATAAGCTAGTTGAACAAGGCCGGGAAACAATGCTTTTCACCAAGTTCTCCAGAGCATATCAAGGTTCTGCCTTTGTGGCTGCACAGAGGGCATAATAGCTCTAAGTATAGTTGAGCCTTTGTTACGAGAAATCGTCTAATGGTGATGTCTATTATGATAGGTAAACATGATCAATTGTAGATTAGTGATCAATGCAGAGTAGAAACGTTTCCAGCATACACTCACGAGGTTCAAAAAAAGTAGACCATAAACTACTGTCAACAGTCTGCATACGAACCAAAGATCATATTTTGATGCTACCAGAAACTAAGTCATAGATTATTGCCTGCTAGTATTCATATTATTTATAATTGAAGGCATAGTATCATCAAGACGGTCAAGATAATCTCATCACTCAGTAGGTTCAGAAAAAAAAGTACAATAAATCAAATTTTTACCCACCCTTCAAGGCTCACGCCCTAGATTGGAGATGTCGAAGCAAATAGACCGACCCATGGGCCAACCAAAACACCGACCCAATGCAACCTGGTCTACTATATCGTAACAACGTCGCTCTGCTCATCTCCAAGCTGGCGTGTGAATATCGTATATAAACTTTGCAAGTCGTGAATCAAAGAAGATGAAAGCAGCAACGCCATAATTGTCGCGCAGTCAACTCACCATTTAGTACATGTTGCGCGACTCTCTCCTGTCGTTGTAGCCGCTTCGGTCGCCGCCACCTCGCCTGTTGCCGAAATCGCCGCTTCTCCTTTCGCCGCCGAAACCTCCGCTTTTCCTTTCACTGCCGTAGGCATCGCTTCGATTACTGCTGAAATCATTGCGGCTGAAGCCTCCACGATCGCCACCGCGGTCGCCGCCTCTCCTGTCACCGAATGAGCCCCCTCGATCACCACCACCATATCCACCACTTCTCCTGTCGCCTCCTCGATCACCACCGCCATAACCTCCTCGACTCCTCCTACCGCCACCGCCGCCAAACACGCTTTGAGGCACAGGAGGTGGTGTGGCCATACCCCAGCCGAACTCTGCCCAACGGTTCGCGGCATCTACTAGCTGTTGCTTATTACTAAACCACTGGAACGAGCCAAAGAGGCCTCTGAAAGCGTTATCGAGTTGATCTGGATAGACCTTCTTGTGGGCCTCGACACAGTCAGAGAGAATCTTTGCGACCTCTTCCGAGACGGGAGCCTGTTCGCTCATATCTACTTGAGCGCATTCGAGGTAATGAGTTGCATCTTTGAGAGGCAGGCCTCTGAGACGTCTGTGGACTTCATCATGCTCCATTGGTGTGATGAAGAGCCAACCCTCGCCCTCCTTGCCGGCACGGCCGGTTCGTCCAATACGATGGACGTAGGATTCGCGGTCGCGGGGAAGACCAACTTGGATAACGTGAGTGACGTCAGGAAAATCCATTCCTCGAGATGTAACATCAGAGGAGAACAATAAGCCTGATTCGCAGCGACGGAAATCATCTGTAGCCCTCGTGCGCTGCATTTGAGTCAGCTTGGAATGGATCTCGAAAGAACGCAGGCCGGTGAAAGGTGTTTCGCGCCTGAAGCCGCCACTAAACTTATTGAAGACAGCGGAGGCAAGCGTGACTTCGGCGGTGCTGTTAAAATAGATAATGGCTTTGAAGGGACGGGCTTTGCCATCTTTTGCAAGCTTGTGTTGCTTTGAAGCAAGCTGAACGAGAGAGGGCATGATATTTTCAAAGCCGGCGAGTTTGACAAATTTCTGAGGTACTCGCTGATGTGTTGGCTCTTCGTCTTCGCTGACGCACTTGGCGAAGTGGAACCCGGGACGGAGGGTCTGCCGCACAAGAGACACGACGTCTCGTGGTACTGTGGCCGAAAACATGAGATTTTGTCGCTCAACTTGTTCGGGATCAGGTAAATGGGTCCGAATATCCTCAATTTCCCTTTGGAAGCCATCATCGAGGAGGCGGTCTGCCTCGTCCATGACCAGTGCGTTCAGATTTGGTGCTTTCACGCCAGAGTAGGGATCTGAGAGAATATCGTTCAATCGACCAGGAGTGCCGATGAGAAGGTGGCAGCCTTCGCGCTGCGTCTTTTGGAGCATGAGCCTCTTCTGTGTTCCACCAACGGCTGTCTGCACGATGATGCTGGTGCCAGATGTTACCTTCTTGGCCTCAACAGCAATCTGTTCGGCCAATTCTCGGGTAGGCGAGATGATGATGGCCCTGATTTCGTCTGGTCTCGCCCTCTTGTATCCGCGTGCCTTCTCTGCGAGCCGAGGTTCATGCTGGATGATGCGTTGCACGATAGGGACCAGGAAGCCGAGCGTTTTGCCGGTACCAGTCTTGGCTTGTGCAATGCTATATACATTAGTGAGAGGTTCTGGTTCTGATGGCTAGATTTCTTACATGTCATTGCCGCTTAGAGCCTCATTGATGGTTCGAACTTGAACATCCGTCATGGTTGTGATCCTCATCTGCTTGGTGATGACGTTGATGATGTTTGGGTGAACAAGTCCTTGTTTTGCTAGATCAGCGAATTCCTCGCTTGGCCCGTTTACTTCTGGTGCATGTTCTGTGTTTGCTTCGGCGGCTGCGACCTGTTGCCAATTGGTGCTGTGATGGAAGCCGGCTGCATGGACGGCTGCCAGATGGGACGGCGTGATGCGAAGCGCGCTCGTTGGCCTGAACAATGGAACCTGTACGGCTCTGGGCGATACCGTCGCTGTGAGAAGATTCCGTGAGAACTTTGGCGGGCATCTTCGCAGTGCGCTAAACATGATGGGCACGGGGATGAAGAAGTCTGCAGCCGCGATTAGGGTAGTGGATAAAGTCGCTCTAAAATACTCCGTTCTTCCACAGACCCCCACGAAAGGCACTTGGGGTGTAAGGCGAATTACTGCGAAGGAATGGCAGGTGGACGTCGATGGTGCTTGGGGCATGCGCCAGAAACTTTCATATTTTTTGAGGACGTGCCCGGCGCGCTAGGGTGCGATAAGATAGGCTAGGAAATATTTCACGCCTCGTCTCGACGCGAACAACACGCCACCAAAGTGAGAACACAGGTGCCTTTCATGACTTCATTTATTGTATTAGCAACTACTATATGCATTAATGGTACCCGGGTTCTCTTATATCACACTCTGTTCTGCTTTTTCGCCTTCTCATCTTACGCTGAAGGAGCGCTTCCGCAATCCCTTGATGTATACCTCCCGTGACACCCTCTACACAATATGCTGTCGTGCTGGAGAGTGCCTCTCCCACTGCGCCATCATTCAACCCACAAATAGTACGAGTAACCTTCCAGCACCCTTGACTAAGGTCACTACCAAATTTGACGCTGGTGTTGAGCATCCGCCTCGTAAGTTGGTGCTCTTCTTCGAATTGAGCGGCAGCCTTGAGAAACTGAGTCAAATATGGTAGCAATAGTTGCATAAAAATAAATAACTTGAAGACGAGCCATGCCGTTGCACGCTGGAGAGCTGTTGGAGGGGGCGCACCCTGTATAGTGATCCCGGCCCGCCCGCCACGTATTAAGGCCCGTGGGCGGACCGTATCATTTGTAGAGAGCATGTTGTGCGGCATGGCAGCCAGTAGGCTCAGTTGCTCTGTTGGTGTGAGATCCACTGGCAAGCTCCCGAGAAACAGAGTTATGCTTTGTAGGTATTGAGAACGGATGACGTTTGTCAAGATTTCGTCTTTTTCGACAAGCGGATCGCTCGACTGTTGCTGTGCCTGGGTGAGTACCGCTAAGCCTACGTAACATTAGTACCAGCCTCCGTAGATCAGGAAACCCGATCGATATCCATACCGTATTTAGCATGTTGCCAGTTGATACCCGTTGACGTCTTATAAGCTTCAGTTGGTGGCAGAGGCGTGGAGGATGCCAATCTCTCTGCAAAAACGTCGGCGTCCATGTCCACGTTGAGTACCGATGCACCAGCGCTATAGGACGGCCGGCATGGTGTCGTGCTGCCACTTCCAGCCCTCGAGCTATAGCCCGGAGGAGGAGTTGCAGGCAACGATATATCAGAAGAGTCCCGATTTCCATGCGACGCTTTCGCGCGGAAGTCACTGATAGAATGCCGAATAGACGGGAGACTCGGTATACGACTCTGGACTGTGGCCAGAAGAATGTGGTAAAGCATGCTGGCTCTGGGTTTGTTCAATGCCTCCATTGCGTAGTTAGACACAGCTCCAGACTCGCCGAAGCCATCCCGTTCGATACGCAACATGTTGCTCGCCTGGATTGAAACGAGGGAGTTGGGTTGGTTTTGCGAATGGAGTGAGTTACTGGTTCATTGAAACCGCAAGCGGGAGGGCACACGAATAAGGCGGAGACATGGCGGGAGGGAATAGATAAGGACTAAATCTAGGTACTGAAGGCGGCGAAATGGCGAATTTCATGCTGCTGATACGGGGGCGGCTAGGATCTGTTTTGGCGGGTTGCGGTCAAGCATGTGAAAGTGTGCAGTTGTTGAGACAAGGGCCGTCTCCGGGGTCTTGCCATGGCTCGTTAGGGGTCTCCACGCGGCAGCCAATCAGCCCGGCAACGTGCTGGACTTGATGTGAAAGCCGTTCTGCTCGTCGAAGGCCTGCACTGTCAGTCAGCATCGCTTGTTGTGATTATTTATGCGAAGCCGCAGAGTCTACTCAAGAACACTACCTCTCCTCATGTCAGCCATGTCAACCTTGTTGCCTGTGCCATAAACCTCAAGCGAGAAGCCCCACATCATGAGCCATGCATAGCCGATTCCTGTCGGCTCCGAGGGCTTCTTGAGAGAGACTGTCTTACTCGTGATTGAGTGTAATCGAGGAAAAAGATTGGTTCTGTCTGCATGAAATCTCTAGGTGCGGAACGACCTCGTAGCCGAAGCCGGCAAATGAAGACAAAGGAGCACATGCTGGGATAGCTTTTGTCAATACAGAATTTCTCCTTCTGTGGTATTCTATCCGCAACAAAAATAGACAATAGTTGCGCAGCAAATTAGGTTAAAACTAAGGGTTGGTATGGACCGTATGACTTATGGTCGGTACGGTTACCCAGGAATGCTTGGGGTAAATATGTGCTTATGCGCTGGACTCCCTTTCTTCCTCCATTCAGTATTTGAGACCCAGCTTCATCGTTGGCTCTTAATTGAAGCTTCTTGAGCAGAGCAAGCACAAACATCGAAGCAAAACATGACATCAACCGGATCCACTGCTCTAGAGAACAAATAAACACCAATTCTCACGCGTCGCCCATCTTGGAACAAAGACTATAGCTCGCAAAAGACAACAACTGCTCCGCATTCCTCCCAATATCCAACCTTGAGGCCCAGGATGGCTTGCCATTTAGCCCGGGCCCCAAAAATAGGGACAGCTCGTGTGCGATACTACATGCTTCGTCCTCTGGGCTCTCTTCATTTTCGGTTTCATGTTATTTGTGGACAATATGTTCCCCAGCACGTCCTTGAATGATACATCGAGGAAAATAGACACTGGAATGATGCATATCAAGGTGGCTTTGAAGATATTAAATGCCCAGGCGGGCACATGGTACCGCTATGTGTAGGAATCGGGCTTCATGGAGAGATTGTGAAGGGCGTAAAAAGGGAGTGTGATGTCTGAGCTTTCGGTATCTATTGGGTCCGGGGGGTGGCGTGCTACCAAAGTGAAGCATAAGCTAGATACTGTTGAAATGAGGTTCAGTGAACTAGGTGATGTGCTGTCATTGATCTGAGAACGAGGCGGTGATGATGATGGCATCAAGGCGCTAGTGCCGCTCCAGCCCTACGCGGCGTTGCTGACTATACAACATGCGCTCGCTCTGCCTCGTCGCTTGAAGTGATGGAGGGCAGTGGAACACAGTAGAAGGTGAATATCAGCCTTTCCGGCCTAATCTATCTCGACAGCTTGGCCGGTGCAACTGCGACCGAGTTTGACTTGACTTTCGCATTCCCCACGTTCGACCTGACCCATGGAACCCACTGCCGTGCTTAGGGTGGCTGCACTATGATTCTGCAAGCTGCAGCTACTTGAGGCTCGACACACATTATATCCTTTTTGAAGGCCATCTCTCTTCTATACCATCAGTGACTTTCCCCTGCTTGGCTGTCTGGCTGTCGTCACCACCCACCATCATGTTCACGAGCTTCTCAGGCAACACGCGCCGACCGCGCAACGTCAACCTCAGCGGCCGCAAAACGAATCCCTTCGGCAACCCCACCACCAGCGCCGGGCCTCAAGGTACCCTCGACCGTGCACAGCAAGACCGAGTGCAACGGCAGCGGGAGCGAGACACGCTCAACGCAGCCAAGAGGATACAGCGACTGTGGAGAGGCCATACAAGCAGGAAGCAGGTCGCCAACGAGCTACGCCAGGCCTGGGATACTGCTGAAGGGCCGGTGGGTGTTGAGCCCCCCACCGCCTATGACTCGGACGTTGAGGCTCTTGACCAGCTGCAGCGTCTGCTCCGGTTCGCTTCGTCAAGACATGACGATGACATACAAAGGATACAACACTATGGCGCTCGCCGTATCTGCATGTCTCAAGGAGCACATACTTCTGCCCGTGGACCATGGCCATTGGCATACCTCAAACTCGAACGCCTCATCTTGACCATCCTACAGCGACAGACCAAGGCTCCAGCCTTATCATGGGCCCAATCCTGTGACCTATTTGTCATCTTGCGTTTTGTAGCCGATCAAATACCGTCACATACGTCTCAGGATGCGAAAACCTACTATCGTACTCTTGCTGAGACGTTAACAAAGCTCGAGCCGATCCTACAAAGCCTCGATACAGATAGCTCAGAGATGTGCGAAGTTCTACTCGGTACCATTATCTCGCCGTTGAAGAACATCACACCATACACTTTGGATGCTTATGAAGCGTTTGGATACATTTTCATGACGCTTCCGGTACTCAACTCTGTTTCGCCATCACCATCAATACAGCAGCTTCGAGACTCACTTGCTGACACGATCAACTATAAGCTCCTAGCGAATGCTCTAGCGTCTTTCTTCAAGTATGCAGGTATCCAAGCACAGCCGGAATTGAACACTGCTATAAGTCGCTTACGACTCCTTGCATCCTTCATCTACTTCCACCGCTATGCACATAATTTTAATAGCCCCGAAGCCTACGCCGTCCACAAGGACTTTGTATCCGTCGTATCGGTACTTCTGAACTCGCTCCCCGTCAACATTATCGACCATGTACATCCCATCAGTGAAATTGAAGATGAGAACACGGGTGACACAATGGATGAAGAGATTCCACGCTTCTCAAAAGAACAAATTTTATCCTTGGTAAATCAAGAAGGCATTGGCAGCTTGTTGACTGGGCTATCCCAGTCCTCAGACACTTCGGATGATGAAAAGATTGAGGAAGCAAGACAGCTCGCCAACTACGCACTGGCACTGCTTCGTTTCTTTCCACGACGTGGGGATGAAATTCGAATGTGGCTTTACATCGGCCGTTCTGATCCACGATCTGGCGGAGGCGCGCGAAAGCTACCTGCGATACGATACTTCTGGGAGGCATCAAAACGCTCTTCTGTCTTTACAACTATCTTTCGAGATTCGCGAGCCGCAGTGGGACTCCTCAAACCAAACGCGACAACGGCCACCGCTTCAGATCCTCCCGGTGGTTTTTGGCAGCCTGCACACCAGGAACTTGATCGTGATGCCATCATAGCCGACGAGTGGCGCGTTATATTAGTATTCTTAGAACTTTACACCTTCGTTCTTAAAGTGACGGATGACGAAGAATTCTTTTCGACCGGACAGCATGTTGCGTCCCCCAGTCAAGTTCGTGACAATGGCTTACCTTTGTCTGAGGTGAAGGACCTGACCACCTTCTTGAAGAATCTTGGCTTTACATTGTACTTCAATGCAGTGGACATCACTAGCGCGGGAGAGCGCGCCACTAATACTACAAGCATAAGTTTCTTCAACTCAAAATCATCTGAGACTTCATATCGAAAAGATCCAGCTGAACCTTCTCTTGGAGGCGTTGCAGGCCTCAAGATTGACTATGTGAAAGGCCTAGTCACAGGCCTACTCCGCATGATCTACGAAAGGGATTCGCGTCGCAAATTTTTGCCTTCAGATCACTGGTTGATGACCTCACGATTCGACATGACAGGCTTTATCCCAGCTGTAGTAGAAGAGGAGGAGTCGCGCCACAAAGTTTCAGAAGAAGATGCAGATGACGTAGGGGACGAGGAAGAGGATATTGATGACACCCCTCAGCTAATCGGTACTAGTAGATCACAACAACAGCGAAGGTTGGAGAAACTGCAACGACAGCAACGCAAAGCTTCCCGAAGACGATATTTGCAAGCTGTGGCACCACGCCTGCAGATTCTCCAGAATATGCCTTTCTTCATACCCTTCACTACACGAGTGAAGATCTTCCGTGAATTTGTGCATCTCGACATGTTCAAACGGAGGGGAAGCTCAGACCCGGAAGCTTGGCGCTGGAGGATGATGCAGAGCGCTGGCCACCACATTGATAAGCACACCGCCAAAATAAGGAGGGAAAATGAGTTCGAAGATGCTTTTGAGCAGTTTTACCCCCTTGGTCAGGGACTGAAAGAACCAATTCAAATCACATTTATGGATCAATTTGGATCCCCTGAAGCTGGTATCGATGGTGGTGGTGTAACCAAGGAGTTCTTGACTAGTGTTACCAACCGAGCATTTTTACCCACGGATCATATCAACATGTTCGTTGAGAACGACCAGCACTTGCTCTATCCAAATCCTACCGCGGTCGAAGAACACAAAGCAGCACTTGTCAATAGAGAACCCGATCTGCGTGAAAATTCACCAGAGTTCCGATTACAGATCTCTGAATTGCTTCAACGCTACGAGTTTCTAGGTCGCATCATTGGCAAATGTTTATACGAGGGTATTTTAGTAGACGTCAATTTTGCTCCATTCTTCCTCCGTAAGTGGGCTTTGACAGGTGGGGAGGGTTCTGCGCCAAATGAGTCTGCTTATCGCCCGTCTCTTAATGACCTTCGCGACCTGGACGAAGAGCTATACCAAGGTCTTCATAAGCTCAAAACTTACTCGGGCGATGTGGAAGACTTTTCGCTTAATTTTACAGTCACAGACACGGTGGTTGTAGACCACACAACCGACCCAAAGAAGACCAAAGCAATTGATAGAGAACTGAAGCCTGATGGTGCAGAAACCCCCGTAACGAACCAGAACCGCTTAGTCTACATCAGCTACATGGCACGTCATCGCCTTCAAAACCAGCCTTACCTTCAGACGACCGCCTTTCTTCGTGGCCTCCGCCAGATGGTTCAACCGTCGTGGCTTTCTATGTTCAACCATTCAGAACTACAGACTCTTGTTAGCGGTACACGCACCTCAATCGATGTCGAAGACCTCCGTCGCAACACCATCTATGGAGGCACCTACGTCATCGGTGATGATGGCCTTGAGCATCCGACTATTGCTCTATTCTGGAAAATTATGAAAGACATATCTGATGATGAGCGACGTGCTGTTCTTAAGTTCGTGACAAGCACACCGCGAGCACCACTGCTAGGATTTAGTACACTCAATCCGCGCTTCAGTATTCGGGATGCGGGCAGTGACCAGGAGAGACTTCCGAGTACGAGCACTTGTGTCAACTTGCTCAAACTACCCATGTACAGGAACGAAGACTTGCTGAAGGAGAAGCTACTTTACAGTGTTTTCTCTGGCGCTGGATTCGATCTGAGCTAGTTGGTGGCCTTATTTCGCGAGTGGACCAAGAGCATTGAATGATTATGGATTTTTCAGCCAGCATGCACATGGATATGATACTCGCTGAATTCTTGACTTCGGAAATTAACGGTTGATCAACATGAACCTTACAACCGAGCTGCAAAGAAGTTGTATTGTAATTTTGGCGATGCTTCCTCATTGGCTTCCTGAATCTTAGGGGTGAGGTTTATAGGTCAGCGGATAGATGAATAGTAACGCTTGTTGATTCAATTAGCCAGTAGTCGTAATGTTCGATCTCGATGTTGCTGACACGGTGCTTGGCATACCTTAACTCCATATTCAACCTGCACAAACCGCCTCACGGTATGACACAATGTCAAGGCCTGGAATCCTTTGAGCATGAGCATGTTACCTAGCAGCTTAGACTGGCATATTGCGTGTCACCATGAATGTCATTGTACCTCGAACATCGTTATGAGCATGAGGAGGAAAACTTCGGCTATATAAACATCGAACGCCGTCATGAAATTCACAAATGAAACTTTCCATATTCTACAATGTTTTCCCTACTACTATATATACCAATCCTGGTGGCCTTCGTTCGTGGTCAAGGCACCACTAGTGGATATGCATACGCCAATCAAACATTATCACCGGGAATCGTAAGCAGCTCGCAGCCTACAAGCCACCTAGTGCATCCCACTGACGTTGATACAAGATCCTCTTTCCTGGCTTCGAGCCACTAGACGTATACGGCCCACTAAAAATCTTCAAAACAGTACACTAAAATCCGATGCCCCCATAGATTTTGATCCCATAGCTAAGCCACAAGCTCTCAGAGAATTATAACATGACTCTCTCCTTGATCGCAAACCAAACCGGGCCAATAACATCACTTCCGCCTCCCTTCGTATCATGGATAGATCCCTCCCACCCGGTCCTAGACTTAAAACATGTCCTTGGTCCCTCAGCTGTCGTAACACACACATTTGCCAACGCTCCGGCCCTCAGCGTGATCCTCGTGCCTGGGGGATTAGGCAATGTAGTACTCGAACAAGCAAATAACTACGACATTGAAAACTTCATCTCCAGCCGCGCTCCACAAGCAAACTACATTCTCAGCGTGTGCTCCGGTGCGGTTGTCCTCGCGCGCGCTAGTCTGCTCAAAGGTTACATGTACCATTTGAGTTGCATTAGTATGGTGCTGGAAGGAGATTGAAGGATTGCAGAGGAATCCGGTGGTTATCCAATTTACAAGCTAAAAAAAAAAGGGGGGGGGGGGGCCTACTCTACACAACCGGCATTTCTTTCGGTATAAGTCCGAACAGTTCAAGCGTCAAAGCACTCATATTGATTAATCCATAGAAGATCATCGGTATGACCTGTTATCAGTCAGTATTGCAGAAATCAAAACACTCAGTGGAAGGGATACTACTCACGCCGAAGAAGAGGTTGCCCAGCAAACCCCTTCTAGTTATCGTCTCTGCTAACTCGGTCCTTGCAATTTTGGGTGCCTCTTTGCATTTGAAAGGCCCCAACAGTCTATAGAACGTAACAAAGCTTGCCCCAAAACAATAAACTAATAGCACTTTCGGCCCATGTGCTCTCCATAACTCCAGAAGACCAGGGGCTCCACCAAAGTCCCTCGCCAAAGTACTCATATATGCGATATGGTCAACTCCATACTGGATGCGTGAGGTTTTTTTTGCTAGTAAGTGGTAGTGCGGTGGGTCTATGGGCAATGGCATCTTGTTGGTGATCAAGGCGGTCCACCACATTGCTTGCTGTTCGGCAATAGGTGGAATGGCCCCAACGCCAGGGCGCACAAAACCGATGAACGCGATGCTCGGCTCAGATGGGGCAATGATATTGCGAATTGTAGCATCTGAGGCCGTTGGGTAAGAAGGGTCGAGCCAAGAAAAGGACTGCTTATATCCAGTGCAGTACACGACGCAGTTTGGTCGCACCTCCGCATCTTTCAAGCGCCTCCAGTCTTTACGGTCAGGTCTCTTCTCAAAAATCACTCGCCCAGTTTCGTCTATACGCTCGGGGAATGAACAAGTATCGACCCATCTCTTTGACTGGGCATCCTCTGGTGGATCCACGTAACCGTTTCCAAGGAAGCCTAGTGGATGTTTTTCTTGATAAGGCCTATTAAGATAGGGCATTGCTTTGCTGCTCTTATTGAGGAAGACGAACGCCCGACCAAGTCTGTCATGCGGCAGAGCACCCACGTGCTGGTTTATTCCTGCCTGCGTACCTGTGAGGAACCACAACACACGCTTGATCACAAAGTCCGAAACAAACCAGCGGAAACGACTAGCAGCGATTGCGCGATGGACATAGGCTGTCTCAAAGAGGTTGGTGATGAGACCATCAATGGGCAGCCCACCTTTGAACTGCTTGCCAAAGACTTTGAAGCGTGAAAGAGCTTTTGGGAAGGATAGGAAGCCAGTCCTGAAGCACATTGTCACTGATTTAGCGTCCGCTTTGATAGCTTCATAGGCGATGTCTATGCAAGTGTCAGTATGTATATATAGCATCAATGAATTCGCTTACCCATTGCTGTTTCTCCACAACCCATGATCAGTATGTTCCTCCCAGTAAGCTGTGATCGCTTTTTGTAATATGCAGAATGAAATACATCACCTTTAACGTGTTCAATACCTGGGATAGTAGGTATATTGGGTTCTACATGGAGACCAGTGCAGATGGCGACATGCGAGCAGTCGAAAAATAGCTCCTTCCCAGAGTGATTTTTCCCTAGGTACTTTACTCGGTGTTTCCACCGTCGATCCTCTGCTTGAGCAAGCGGTTCGATGCTTGAAACGCGACATCCCAATTTAATTAGCGGCTCGAGAGCGAAACGACGTACATAAGAATTAAGGTAATCAACATATTGAGGTAATGATATGTGATCCGGCTTATCCCATGGAAATCGATGGTCAGAGAAGGTGGTCAATTGTTTAGAAGAAACAAGTTCTGCGTTCTCGTATGAGCGATAGTGGAAGGTGCCTCCGATGTTGTCCTCACTGGGGAAGGGCTTAGCATCCGATTAGTGCTGCGGGACGATATATCTACTCACGCCTCGAATAATACGACTTCAATCGGCCGTTCTGGTGTTGATGCTTCGGAGAGTGTCTTCAGAGTGACCAATCCTCCGGGCCTTCCGGAACTGTCAGAATATACTCGTTCGCTACCCAACGTCTAGTTTCATACCCTGCTCCTATAACAGCGATACGCATAGTTATTCTCCCATCTGTTCCAACCATTATTGCCAAGGCAGTTTAGCAGCCGGACTCCGTGTTCGACAAGTGCTGTACCTTGCGGTGATGTGGGGCGGGGATAAATATCAGGAACGTGCCTTTTCCGAACCAATCAGATGGTGGATGACATCAAGAGCGCGCTAGCACATGCTCATGTTGGCATTTTACCTCGAAAACAGATTAAATACAAGTATTATCAACAATTTATAATGTGGTAAACTTATTGAAAAGAATCCAGATAGGTGACAATACACGGAAGACCCTACAAATCACCTTCCTGAGTATTCATCAACTCCTTGTCTGCCCAACCTTTCGTATAACCACCACCAAAATCGATCAGGTATGCGTCGTCATGCACATCAACAAGGACACTATCAGGCTTTTCATCTGCCCAAACAATTTCGTAGGCATGAAGCTCATTTAGAGAGTAGTTATCTGCTTGAGCCATTTTTCGTGTAACATACGCCCGCCGGTGTGTGCAGCCGGACAGTTTTGCGGATTGATATGTGACAGCAGCAACCCAACAACCTTTGACGTCTGTCCATCTTCAACTACACCAAGGAGAAGGGATATACGCATATCTTCTCTAAGCTTAGTCGCACGGATCTTGGCGTAGGCGGTGAGCTCCGTTGTTGAATGGGAAATTTCAATCTGTGGATGATAAGGTTCAATCATGGTTGCGATGGAAGGAGTTGGTGGTTAGCCATATTTTGGACTGGCGCGCCGACGTATTCGGTGTATATAGGCGGCCTTTTGGCCGAACTCAATGCAGACAATTCAATTATAACTTCATTACATTTTAAAGTCCGCAACGACCGTGCCGGCATCTCCTCCCATCAACTCTTTAAAGTAGCAGACACCACTTACATTCATGTATACCCTGCGAGGGATTTCCGGTAAGGCCACCGCATCTTCGTTGAGCCGTGGGTGGATATCTTCATGATGGTAGGCTTGAAACGAAAACTTGTCGAGCGTTTTGGAGGTAGGAAGTATTGTACCAATTAAACGAAACTCTGAATTACCGTTGCAACGAACTAGAACCCACTCGTCGCCAGCGACTCGCAGGGTACACGCTTACTGCTCAGGAAAAAGGCAATCCTGGAGCATGTACAATTTCGATCCAAAGGGGGGATATCGCGAAACGGAGGAGCAAAAGGTTTCGTGGTCTGGCCGTAGAATTCCTCTGGAGGGTCGACAAAGTCATCCTTATCAGGATCGTCTGACGGTGGTGGTATAGACGTTGGATCTGGGTGTGCAACATGAAGGATTAAGTCCAATCACAGCTCCGGGCTCCCTTGAAAAATCTAATCTCGCAAAGGTCCACCCACTTGACTTATGCTGGAGACCATAATAAAGCCGTTCAATCCAGTAACTAGCCATATATTACCATTTCTGTTACTCCGCATTTTTTTGTGAGGGTAGAATAGTGTTACAAATACTCGTGCAAAGAAAAGTGGAAGTCTTAGTAGTAATGCCTCGGTACACTTAATATGTTAAACTATCACGAGAGCAGAAGTGCAGCATCAAGACGAAGAAAGTGTTCCGATTCGCGGAGGATACTCACTCATGGCGATGCAGGTGAATGGTGGCAGCCTTGAGCTCAACTATCAAAGATTTATAACGCTCACTAGAAATATGGGTATCCTATAGCTACCCTAACTACAAATTATCTATCACACCGCTGATTCGATTAGAGGTAATCAGCCAATTGCGGCTGATAGGCGAGCTTACGAAGTAGGGACGAGGAGCAGCAAAATCAACACGGATGTTCAGTTGAACGTCTTTGTAGCGACAAGAGTTTCCGCATCGACCTCTATACCACAAATTTCGAAGCCAATCCATAATTACTAGGGACGTGCTACTGTGCATGGTCTCCGGCATAAGCCAAGTGGGTGGGCCTTTGCGAGATCAATAGGGAACTAGAAGCTGTGATTGGACTTAATCCTTGACGCCATACCGACCCACCCATTTGACTTATGCCGGAGACCATAGTAGCTATGGCATTTCGGGTTCTCGTCTAACTTTGTCTGGCCACCGGCGAGGCATTTTCGAAACGAGGGAGCGTGCTCAACAAGGTCATGTCGACAAATGCAACGCCTGTTTGCCGTTTACCTCCTCTTCACTTACAGCACACAGTATGCAGTCGCAACAGCGTGTAGTTGTTGTCGGCTCTGGCTTAGCAGGCCTAGTCAGCGCATACTTGCTACATTCTGATCCCCAGAGCCGGTACGCTGTCAGGGTGTTCGAGTCGGTATGTGATGGGGAGTAATGGTAGTAGGAAGCTCGGCTTTGACAGCGAGCACAGGGAGCCTCGCTTTCGCTCGACTCTGCGTCCATCTCGATACCCAATGCCGCACAAACGTCATCGGACCGCGTCGACTTGCCCATGCGCGCTTTCGCAGGCGGCTTTTACCACAACCTGAAGTCCATGTACGACTATCTGCATATCCCATACCACTCGCAACCTTTCCTCTTCAATTTTGTAGCAGCGCAAAAGGGCCCTTCCGCAAAACAGACCTCCTACTTCGTGCACGCCTCCAATCTGCACCAGCGCGCGCCTCGGCCGAGTGCTGTTCGTCCAATACAATATTTGTGGGAGGTGCTATATCTGATAGCATGTTATGCCTGGTTTTCGTTTTGTTGCTTCCTGATTGCACCGCATATTGGTGAGAAGCTTCGGGACTACCTTGCGAGAACTCGTATGCCACACCGCTTCACAGAATTCTACCTCCTTCCGTTGATATCCGGCGTCACCACCTGCCCTCACGATGCCTTGTTGGATTTTCCTGCAAGCGACATTACAGAGTATAAGCGAACAACACATCGAGCACCACATTATACCGTTTCTTCTGGCGTGCACACGGTGCAGAATCGACTTATAGGGGGCATCGAGTATGAACTTGGCGCTACCGTGACAGCCGTAGAGCCACAGGGAAATGGTGTGAGGGTGTCGTGGCAGAAAAATAGCGAAGAACTGCACTCCGAATACTTTGACAAAGTGATCCTTGCGGTAGCCCCAAATATTGTTGGACAAATCTTCAAGCCTTTACGGCACCATATGGCTAAAATGCCTACCGCAGTAGTGGAGAGCGTGGTACACACCGATCGTAGCGTCGTGGAAGAGGTAGAGTCGAATAAGAAATCCGCGGACAAGCACAGCGCGCAGTTGATCTGTCTTCGAACATCAACTGATAGAACGACCCGAACTGAGTCACATCATGTTCAACCATGTGGTGCGATTGTGACAACTTGTTTACACACCCATCTGGACTCCTCTCTTGTGATCCACTCGGCCAAATTTACACGCGTTCTCCGAAGTCCAGAAAGTCAACAGATAGTCAACGCTATCTTCAGCAATGGCTCAATAAGCCAGGGAGATGAGAAATCGGTGCCATTGTGGAGAAATGGAGACGACAACGTTTGGCTAGCGGGCGGGTGGTGTTGGGACGGCATGGTACTCTTGGAGGGCTGTGTTGTGTCGGCTGTACGTGTTGCTGCCGCATTTGGTGTGCAAGTGCCCTGGCAAAGGGAGCAGGTGGTAAAGGTAGCATTATAAGCAGTATAATGATACCTAAACAGCAATGAACGCAAATAATTCGTCAAGGCGCTGTTTGGTACGCAGCTGTTTTTCGAACTGTATTTGCCGTAGGTAGCGCTGAGCAGTATGACCGAAGGCGCCTTGGTATGCGCCGCTGGCCTTACCGAATCGAGCCAGACAATTTTTAGTGCGTTTGGTACATGCAAGGCTGCGAAGCAGCAGCTACGCAAGCGCTTGAGCCGGAAGGCTCTAGGGCCTATGGGCCCTTAAATAATTAATATATACTGTTCTACTCTAAAAATTAACGTTGTTGATTATTCTCTTTTTTTTTTCCGTAGTGGAGTAGAGCCGCGTCCTAATAGCAACATTAAAGTTCAACCCTTCACTGATTAATATAGATTTTTTCTGTGGCCAGAATATAATAAAAAGTAGCTTATTCTGGAGCCTTGGTCTTCTCCTACATTTTATATTATATATTTAATCAGCCATTGGGTACGCTGGGAGAACATTGTACGGCCATACTAGCCATGCTTGCCATTGGTACGACGCTGCAGCACTCTACTACCCATACAACTTTTTTTTTTCGCGATGTAGCTTACATACTTTTCTAGTAGGATAATACGCCTATCTATACGAGTATCCTTACCTCTACTACGCTTACTAAACGAGATATTAAGCTACTTAAAATACCACCTCAGTTACCTAATCTTAATCCCATTAAGAACATCTAGAGCATTATAAAGGCGCGTATTACAGCGCTACCTTACCACCTAATATCAAGAACTACTATGCTCACCACTATCCGTTGCGAATAGGTGAAAATTACTCGTTTTGAGGGACAGCTTATACTTAGCTTGGTAGAGAGTATGCCGGCTCGGTTAGTAGCAGACGGTAGACCTATTGATTATTACGTAGCTCACTCACTCACCCTCCCTACTTAACTCTACTCAACTCTACCCACACATTTATTGTATATACAAAATACCAGCCATATCCACTCGCTGAAGCTGAGCTCAAACGACGCCCAAACCTGATGTAGATTCTCGCTTTCCCTATACTAATTTGGCTAGTTTGGATTCAAGTCACGACGGCGATTGATGCCCAATTCGGCTCCACAAGACAGGGATGCTCTATCTAATCTCTCTCGGGACTCCCTGTAGAGTCGCAACGCCGACCTAACACTCCCCGATTACGTGCGTATCCACTACACCATAATATTATACCTAGACATTAATATAGGCCACATGACAAAATGAATATAACAATAATCGCCTGCATTGGAGTTTTAATAGCTGTCTTTTATTCTACGATGGCTCTTATTATTGCTTTCTTTACGCCATGCATCTTCGGAACTACACCCACTCACCATGCGACCGTTAGAGGAGTTGGTGACAGACAAATAGGCATAGCGTTAATATTACTTGCGATTGCGCTATTCGTATGGTCGTCGATGAGGCGCTCGCGCGCCGATAGCAGTGAGAGAGGGTCAATTTATGGACTTCAGCACGGTAGATTACATTTGCAGACATCAACACCCATGTGGATGAACATGGGGTACTGGGGAGATGATAAAAAATCAAAGACCATGGCTGAAGCGTGCCGAGATCTTTTGAAGGCTATACTGTCGGAGGCAGGATTCTCGAATGAGGATGTAGGAATTACATCTACGAGGGGCGAGCGTCGTCCAAAACTACTCATCGACTTGGGCTTCGGATCCGGCAACCAAACAATATATTTAATGAGTGAATCGCCAGTGCGGCATTGTGACCGCGAGTGGTGGGATGAGCGAGAATGTTGCACCCAGATCGATTACTATGTTGGTATCACGAAGGATCCGGGACAGGCTAGTTACGCTTTAGAACGTATTAAAGAGCTGGATTTGAGTGGCAGGATGGTAGGTCACCATGATGGCCAAAATAGAAGACCTAAAATCTCTCTGTTCTGTGCCGATGCATCAAGGCCTTTGTCTTGGAAGGATGAGATTGTGATGGCCAGTAATCCTAGTCGCGAAAATGGACTCCCTGCAACCTGGATACTCGCTTTGGACACTGCGTATCACTTTTCTCCTTCCCGCTGGCCTGTTATCGAATACGGGTACACGAAACTTGGTGCAACCTTCATGGCGTTTGACTTATGTCTTTCGCCTACCGCCACCTCCATGTAGAAGGCTATGCTACGCATCTTGACCACGTTGTCCGGTTCACCTTAGGCCAACTTTGTCACACCAGAAGGCTACCGAGGCAAACTAGTAGAGGCTGGATATTCCGACGATGCGATCAAGATTGTTGATGTGTCTGAGCATGTCTTTACTCCCCTGGCAGAATACCTGGCAGAGCAGGATAAGAGATTGAAAGTGCTTGGTTTAGGTATAGGGAACTTTGGCATTGCGAAATCTATGTTCAGCTGGTGGGGAAGGTCTGGTGTGGTCAAAGGTGTCATTGTTGTGGCTAAAAGGTGAGGTAAATCAAACATCATGGGCGCCATCAACAAACCATCTGTGAATATCAGACAGGCAAGTTTTAGTCTCGAAAACGCTGTTATAGAGAATCATTCAATCAAGTCTAAAGCATAAGATAAAGCTACAATGGTCAATGATTATACCATCCCACTTCCGATACAGTGCCTTGAGAACATATTGCGACCATGTTGTGCGAATTCGAACATGGATCCTTTGTGTCATTTGTATCACCATTACGGTATTAAGTCGCACTAACCATCCACCATAGTTACACAAACTGTTAGATTGAATACGATGGCCTGTCTCACCATCTGGAGTAGGATTTCAGTGGGTAACGACATTCTTGCGTGGTAATGTGTATCGGATGACTCAAGGGAAGAAGTTGGAGTCAGCCAAGAAACGGTCTTAATAGGGCTTAAACAAGTTGCGTATCCAGTCTTATCTTAGTGACAAATAGCAAATTAGTTCGCCATGTTTATGTGGTTTTAAGTCGTTTTAACGGCAATCTAATTGCAGTTTCCCACGTGATTGAAAGTATCAGGCTGTATCATTAACATCCTAGTTCTTCCATCATTTACCACCGTCTTAACAGCGGTGAATACTCACGTGTGTTGTCACAAGGCCCCGTTTGCATGATCACCACTCCTATGCTTGTGAATGCGCACCAAATGCGATCACGATGCGCGTTTCGCCGCACCTTTGACTGATTGTTGCCCACCTACGCTAAACTGACATTTCTTCTTACTAAGCAGTAGTTATATAAATAACTCTGCTCCCAACTGTTCCCTTCACCATCAGTTCAATTACATTTGCTCTACTATATATACAAACCTGGGCACCCAAAGACCTCAGTGAAAAATACTAGAATAACCATCCATCTGAAGTTGCGGTAAATCACCACGTTCCTTTTATGGCGTTTTATTGACTAACTGCTGTTTATCTTGAAGATGAGCCAATCCGCGGATCCTACACCACCTTATGCTTGCAAGGGCGAATTCCTTGCCGAAGGACTCGAAGAAGTTATTTTAGAAGAAGATCTTGACTGTTCAATATGTCGTGAACCGCTTTCAACGACCAAGGTTACTAGAGAAACGGCCGTTGCACAATCGCTCGATACCGACAGCAGCGCCCCAATTCAGTCCGCTGGGTTAATAACCTCACATTCAAGTGAAACAGGTACTGCTTCCATAAACTACATGTTCCGGCTTCTATACTGACCTAGAACTACGACAGACTAGAACGTCATCTTTAATCCAGCCGACGAGGACCCTATAACTGAGAAACCTGTGTGTATTGTACATTGCGGTCACATTTTCGGTACAGTATGTCTTTTGACTTAGTTTTCAAGCGATCCGTCCAATCATTGTCCGCAATGTACTCAGGTTCTCTTTCCAAAACGGCGCAAACCCTAGCCTTCTATCTTGCTAGCGGCGGGGTATGAAATAACATGGGAGTATGTTGGGCTCGACGAGTTCTACAATGCCAATGATGGAGAGGGCGATCCTGAGGGTGGCCCCACAGAACGGGAAAGTGAGTAGTATGAAGATGACAAAGTTGGAGAATTTGTGGTCGACGGGGGAAACAACAACTCGTAGGAATTTGGTGTGAATGTGTGTTTGAACAATATCATTAGTTGATTGTGGGTCTATTTGTTGATCTGGAAGATAATTGTGTATATGAACTATGTGTATACTTGGTAATCTAATTTGAATCTTTGGCGTGATTTTGCTTCCCGTCATTACTAGCAGTGACCTGAGGCTATTGAGTGTGATCGTGTGTTCGCACAATCTTGAAAGTTTTTGACAGTGCAAGGCCTAGCGCGTCTACTTGTTTTGCGTATCTTTTGATGTCGGCACAATAATTGTAGATATCATTCCACCACACCACGGTTTTCGCCAGTTCAATATTTATCTATCTTTATTCAATGGATGCATCTACTGGGTTGTTATACCCTTTTCCGAAATTTTCTTGCGACCGTGAGCCTAGCGATGAAAACACAAAGCGCTGACAAGGTAGCCATCCCGCCTGCATAGAAGATCGCAGGTCGATAAACATTGATACTTTGACCAGATCCATTTCCGCGTGTACCGCCTGCAGCTTGTAATAGGTACCCTGCAATTGGAGCACCCATGAGATAACCGCCCGTCCAACCAGTTACAGACATACCCATAGCCACAGCGGCCCTACCTGGACCAAAAATCTCTGCGACCACAGTTGGTTGTGTAGTGAAATATGCACCATTCGCAACGCCGTTCAGTATAGCAAAGATAATGAGGGGTCCCAGTGTATTGGATACCGGCCAAATGGCTAACATGCTCACAGAGTTGGCCACCATTGTGATAACAAACATGTTTAAAGGTCCAATTTTGTCGCACAAAGGGCCAGCTGCGAATCTTCCAATTGCATTGCCTAATATTGGGAGATAAGGTAAGCGCTTGTCACAGGAATTGTAACCACTTTTGAGAGCACTTACAGGCATTGAACGCAGCTACTAAACCCGCTCCAGTGCCTGAACTCAACCCAATGGACTGAGCGAACAGAGGCAAGTAGAACGGCGGTACGTAAAGGGCGAAAACACCAATAGCGCTGGCAATAAAAGTGGCAATGAAAGGAACGGACCGAAACATAGTCCAGTCGACAAAGGGTGTGTTTCTGAGCGGGACTCGATCCTTGATCATCCATGCGGCAGGCAGGCCCAACACTAGCGTCAGCAGCCCTTGAAACCTGAAAGTCCACGCAATTCCAACTCTTTGATACATAGATTCCAACGCAATTGCCATGACGCAACCACCTATACCGCTTCCAAGCTTTATGATACCGTTCGCAAGACCAAGACGAGCGCTGAAATATTGAACAGGAAGCGCGTTGGCGACAGCATAAGCCATCGCCATACCAACAACACCAAGGACCCCAACAGTTCCAAAAAGGCCTGCAAGATTCGATGTGCAAAAGCTGGCCCCAACTAGGCCCATCCCCATGAGGAACACGCCAACTAACATGGTCATGCGTGCGCCAACCCGACGCATCATCTGTATGGCGGCAAGGCCAAAGAGCGCACCTCCGGATAAGGCCATGCTACCTACGTAGGCGAGAGTAGATGGAGAGACATGCCTCAAGGTCGAATTTAGGAGTGCCGCCTGTAGCACCCCCCAACAATTAACTATTCCACCGTGGCAGAAGGTGGTCAAGAAAGCAGAGAAGACAATGACCCAGCCATACCCACCATCTGGTATTGCAGACACGGAGTATTGCGCGTTTTCTGGTACCTCATCGGGATATTTTGGTGGCGATGCAAAGGGATTTGAAGGCGTTTCTTTGGTCAGTGGTGAGGGATACGCGGGTTGGAAGGTTGAGAGCTCAATGACCTCTTCTGTGGTTATGGTCGTGGTATTAGACATGGCCGTCCAGTGGCTTTTCGAGGAATTATAAGAAACATTCGTTCGGAGGGATAGAAGTTTCTTATGTATATTTAGGTACCCAGTCATCTTTCATAGTTGACTTTGCCTCATTTAGTTAGAACACGCCCTACCAACTATTACTTATCTCTGTCGCGCAGCCAAGTAGCACAATTATCGCCTCCTAGCAATATACGCACTCTGTACATTAAGTATACAACGAATGTGTTTTTGCCGTATCGCATTTGGGATGGAATCAAGGTTCGAAAGGGTAGCTATCACGTGAAGAAATTTTAGTCAGCGCCATTCGAGTCTAACTTAATTCGGGAATTACAGCGATTACTGCCCCTCATTCTTCCCATATCAAGTGATTTATAGATTTCCTTTGTGTTGCGGAGCAAAAGATAGAGCCCGAACTCTATAGTTCTGCTCCGTTGAACGGTATTTGTACTGCGACACTTTGTGATGCTAGATCTGGTTGACTCTTAGCGGTGTTGTTGTGAATTTGAGACCGGTTTGCATGACTGTGACCAACTTTCCAAGTTTTAGCGACCTTCAATATGCTTATAAAACGTGCTCCGCCTCGTGTTGCAAATCTGGGCAACCCACGTCATAGGGCGAACAACGAAGGCCGCAACAACATATATTTATCGCCAACTCTTGATCAATAATTCATCATTGAACATTACGTCCTCACATCCAGACAACATAATGGCTACCGAAGAGACTGTCCAACTTGGCGAGGCGCATGCGCCACATCAAGCCTCCATCGATGCATTTGACTCGATTCTTGAGTCATTGAAAGAGGAGCTTGTCAAGCTTCGACATAACCACGACAGTAATTATTGGCCAGCTATAATATCTTACCTGTATTGACGAATTATAGAACACGAGCCCGAATACTTCCGTGCGGTCAAGGACGTTTCCAATACAGACCTGACTTCTTTTTCGTCCAAGGATCTTGAGTCCGTCCGCGTTGCTGCCTCTGCATACGGCCTGCATTTATTTGCTAAGGTCAGGATACCAGCGGTCAGCGATGCATATATCCATGTCCGGATTTTTGGCTCAGCAAAGGACGGAACAGACGGCAGTAGCGCTGACGAGAGAGAATACAAGTTACATAGCATCCATACCGAAGAGGTTATCAAGGATGATGGTGATAGGGTATATCGAGCTATATTCAAGAAGGGCGATGTGTTGGAGTGGTTCGATACCTAAAATCGTCAACGTTCTGTATAGGTGGTATCGTTTGAGTTTTTACAGGCCAATGTCATTTGAACTTCATCCTTGACTACTATCAACTTGCGTGAATCGTCTAGGGTGTGCATTGCTCACCGCATGGGCACCTGGCTACCCACATTTGAGCTTTACCATACCAATCAGCATGGTAATTATGATGTGGGATTGACCCGCATGAATGACCTGCGGCTAACGCGTTGTGCGGTCCGTGCTATTCTGGCTAGAGAAAGACTGCATGCAGTACCTATAAGCGCGCATCTCCGCCAACGCCTCAAACTACGCTTCGGTACGAGCGTAAAGCGTAGGCATCGGTTGAAAGCTCCCGAGGAAGTGTGCATCCGGTGTAGGTGAATTTATGCATGAGTGCGGCAAGCCCACCCGTTCTTCATTTCTTTGTCTACAAGAAGAATGCCAACATTCGGCTAGCGGCTTCCTACCCGCAGCCGCGGCGTATCGTGTGGGGGAGCCATCACAGCGTCATCTCGGCCGCAGACTTTCAACCTCACACGCCAATACTCTGCATGGCGTGCGAATGGATGCCAGCCCGGGCGGCGCATGCAGACGCTGTGGCGATTGCCTCTTTGTTCGCGATGGCCTGGACCTCGCCCTTTTCTCGCTTGCAATTTGGTCACGTCGATCCTCGTGCATTGACTACAGCCGTGGCGTCTCGGGTGGTGCAGCGGATAAACAAGCCAAGCGTGGTGTTCCTCGTACTGCGAGATCCTGGCGTCGAAGAGGTCGTGGCCGTGGCGCGGTGGTCACTTCCTACGAATAAGCAAGAACCGGGTTCTACAAACGAACCCATAGAAGAGCGGAATGAGCGGCAAGCTTTTGAAGACTGTCTTTTCAAAAGAAATCTTCCTGAGAAGAGTAACAAGGATCTCATCATGGAATTTACTATCGGTCTGAAGGAACTTAGACAGAGAGTGCTCCAGGGGCGGAAGCACTACCTTTTGGAAAACTTGGCTACGCATCCTTAATATCAGAGATAGGGCTTGGCTACTTGTTTGATCGAATGGGCTGCACGACGGGCTGACGAAGGGGGTATGCTTGTTTATCTAGATACGGCCAGCGATAATCCCGCAGGTAGGATGTATCGCAGACTTGGCTTTGAGGAACAGGGCTGTCATACTATAGAGGATCTTAGCCATTTTGTCGGAAAGGAAGAGGTGGAGAGAGAATGCAGTACAAATAAGCATACGCATATTGCTTTCGTTAGATACCCAAACCAGGGCTGAAAGAGTTAATTGGGGGTGATGTGTTAAGATGCTTGCGTAATCTTAGCTATGGATGAATGCTCGAAGCTATTCGTTTCTATCATACACTATACTGAAAATAAGCTCAGGACATAAACCAAAGGGTATCGGATACCGCCGAAACCCGCTCTTTTCCCGGCCGTTGTGCCTGAGCCCTAACCCCACCCTACCTCATTGCAACCAGGACGCTTCCGAGCCTATGCAGTCCCATCGAGTCAAAAAATATAACTATTTAGAAATATGCGACCTTACATTCCCGTCCCGCCAGGCCCAAAGAAAAATCCATCGAATAAGTCGAAGCCATTCCCATCACTCCAATCATGCGTGCCATCACCAAAACCCATGCCAAACCCTATACCAACGTCTTGCATAGCTCCATTATTAGTATCACCTTGTCCATTGCTTCCTTGCACAGAGAAACTATCTAAAAAGTCCAGGTCCGAAAACCCACCTATGTCGGGGTATGTCGAGTTAATATTTTGTGTAAATGTGTTGTAGGGTAACTGGTTTGAGATTTGGTATGGCGAGGGCATTGGGTTTGGAGGAGATTGCGATATCTGTGGAGACAGTGTAGGTGTTGTTGAGGTGAAGTTGGGTGAGGAATTGTAGAAGGACTGCGGATTTGTCCGTAGTTGGGGAGATATTTTTAAATCAGCTGTGAAAGGTTGTGCTGACTGTTGTTGTCCTTCTGCTTTGATAGGTGGTGGTGGTGGCAACATTGCGTTGACTTGGTTGGACACGCGACTGAATGAACGCTTGTCCGTTTCATCATCTGTGAATAAATCTTTGAGGTTCATATCAAAGCGCGGTGCAGGTCGGCGTGACTGTTGCTGTGCAAAGTAGTTGTTAGTATGACTAGATGGGTATCCTTGCATCTCTGTGTCTGATCTTGCGTCGGCCTCTAATGCCGACGCATATGTCGGTGCTGGGGAGTGTGATGATTGAGAGTGATATTGCTGCGTTTGCGGAAGGGCTCTTAGGGCCTGTGGTCCAAAGCCTGTCGTACTCATGCACATCTGTATGGTAGCTTTGCTCATGCGGTCGAAGGCATCCCGACATGCCTCCGCAGGTGGACACTTGTCAATCAGGTCACCCAAGACGGAAGTGGCGGCTAGAACCGTGAAGTCCACATCATCTAGAGACTGCGAGACTAGTCAGTTTCAGTGTTTCAGACGCGGCCACAAAGCGTCCGAGGTAGTACAAGGCAACAAGGTTCGACCTACTAGTAAACTGCGCACATGAACGCTGTGCCACACCGCGTATAGGAAAGAAATTCCTGGTATTGATTAGTGATGTTAGTTTTCGGACACTGCATAACTCACCAGCCATGAACAGATGATGCGTGGCTAGGAATGTATAATTCACTAGGTGTACGCGATGCAACTGCCGGTAGAGTTTTAAAACCTTCTGCCCAGCTTCGGCAACTTTGAGAAATACGAGATCCTCGTCTTCTCGTTCTTCTACATTGACTATGGATGGGCTCCCGACATCCGAGTCTGTATTGCCTAACTCGTTTTGCAATCCGGACGGTACCACTAAGCTCTGACGATACAACATAATAAGGGCCTGCCAATAATTCAACTCAAGGAATAGCGGCGAGAATTGTACGCCTGCATCAAGTTGCGTTGGCGCAGAGTCCTTCCATTCGAGCAGACGTCGATCTATGTCGACGCGCCAGTCACGGAAAGAGGCAAAATTTGCCAGGAATGGTGATGGCAGTTTGGTGTGCATGAACTCATTGCCTTGATTTGCGCCGCTTGCCCTTGCTTGCTGTGCCTGTCGGTGTTGCAAAACCTGCAGGATCTCGGACTGCAGCAGCCTGAGCCTAAAGTAGTGTCGCGCGACAATTTTGTACGTTGGTTTGTCGTGGTGTGGGTATGGCTCGATGAACCCCTCTTTTGTGATGTATCTGTCGTCTAACAATGACGGAAACTCGGTCGTCACAACTTGGTCTGTGATGCCCTATCGGTCATCAGTTTCATCAAATAATTTAATAATCGTTACACCAAGCTAGGGAAGACCAGATCTGCACAGTGGTGCCACACTCAATACATTGAGTGTTGAGTTCAACTGGTTTGATCGGTGAGAGATCCGCAAATCAACCAGAAGCGGGGTGTGACAGAGTCGCAAAAGAAATTTTACTCACGAATGGCCTGCCGACGCAGGTACTAACAAGCCTGTCAAGCGAATAAATACACCACCACAGGCGCCTCCGCAGATCTCTAACCCACTGTCTGCGGCCCCTCTCCTTTGCGTCTATTCTTGTTGGACTTGCGCTGCCGGCTGTTGTCGCCCCAGTACCTTCCGTTTTGAACTCATTCCCAACAGTCTGGTCTTCCGGCGTTGCCCCATCGATACCCACCCCATCCTCGTAATGCAACCCTAGATCAACGCCTAACCGGACTGCAACACCCACAATGTACCACAAACCCGGGGCAACGGGCCTCAACAGAGCAAATCCTGCAAGAAGCAGTACGGCTTGCAACTCCTCTAGACCACCCCCAAATCCGTCTGGACGATCGGCTGCGGGAGAGGACCCGAGAAAGTTTTCGAGGTGGACAATGGCCGATGCATGATACTCTTCTGGCTGATGCTGCTGGCCGGCGAGGCGCCGTTTCTTATTGCTTGGTGGAGACGAACGCGACTTTGTTGCTGGCGGGCCGGGATCCGACGTCGGGGATGCCTCAGCATCAGAACTGCCCAGGATGATACCAGCGCCTATAGCGAAGACAATATTGAGCATATACGACTCTCGCGAGGTCCTGTGGCGTTCACTAGAGGCATAGATGCGGTTGAACATGTCCATGAACTCGCCACGGTGGAGGATGGGGATCTGTGGGTTGGCATGCTCGAAATACAGCTCAACGAGCCGCGAGCCAAGCTCTCGGTCGGGAAAGGGGGCCTGCTGGATGGTGGGCTTGGTCTGCAATCCGAAGAATGAGTCGCGCATGGAGGTGCCACTGTCCACTACATTGGCCACTGCCTTGCCTCCTCGATTGCTGTCTCGTTCCGAGGACGAGCCTGACACGGAACTCTTGACGGCAGCGAAGACGACTCTTGCAAAGGATATGCCCGAAGTTGAACCTAGATAGCGCGGGTCGCTGGCGCCCTGCACCGAGACCATGCCGATGTTGGACACGAGTTTGGTCAGCTTCTCGCGGTCGTACTTTTCGTTTTCCTCCCTGGAAGACGCGCTGGCGGGTTTCGCGGTGCCATTGCGCTGGTGCGGGGTTGCGGTCACAGGTGAGGTGGTGGTAGTGGCGCCGCCATTGGCGGTCGAGGACGGCTGGCTGGGATTGAAGTCGTCGGCGGGCTGGAAGGGGATAGAATTGTCCTGTAGCAGCGACTCCAGGTGGGCGACGCGTGATTCGAGGTAGTAGACATAGCTGGTAGCTGGTCAGCGCTGAGCCGAGGCAGGCCAAAACCCATCCTGCTCCATCGTACCTGCGGGGAATCTCGCGCTTGGTGATGGGATCGTAGCCCACACACTTGATGCCAGCCTTGTCACACGAGGCGCAGGATGGCAGGCGCTGGTCGCATCTGTTCTTGCGCAGCCTGCAGCGGTTGCATGCGCTCACATTACGGAAGGACGATGCAGCGGACGGTGGCCCGGCCGGCGCAGTGGGCGACGAAGGCTTTGTCGAGGCTGCAGGCGAGGGGAGGTCCGCGTCATGCGAGGACTCCTCCAAGGAGCGCTTGAGGCTGCTCATCGGGGCGCATGGCAGGACTCCAGGATCCAAGGAAATCAGGCCAGGCTCCGTGTCGTGTCGGAGTCGTCGTGTACAGCGCGCTGGCCGTGTTTCCCCCGCACTGCCTAGCCCCAGCACACCTCAGATGGAGATAAGCGTTAGCGATCCTCGTGGGGAGATCCGTGTCCAAAAAAGCACAAGCATCGAGACGGCAGGCTGTCTCTGGTGTGCATTGGATGGACCTGCATGTCGCTGATAAGAGAGATAGCTTCCGTGCTGTGCTGTACGCGTGCATGTTGAACTACATCGACCGCCAAGCCTCGACACACATCGCATATACGTGCTCTGCGGACACCACAACACATCCCGTGCCACCATAACTAGGTAGCCTCACTCTCTCCCCAAATACAGCCACTTCACATATTGCACACCGATGCCAAGTTTGTTTCAACCTAACCGGCCCGACGCGAGCTGCCGCAGCGGCTTGCCTGTGGAAACCCGGACTATTCACTCTTGGCTCTGTCATCGGGCATTAAAAGACGGTGACGAGCACACTGACTCACCTGGACAGCTGACCGGAAGCCTGCATAATGCATTGCCGTCCACTCTCCAACTTGTTGTAGAGATAGGTGGAGCCGCATTGCGCCCAACTACCCCCGTCACCGAGCACGTGTGATACAGTCAGATGCGTAGAGAAAATATCAACATTGCTAAGGGGTATTGTTTTGCTAGGAAACGCCGGCTCCTGGTTCCCAATCGCCCGTGTGAGCGCTCCATCTAATAGTCCAAAAAATTGCCGCCCAAAATACCTCCCATGACATGATGCTGACAGCAAACAAATGCGCCTTGCTGAATGCATTCTCTAAAGTGACCTGAAATGCGTAAAGGAAATGTCTAGGAAATGCCAATTGCTCAAGAATTCTGGTCGTTTTCGCTGCCGGCGCGCCCTGCGCGGAATTTTGCATGTGGAACGCCGTCATTTTTGTCGTAATGTATCCGTCTATTTTGAGAGTAGTGTCTCTTCTGTGTGGTCTGGGGTAAGCGTCATAACAGAGTCGGCATCGGACTCCGTGTCAAACAAGGCCTCCTCGTCCTCCTGGGCGAACATAGATCGCGTCTTGCTCTCTTTCAGAATGAACCCTGGGACCCAGCCGAGTAAGGCAACGCCAGCGATTGTCCACCAAGCCAGTCCAGACATGTTGTATGTTTCGCCTAGGCCATCCACGGCACCTGAGATGGTAGGGCCAAAACCACGGCAAATACTAGCCGAAGAAGCGGCCGCGCCATTGAGAGTACCAAGTATACGCTTTGAGGGAGACGAGTTGGCCATGAGGATGGCGAGAGATGGGTACGAAAGTGATTGGAAGACGACTTTGCCGATTAGGAGAACTGTCAGGCCAGGAATTCTAAGTTTTTCTGGAAGGAGCGCCAGGTAGGGAGCGAGCATGTAAAGAACCGGGTACAAGCTAAGTGCTACCCAGAAAGTGCGCAGGCTCCCAAGCTTCTTGTTAAGCCAGGGGAAGACGATGAGTTGAGCGAACATCTGAAGTACACCTTGCATGGCTAAAAAGGCTCCATTCGTTTGTGTTGACCAGCCAAATCCACCCTGGAAGTGAAATGGAAGATGTGTGGTATCTTTTTGTGGCGGGTTTTTGGACATGAGAATTGGTAGCAGTTGCTCCAATGAAATTGTATGGCTTCCAGACGTGTCAGCAGACACCTCCTATCAGAGCAAAATTACTTACAAGGCGAGGATGCCATAGCACACGATGTTCAAGCATACTTGCATGGTAAAGGCTTGTCGGGTGGTTGGTGTGGGCGCAATTACCTTATCCAAAATAAACTTTGGTGGGTCGTCGGAAATGGATGTTCGCATGCTGCATAAAGTTGGCGAACTTGACGTGCTTCGATACGCCTGCGAATCATGATCGTGGTCCTGGAGCATGCGTGCCACCTCGTCAAGAGAAGCATCCTTGTCGCAAAATGATGCATATGCATCCCGCCCCAAAATCTTGCGCAAAACCCATTGCCCCGCTTCACATCCACGGTCTCGGTCGTACTTTCTGTCCTCGTGGGTTTCTTCTAGAAATAGGATGCCAACGGTAAGCCCGAATAGGACTACAGTAGTGCAAAATAGATTCGGAAGCAGGTAGGGATAGGCTTCAAAGATGGTGCCCTGGAAGAGGTGAGGCCAGGCAAGGGCAGGACGAGCGAGAACACCGCCTAGAGATCCGCCGACAATGGTTCTGCAAAGTGGCGGTCAGACGCATGTCAAAAGGTGGTGCAGAGGGAAAACCTACCCGAGGCACCAAACAAAAGGCATAATGGAATAAGCGCGTGCTATGGAAAAAATTAGGTTTCAATGACAGACTCAGTGACACGGGAAACTTACGCTGGTGCTTCTCGACCGTGATCAATTCAGCAACGGTAGTTTGGAGTACACCGATGTTCCTGCATACTCGGTTAGCAGAAACTTGGCCGCTAATTGGCGCGATGACCTCACCCGTTCAGCAAACCACCGAGGGCTCGCGCAACCAACGCCATGGGCAAACTTTTTGCAAAACCAAAGAGAATCATGCTCAGCCCCGTGCCAAAGAGGCCGCATAGCAGAACCTTTTTGCGGCCAATTCGGTCACTAAGTCGGCCCCAGAAAATTCCACTGATGCACTCGGCGAAGGCGAAAGCCGAGGTGACCATACCGACATACATGGAGATTCCACTGACATCTTTGGCGATTTGGAAGTCTTCAATCATGAAGTATGCATAGGGGAAGATGGACATGAAGGCAATTGGCTCGCATATCCGACAGAGGGCTGCTGCAGTTAGCAATTGAGCACGGTGGGCTGATGGATGTCTTGGGACCTACATAGGACAGCCATCTGTCGAATTGGGAAAGGTGTGTTGTCTCTGCCCATGGTGGTTGAGCCACTGTACCGGGCCATAGTTGATGTAGTAGAGGGCGATCAGGAAGGGCAGAGAGTAGGGATGGCGAGGTGGTGGTTGTGTTATGGGCAGAGGGAGGTGCAGATATATGCAGGATGGGCTGGGTGAAGCAAGCAAGACATGTGCAAACTTGGGAATGGCAGAGTCGGGGTGGCAGAGAAGAGGCCAGGGCGGCGTGGTATAAAGGGAAGGGCAAGATTTAAGTGGCGTCCTGAAAGCGGATAGCTGCTGGGACAGCCAGGGATGGAGGGGCGGGGAGGAAACGGAGAACAGGCGGTGATGGGCAGTGGGTTTGGGTCGGGTTAGTAGGGTTAGGTAGAGTGGCATCGTCCATCAGGGACGAGCAGACAACGAAAAGCAGCGGCGGATGCATGGTAAGAGCGCACAGCCCATGGCAGCTAGCAAGGCCACGGCTTGACGAAACAGAGGCATGGAATCTGCCGATAAGCGACCAGACTGGGCGTCACGGCTCTGTGCTGGCCACAAGCTGCTAGGCCCATCTTGCCGTGTCTCCAGGGCGCCGGAAGAGAAGGGAAGTCGACGAGTCGCGGCCCCTGAGCATCGGGCCCAAGGCCGGCGCCGCTCTGGTCGTCGCACAAAACTCAAACAGGGCGAGGAGGACTGGAGGCAGCGGAGCCCACGACCTTGGACGGGGCTAGCCGCGAAGGGGCATGGCGCGGCCGGCGGCCCAGCAGCGTTGCGAGCGTTGAAGAAAAGCAGAATTCACGCCGCGGCACCGTGGGCCATGCCTTCCTCGCGCCTGGGGCTCGCCAGGCCTGATCCCTGCCGCCCGGCTGCAGCAAGCAGCAGTAGCGATCCACGCATGCCGGCTGCATTCTGCGGCTAGCGCGAATCCGCGGCTACGGTTCGCCGCCCTAGCGCTAGCCCACGCCCTAGCGCACACGCCTGATCCCGGCATCAGTTATGAAAAGAACGACGTGCCGGCTGTGAGCAGCATCCGGGAGACGCGGAATGGGCTGCGGACGCTACCACCCTCCCCCGCGCGAGCCAGCACCGAGCAGACCAGTGCGACTTGGGTGCCAGACTCTGCCAGACGCGCCAGAAGACACCCAGGGGCAGGCTGGCATCACGACTCGAGCAGAAACCAGGCAGACGAACCAGTGCTTGCCTACTGGGCAGCCTTTCTGCCGCCTGCCGCCTGTCTGCCGCCTGCCTGTCATGTCACGCCTCAATCCCAAAGCGGCGTGCACACCGCCTCCATGTGCCTCTGTGAACGCTTGTCCATTGCATCTGTTGCATCAATCACGCGGCGCCCATGCTGCAGCAGCGACATCATGGATTGCCTCGCCAGCCTGCCCATCACACGAGTCGAGTCGTCGCCCGGACCCTCTAGGGCACGTTTCACGCCCTCAGATCACTCCATGGTGCCCCACTACACGGCGATTTAATTTGGTGCCCTACGGCTTCATCTCCACGTACCCAACCTTAGGCAGTCAGCACGACCTGGCAAACCTTGTCCACCGACTCGCAGGACGTGGCTTGGGCGTGGCTTGGGCGCGCGCCTGTCACTGCCGGCGCGCCATCACCAGGCAATCAGCCCATCTTGCCTGCTCAGCGCCCCTGCTCCTGCTCCGAGCCTTGGAACGCCCCAGCACTGCGTCAGCTGACCAAAGGTTGCGCCCATCTGCGTCGACGTAGTCATTGCCTTGACTCTTGGCCCTGCTCGGGACTGTTTCCGAGCCAGCTGATCTGTTGCAGGCCCGCTGCTGCCGGCCTCCTGCCCACAACTGTTGTTTCGACCTGAGTAATAGCCTGCGGCGGTGAGGACAGGTGAGGCTGATACCAACCAGGATCCGGCCCCTCTCCCACGCGAGGCTTCTACGCGAATTCTTAGTGTCTTCTGGCCGTGCAAGGATCCTCTGCAACCTGTGAAACCAATCCTCTCATAGGGCGTCGCTGGCTGTTCCTATCTTGCTCCGCCTGCGTCGATTTGCGCAAGTGTGTATACATCATGCAGCCACACGTGCGCCGGCAAGTATTGAACCGCTTTGGATCTCTGGAAATCTGGATATACTTGGGCAGAAACGAGGACAGCATCCCGCCCGACCCGGTAGTGTGGCTCGAGATCTCCGATCTCCTTACATACGCCATATATAGCTCAATCTCGACGTCAAACCGTTATACCTATCGCTCACGGAGCCGCATCATCAGCCTCGGCTCTAAATCTAAATGCCAGTAGCCACTGCCCGGGTTTCTTTGACTGAAGTCAGCACATTGTAAAATTCGTTATAGCACGACATGCGAACCGTATGCAATGTGTTGTGCTACAACATCCCCAAGCCCGACAGCCCACTTGTACTATGTCTCATTTGCAATTGACTCATGCTGGATACGAAGCACCAGCCTTCCGGTCAACTTGAGCGGAGCCCCATCCCTCATGTGCCCTGGAAGGAGAGTGGTGTGAAAGCAAGGTTCAACACTTTCGGGTACGCAGCCGCTGAGAAAATTATTTTGTGCAACAACAACACTTTCCCATGCTGTGTGCTTTTTTTTTTGGGGCATGTTGAGCTAACATGTATCACCGGGCATCTTCTCAAACGAGTCGCAATGCAGCCTTCCAATACGATGCTGCCACGTTGAGAAGGACGTGTGCGTCGTAGATTAGGGCACCCGCTTCTGTGATACGTGCTCATCACCGCCTATGCTTACTACGAAAAGGTCACGTCAACCTGTTTGGCCTAAATAATTACGGTCAGCTGGTGTGGAAGGAGTGACGAGACCGGCTAATTTGTCGCAGCTAGTATTACCTAAGCGCAGAACGCTTGTCCGAACGTCACCACTGTCCTTGCGTCTAGTGCAATACCCAGACAACCACACGATGCCTGAGTCTATGACACTGCCACAACTCTCGTCCTTCCGAAAGCAGTATTTGAATCTTGAATTTAATTCTCTGCGCTCGGCTAAGCTCGAAGGAGTTTTTGTTAGCCTTACCCCCGGCGATCCGTCACTGTGGGTGGGTGTCATATTTGTTAGAAGAGGTAAATAGATATGCTTGTCGGTAGATCATGACCGCATCGCAGAGGATTCACTTTTCATAGGTCCATATGCACCTGCAGTTCTGCGTTTCCAGATTTCCTTCCCACCTAGCTATCCTACTCTGCCACCCCTCGTGACCTTTTCAACCGATGTTTTCCATCCACTGTTGACGCCTCTCACCACCTACACATACACCACTGGATCACTCGATACCGACACCGTCAGCGCTACCGATGATGAGCGACTGCCGCCAGGAGGCTTCAGTCTGCGCCATGGCTTCCCACAATGGTTTGGGCGAGCTCGAAGATCAACGCCAAGCTCTCGAGACGTGAGCGGATCTACCATGAGCAGCTCCGACCAAAATTCTACCCCTGTGCCGCCAAATCTAAGCAGTATTCCGTCCGCTACAAAAGATATTTCCATCGTGCGAATCCTTGATTATATGCGTTCAACCTTCAGCGAAGAGTCTGTTCTAGATTCTCTTCCACTCGAAGCGGCAGCAAATCCTGGAGCCTTTCATGCCTGGCGAACATATAGGGCTCCGGTCTTGCAAATTGATCAAACGCCAACATCAGATCCTCAACCCCTCGTGTCTGAACAAGCAGGTGACGCATCAGCGTTAGGCCGAAATCGACGCCCGGGGGATTGGAACTGGGAGGGTGTGTGGGAAGACCGTGTCGCAAAGGCCGTGAAAGCCAGTTTATCCGAACCATCCTTATTTTCAGGAGAAGATATAGTGAGTATTCCAAGATCTTTCGCAAAGCATGCGCAGCTAGTAACACTTCCAGATTCGCTTTCGCGATAGTGACGAGGAGACCATGGAGAAGATGAAGATACGGCTAGGGAAAGCGTGTAGTTTATTGAAGCTACAGGCAGAATGAGACGCTAAGGTCAACTCGGATTGAAGCGCTTTACTAGGGCCGTTGCTGCGGCTTCAGAGCTCTATTGTGTGGCTGTTTTGGCAGGAATCATGTTGCTCATCCATTTTGGGTAGGTTCACAGGTGATCCACACCCAAATCCTGTAGGCGCGAGGTGCCACTTGTGTTGTAATGGTGTTCTAACGCCTCAACGTCCATTATTCAACTAAACATCTCCACACTGGTCTACAATTCAATTAGTTCATCAAGCCGATATCCACTTCTGTTCATCTTTTTATTTTTCGCATCATCTCAAAAGTCCCGGTGAATGTGGTATTAGGCCTATTTGGACGTCTCAAATCCCGGAGCTTGTTGCGGTGAAAGCGACAAATTGTTTTGATTTCAGTAGTCCAACATGGCATCTACAGCTGTTTGCACCCTTTTGCTACCACACCCCGCGACGCTCTGTCCACCCCCGCTTCATCTCCAAAGGAAGCCCAAGAAGACAACAATTCGGCAACGCATACTCCGTAGATCAACACATGCCAGGGATCTGTTCACCAACGGCCCATTAGACGACATCATCGATGTGATCAAAAGCGACATTCAGGACTCACTGCCCGATTGTAACTTTGACTTGTTCCATCTAGAACAGGCACATCGAGGCAACGCACCGTCACCGTGGGCCGTGACACCTCTACCCGTTTGCCGCGCACCTGGAGACGAACCTCTGACGATACGCAAGAACAGGAACAGTTGCTCTTCAGCATCAGAATCAAGTATGGGAGATCACATGGCTTCATCACGCCATAACAGCCAGGAGGAGGGCATGCCTGCAGGCGCGGTAGGTACACCTCTCATTCCTAGTACTACATCTTTCCCTTTGTTTGACGACAACACGTCGTACGAGCCCGCAGATCTTGCGATTCCTGAAAATGCAATGATGCGCACTGAACATAATATTGCGGGACAGAGCTTGGAGAGCACAATTGAGAACACGGGTGGCCGTGCCGATACTACACAGTTGCGACGCCCTTCTATTATGCGGCGGTTTACGAACCGTCTTCGTCGCTCGGGAACAGAAGATACGACTGTTAGCACTGGCGATGCGCTTGAGTTCGTTTCGTCTTCGATGCCGACATCGCCTACTCTCCCAGAAGATGAGATGGAGAATGAACCAAGTGATCAAGATATTGAGGCTTATTTCAGGAGGAACACGAAGAGGTATGTTTCCCAGTTGAAGGCACTGCCCGGCTAGCTGGCTAATTTGAATTAGTAACACTCGACTTGTAGCTATCATGGAGCGCATGACACAGCAGCTTCCAGCCCCCGTGGAAGGTGATTATGAAGCGCTCTCTGAACAGGCCACAGGAACAAAGTCCATCCCCACAACCCTTCGAGCAGTAATCAAGATTTTCCCACAGATAAAGTTACTACGCGACGATATGCAGGAATTCAATGCTGCTATTGAGATTGAAGGTGTGCTCCACAACCGAGATATGCCTCCCAATATTACACTTGATGTGGTGTTCGTAATCGACAACGGGTGAGTGGTCGCAGATCATTACTTACTTAATTCAGTTAACTGACAAACTCACAAAGGTACTATGTCACCAAGGAATGTCTCGATAAAGCAGCAGATGCAGTTAACGGTGGATTGTACCATCTGCGACGTGGGGACCGTGTTGCCCTCTACACGACACACTGTGCTCACAATACTGTTACGGGAAACAGACCTGAGATGCACTTCCCGCTTCGTCCATTCAGTACGGACACCGAGGAGACTTTCCGAGACCTGACTACTGGTATTTGTCAACATGGCATGCAAGCTTGGGAACCGGCCCGTCCAAATCCTTCCATGACCGAAGTTGTGCTTGCTGTGGCGAAATCTCTCAAAGATAATAACCCCAAAAAAGACCGCACTCACATAATCTTACTTTCTCCCGCTGCTTACGTCTTACATGATATATACAAGACGTATCCAGATTTGTACATCCACCGCATCAGTCCAGCAGCATTACCATACCGTCGCGAGCCAGAGCCTGAAGACACTGTTTGCTGTGACAGCTGTTGCAAGAATGTTTTTGTTGGCAACTGGAGCTCCTATCAGTCCGTGCCTCACCGTATCAAGCATATTTTGAAGAATGCTCGCTCCGAGGGCCCTATCGGCGAGCTGACTAGTGTTTCGATCGATATTCGGACTAGGGAGGGGTGCGAATTCATTGAGTGCATCGGACGCAAAGATATCCCGCATTTGCGGCTTGGCCAAGTCCATACTATTTTTGTCCGTCTACTCATCGACCGAAACAGGGCGCGGGTTGTTGACCTCAATTCGGTTAATCCGGTCTTCAACTCGAGCTTGAATGCCAAGGGGTTGAGACAAGAGTTGCAGAATGCCGCTGCTCTCGGTGCTAGCAAGGTGCACATCTTTGACGTGCAGCTCTACCACCAAAATGAGCTCCATGCAGCTGATTGCTGGAATTATACCGAGTCTCCGTTTACCATCATCCGTGATCAAGGCCGCCTCGCGCCGCCCGTAGACACCGCCATAGAGTTTTACAAGCGCCAATACTTCCACCAGCTGGTTCATCTTGACACGAAAGAAGCGAAAGTCGAAGCCGAAAACCTTCTCGCTAATCTCGCAGATGACAACGAGCTAGCCCGGAAGGTCATTGAGCGCATGGCCTGCGAAATCAAGTGCCAGGAAGCAATTCGTGAATACGAGCAAGCCTATCGCCAAAAGCTCCCGCTGTGTCCCGGCCCGATTGACCTCGAAGCCCCCCACGAATGGCTCCTTGAGATCTGGAACAAGAAGAAGAGTCGGCGTCACGGCGTCACTGGAGTCCCTGGGCTGCTTGACAGCAGTATGTAAAAGGCTAGAGCAACCTTTCCAAACGTGGCCGAAAGTCAGAAGTGCGACCGCCATTCTTGACCGTTGGGCTACTATGTTCTGGAACAGCAGCCACAGCTTCAGCAGCTACCCTAGAAATAAAAGGCTTTACACATTTTAGGTTGCCGCATCTTGGCGCAGCATGCCGGAGATCAGGTGAATAGGGGGCCGTGCACTAGATCCAGGATTCCCTTTCTTCCACGGCACCCAATCACACTACGCAGCCAGGATGCGTTGCGATTCGCCTGAAGAGTAAGGGGGGGGATTCAAGCTAGATAGGCCTACGATGAATCACGAGACTAAACCCCAATACGCAGCTAAACAAACCCACGGACCCCTCTGCCTGACAATGACGTTGGCCGGCACCACCCCTACCCATGACCCAAACTTCGCTTCCTCACATCTTCGCAGCCCAACTCCGTGACTGTTGCGGTTTGGCGTCAGGCCCCTCCCCCTCGTGCCTCGTGCCTCGTGCGCCCCCTCCTCCCCCCCCCATGGCCCAGTGCCGATCTAGTTTTGCCCAGGCCTACAGCGTCCAATCGGAGATTTGCCCGACACGCAAGCCAACAAGGCCCACGCGAAAACCAGCCCCGCAACGCCGCGTGTCGAACGTCGAACCCCGTTCCTTGCCCTCTCTTTTTCCGCGCCCTCCCCCCGTCACCCTTGTTCTTCTTTGTTTGAGTTGCGTTGATTTTGCCCGCGCTAGCCTCGCTGCGGAAGGACGCTCCGTGCGCGCGGGTCCAAGGTTGCGTTGCCGCGGTTTTCCACTTTTGTGCTGGTGCGCGCGCGCGCGACCGAGGAGGGAGGAGGGGGGTGGGGGTGGGTTTGGGGGATCGGCGTCAGGGCTCGCCAACGCCGGTCACAATCTCCGTTAGGCAATTGACTTTATCTGGGTACCGTTCTAGCGGTGGGTCGACTTTTTGCCGGGCTGGCGGCGTGGGTGAGTGACTGGAGTAGCGGTCTGATATCATTGTTATCATGGCATACACCCTATGTATGACGCGCCGCCCTGCCCTGCCCTGCCCTGCCCTGCTAATCTTGCCCGAGGCACGACGGAGGCTGGTGGTTCGGCATGTTTGGCGGAAGATCTGGTTTGTAATGCAAGCGGTGTAATTATGGGCGAGCACGCGATGAGTAGGTTTTTTTTCCTTTTTTCCTCCTCTCCACGGACAGGGCGAGAATTCAGGCATGGGGGCCTATGCGATAGGCCGGGGTGTGAGACGATAAGATGCCTGTGGTCTCACAGATTATGCAACCTGTCGTTGCTTTTGGTGTTTTTTTTGCCTTTGGGTACATGGGGTCATGGAATGCCTGTCTCTGTGCATTAGCGTAGCATGCCATAAGTTTTTAACTTTGGACGTTTGCTTTTGCGTCCCGGTAAAACCAATGCTGCATAACCGTGCTCAGGTGACTACAGGGCTGCGCTGCATGGAGGTCCTCGGTGCCATTGCATCGCACTTTGAAACTTTGTGCGATGGTGACTGGCGTTTTGTCTATTCGACTTCGGGCTTCGGGCTCTGATGGTACACCGAGCCTCGCTGTGAAGCCACTTTGCTGCTATTGAGCCGAGGCGGCAGAGTGCAGTGCTTGAGACACAGGCCTAGTAGGGAAATGAGGCTATTGTGATGATTATCGATTCTTGACCGCTTCTATATGATTGGTTACTACTACGCAATCTTAGTGTACAGTTTGGTCAAATCCACTCGTGGCATAGTGCAAGCCCGAGTATGCATTTCCATTACCACGAGCACAATAAAACATTATCTTACGTTATGGTGAATAGGTAAAAGTATGAATATACATGAAGGTGTTTCTCTAAAAGGGGTTATAACGCTAAGAAGAGTATAGCGGCTAGGGAACAATAAAGTATAAGTTGCCCAGAAGAAGTGTAACGTGAAAAAGTGGCTACAACCTTGGGAATTTTTCAAGGTCCTGGACCTCTCTTTGCATACCTGCACATGCAAACTCCATGTCACTGCTCTTTTTTCTGTGCAGTAGTGATGTGAGAGACTGAACGCTGTGGGTGAAACCGGAATCAGGGCTACGAATACCGTCATCGTTGTGGCCTTTGAGTGCGTCAAGCTTTGTAGAACTGCCATGTTTCTGCCCGTCGCCATACGGACTCTTGTTGGATATGAAAGGAATCTTCACTGCCAATGGGGAGCGGGAGTTTGACATCGTTGCTTCGCCTGAGTTGCGCCTGAGTTGAGGTAACGACTTTTGTTTGTGAGGGAAAGCGTTCAAATAATGCAGTGGAGGGCTGAGGCCTGTGGGAGATGGAACAACTTTGTCCGCTGAATATCGTTTGATGTCGTCCCATCCTCTGTGAACCGTCCCTTGTGGTGGTGTGAGGGGTGACACTGTGTTGCTAGCCTGTTTTTGTGATACCGAAGACTGGTAGTTTACTGGAGAGAAGCATTCCGATGCTACAATGGTTGTGTCTGGTGATACTGGGATTGCATCTGTGTGCCTACTCTGTGGTCGAGCCGCCGTGCTAGGGCTCAACATCGATGTGGCCCAAGGATTTTTGGAAGACACCCTCACGGCTGGACTTCGGCTGAGGCGGTTTGTTGTCTTAGATGGCGCGAATACGGTGACTGAATTTGGTGTTTCTGTATGAGTGTCCACCTCGAGAAGTAAATCATGCTCGAATGGAGTTTTGAACGGATCCTGGAAGGTTACCTCCTTGACAAGTGATAGACCGCGATTGGAGTGGGAACTGTAATGTGCCAACGATTGCGACGGCAAAGTAGTAACATCTGGTTCCATGTTTGAATTGCATGCCATTGACGAGATCTCTCCTAGTATGCTAGTTCTGCTTGTCGGTGCTGGCAAGGTGCTGTTCATGACGGGCTTCAGTGCTGGTGATGGACACATAACGTCGGACGAAGATCCAAGATCCACGTCAGAGAATTCGGTTACGGTTGGAGACCCCTGTGGTGCAGCTTTGTAACCTTTAATTGCAGCTGAGATCGCAGCAGCGGCATCCGTAGGCGAGGATATCGAATTACTCGTTGAGCGGTTCGAATGTAGGAAGGCGTCTTCAGTATCTCCAAAAAAATTGCCATTATTAGTGAAGCGGGGAGCTGTTCCAGTGCTATGTCGATGTCCACTTTCTGGCGAGTTTCGTGACGTTCCAGAGTGGCGCTCGTTGACTGGCATACCACTAGCTGCGCCAGACATAAAAGTATCTGTAAAATCGCCTTCATTTCCGCCAGCATGAGGATCGTATCGATATGTCATTTTTGGATATATACTTCCTGTGCTAGCGCGTCTTCCTTTCTTAGCATAGTAGCGCCGAGCAAGGTAAAAAGCTGCAATAATGGCGATAAGAAGGCCAGTCGTGCTGGCAATCACGACGCCCGCGGTTTGTACTCTGGTCAAAGGGGGCACAGGTGCAGGCGATGCAACAGCGGTTGGAGATGTAGACCCAGTTGGGGGGGAGCCAATGGAGAAGCTGAAATAGATGGTTCTTGTAGTTCCAGTTTTGAGCGTTGTCAAAGCTGACGACCTGCTCACAATAGTTCCCGACGTGGAATTGGTGTTGCCTGACACTGCTGAGGAAAGAGTTATCGGAGCTACAGTGGTGGTGCTAGCTAACCGTGTAAATGTTGAATTACCCCATGTTGGTACAGCAGAGATCTCAGAAGTTGCTAATTTCGTCTTTTCGGGGACGGCAGAGAGCGTAGTTGGCAGGGCTGTATCGCTGAATTTACTCGTGGAAATTGGTGATCCAGAAGTGGATGCGGTGTTTGAGTGCTGAGAATCAATGGCACTCCCCGATGATGCCCGGGCTAACGAGACATCCGGGGTATGCTGTGGTGAGACTGACGCGAGTGTTGAAGGAGAGCCCCCTTCTTTCGTTGCTGTATATCCTGAAGCCGAAATTGGACTAGCCACAGGAAGTGAGGCTGTGCTGGCAATAGCTGTTTCGGCAAATGTGCTCAAAGTAGGATAGGCCGAGGAATTACTTGACGGAGGGTTGAGTAGTGGCAAGAGCGAAGATACTGGCGTGGGACTCGTATTATCGTTCCTTGATTCGGAGGCAGCAATTAGACTGGAGAATAATGAGAAAGTCGGCGTTGGAATGCTTGAGATAAAGGAAGGAGTATGTGCTGATACTCCAGTCATTACCGATGGGAGTATAGACGAGGGAGAAAGAACCACGAGAGTGGATACTGAGAGGGATGCCCCGGTAGCACTAATGTGAGTAGCGTCTTGACGCCCTGAAGAAATGACAGACGATTGCGATTGTCCAGAGGGTATTGCGACAATCGAAGTGGATGACAGTTGCAGCACAAGATTTGAGTTACTCAGGCCTAACGTGGGGATGGCAGCTGTTTGCTGCGATGAACTGGGCCCTTGAGATCTTGCGGTATCAACGGTAGAACTCGGTGCTGGACTGCTCTGTGCCTGTTGGTTGCTTGAGATTGAGTTTGCGAGTGACGTACTTGATCCAATAATACTAGCGACTGCCTGGACAGTTGAAACTGTCGAAGCTGTAATGACTGGTTGCACCGCTGAGCTTGGTGTTGGTCCACTGGAAGCGCCCTCAAGCCTTGAATGGGGTTCCGAAGGTGTTGCCACGCTATGCGAAAAAGCCAGCGTAGAGCTTATAAGTAATGTAACTAGAAGTTGGCTGGTTTCCTGCGGTGCACCGGCTTGTGCCGATGTTGATACATGTTCGTTTGTAGAGAATTTCGAGCTGGGAATAACGGGGGTTTCCCTAGGTGAAGGGTTCGGCGGAGGGGAAACTGAGGAGCCGGCCGAAATTGGTTGTATGGATGGAGCATTCTGCTGCGAGGTGGGAATAGCCACCGACTTTGATACAATGCTACTTATTGTCTTCAATGGATTGCTTGATTCCGATTGTACTGCTTCTGGACTGTATGTCGAACCTCGAACTGGTGTAGTCACAACTAAGGACACACTATCTTTGAGTGAGGTTGGTTTCACCTGGCCTTGCTCTGATGCCGAAGCAGAGAGAGAAGAGACTGTGTGGACTTCCAACGTTGTCGGGGATGGGATTGATGATCTTGTCTCATTTCGTAGAGGTAGGCCCTGTCGTTTTGGAAAGTGAACCGGTGATCTTTCGGCATCATGGCTTTGTGGAGGTAATTGTTCATCTATAAGGGGCATATCAGCACTTTATACTATTGCATTTGACATAGAACTTACTATAGCTACTTGGCAGTGGGCCACCACTCACCAGCCATGATATTGCGAAGCACGCGAACGAAAGACTCTTGAACAACATTGCATTATCGCAGAAGGGAAACGATTGACTGCACCTACATGCAACATGAAGACAATACACAAAAAGAAACTGAAACAAAGAATCACCGTGCTGTACTTAAGAGCCGCCCCAGATCTTGAATGAAGACCGAAGGCATTGTTGGTTATTCCTTGCATCGGGCTAATTCAGGACTAGTGTCTACGCCGCACCAGCACAGATTGCAGCGGGATTGGGGCTGAGCCCACAGATGTCCCAGAATACCAACAATAATGTCAGCCGAATTTAGCCCCAGTACGCGATGTCTCCTTCTGGATCCAGATGGGAATCAGAAAACCGAAAAGGGAAAGGTCGCATTTTCGTCGGGATTCACAACTGCTGGTGTTGTTGAACAGTCGCATTATCATTCTTCAGGTCGATGTCTATCAGAATCGCCTTGTATTGATTTGTTTTTTCTGAAACACTGTTCACAACTATGCCTCCTCCGCAGCACAGCTGTTTAGTTCAGCAGTTGCCGAAAATTAACCTGCGGCGGGTATAAGAACGGGTGATCCCATTGCCGTCCGCCCGCGCCGCCCTGCCTTGCGTGGTGGACGCTCCGCCCCAAGCAATCAAGTTGACAGACGCGAACCGTCGTTCTGTGGCGGAGCGCATGCTACCCAAGTGGTAGCAAAATCGGTCAAGCATTAACCGGTTGAGCCGCTGCCGCTCACAACGTTCGCTTGGCTATCACGAATTGCTTCCTGCATCCACGCTGGCAGGGCGCGTATTGCCGCAGAGATGCGTGGGCCTATGATCAGCTGCCCACTCTTCGCCGCAATAATTTGCTTGACCATGGCTTCGGCGACATCCTCGGCTTCCAAGAGCTTCGCCCTGGCGCGCTTGAGGCCGGACTGAATGGCGGGGTGCGCAGTGATGGCTGTCTTAGTCCAACCCGGATGCACAATCGTTGTCTTGATCTGAGGGCATTTATGCCTGTGCTTCAGTTCTTGGCCGAGGCCCTCGTGAAAAGAAAGTAGGGCTGACTTGGTGCAACTGTAGTCTACAGCAGCTGCCAAAGAAACGAATGAGGCTAGGCTTGCAACACTCATGATGTGGCCTTTCTTCTTCGCCAGCATATCTGGTAGGAACTCTTGTATCGTGGTCCAGTGACTGATTAGATTGATATCAAAGATCCTTCTAAGATTTTCGAGAGGGATGTCAAGAATGGTGAAAGCGTTTCCAATGCCAGCATTGTTGATCAGGATGGAAGGCGGCCCCAAGTCAGAGCGGACTGCTTCTGCAGCAGCATGTATATCACTGTGCGAAGTGATGTCGCACTGATAGTGCCGGATCAGCTTCCGCTCATCTGCTAGGACATTAGCTTCCGATACAATGCATTACGTAGCTTGAAAAAATCTCTCACTTTCAGTGAAGTTTTCAGAGAGAGGCACGACATCCAACACGGCGCAGCGTATGCCGTGCGCGACCATGCCTTTGACCACGCACGCCCCGATTCCTTGGGACCCACCGGTCACGACCGCCACTTCGTGTTTCCAGTCCCATTGGTCCGTGTCACTTTTCCACACCCATCTGTTCTCTGCCCACTGGTTCAGGATTGCATTGAGGTCGAGTATTGCCCATGAAGTAAAGATCCACTTCAGACACCAAAGAAGGGTCTCACCGGAAAGAGGAAGGCTGTTTCCGAGTCCCAGAAGCGAGGGGTGGGAGGTGTGGAGTGCAAGGCACACAACAACGAGCAAGACACATCTGATCATGGTAGTAATAGGTCTTGATCGGGTCCAACTCCTACGCCTCTTTGATGAGAAGCAACCGTGGCGAGATTTGAAACAGCCCTAGGCGGAGAATTGCACTTCCCCGCATGATGATTGGCTGAAGTGGGAGAACTGATGCCGCGGCCCCAAACTTAGGGATATCACAAACTACTGCTGCTGGCCTGTGAACTGCGTCATCATAGCGACGCATGCCTTCTGCTCGCACGTACTGCCTGCGCGGTACACTGGCCCCGTTTCTGTATCCTGTCTTGGCTGATTGTATTCTTTTGTCGACAGCGCGCCGATGTTCTCTTCCGCGGCGATTTCCTCAGCAATTGAGACGTAGCTCGACGGCGGGCGAGCATGCCAATGCTCATGCAGACAGCCAGCAATCACGACTCGATCCAAGAGCGGACGATTACTCATTGACTCCATTCGCCGACCGATGCATTCTCACCGTTGAGGCTGGTGCGGGTGGCCACGGCTGTATTTCTTTCCTGCGCGAAAAATACGTTGAGGAAGGGCCGGCCAACGGCGGGGATGGTGGCAGCGGCGGCAACATATACATCCAGGCCGTCCGTGGCGAGACGTCATTGCACAAGCTTGCGCGTCGGCGCCTGGTCAAGGCTGGCAGAGGGCGCAATGGGCAGGGAAAGGTGAAGGGAGGCGAACGCGGGGCCGACGTGCTCATCACAGTGCCAGTAGGGACAATTGTGCGCGAGCTGCAGCGACATGACCCCATCGCAATCATGGAGAAAGAGCATTGGCAAGCAGAGAGACGGGGCGGGCAGGAGCGGCCCGGTGACGAAGAAGGAGACGGCAGGGGAAGCTACAACAAGAGCAGATGGCTGGTATTTCCCGGCACTGTCCCCTCAGAGCTGAGCAGAATCACTTTTCCAAAACTGCCCCCACCTCGGCGATCACATCTCGCAGCCCTGGAGCCAGATGCGCCCATATGGCTCGACCTGGACAAGCACATGGAAACGCCCATGTTGATAGCAGCGGGCGCCATGGGCGGCTTGGGCAATCCGCATTTTATGACTCCTTACAACTCGCGACCCAAGATGGCGACCCGGGGCCATGAAGCGCTGAAGATCTCGCTGCAGCTTGAATTGAAGATACTGGCTGACCTGGGACTGGTTGGTCTGCCTAATGCTGGCAAGAGCACGCTGCTTCGAGCTCTGAGCAACAGCCGCGCCCGGGTCGGCAGCTGGGCGTTTACCACACTTCAACCTAATGTTGGCACTGTTGTTCTTGACAACCATAAGGGTCGTCCACTCGTCACTTCGCGCAGGCCAAGCGGCGAGATACGCGAGAACTTCACTATTGCTGACGTCCCCGGCTTGATTGAGGATGCGCATCTGGACAAAGGCCTTGGACTTGGCTTCCTTCGACACATTGAGCGCGCCGCGGTCCTCGCTTTTGTTATCGACCTCTCAGCCGGCGACGCCGTCGATGCGCTCAAGCTGCTCTGGCGCGAAGTCTCCGAGTACCAGGCAATGCGCGGCAGGGAGCTCAATGCTCAGACAGAGCGTCGGATGGTCACATACACACCTCCAAACATGGCTCCGCCAGCGAGTGATGCGCGTGATCTGGTTGACTCGCCAAGTCTAAATCCGTCGCCAGAGCCTCTGCCGTTTCTGTCATCCACTCCCATCTCCTCCAAGCCTTGGTTTGTAGTAGCAACCAAGGCAGACTTGCCAGACACTCAAGCTAACTTTGAGGCGCTGCAGCGCTACCTGGGCGATGTAACAAAAGGTGTACAGGCACATCCCAGTAGTCGCAAGCATGCTTGGAAGAGGGACGTTCGAGCTGTGCCCGTGAGTGCCATCAAAGCCGAAGGCGTACAAGTCATTCCGCAGCTGGTCATGGATTTGTTGGAATCGTAGCGTGTGTTCCAGATATAGAATTGATGCCCATCTTCCCTCTATTTCTCCACGCAAGATAGATAGGTAGACACTCAACTTCATTTTACTCTACCTTATTGCTCGGGTGGAGTTTTACCCTGATGTATTGGCCGGGGGGCGCAGCAGTGCAAATATCCCGAAATAGCGTGGGGCACGATATTGTAAGCCCCCACCTTGTACGAGCAGGTCTGATTTTTATGATTCCAAGGCTTACTCGCAGAACGTCACCAAATTATATTAAGACAGGACTGATTCAATATTTCGCGTGGAACCACGCTCCACATGTAAACAATATGGTACAGCATTGCAGCACTTACAGAAGATATACTTTGTCGCACGGCTTTCATGGAGTGGTTTACAAGAAAGAGAATGATGCAGGCAGGTGCATTGGACAGGTAAATTGCATTGTCATTTTGAAGTTTCCGTTGACACCTAGACTGCATTGGGTCACGTGGTACTCGCGGAGATTCATCGGACCGGTCTTGGCAAGACGTGACGAAGCTTCTCGAATAATTCTGCCTCAAAAACATACCTATTTCAACCCACCAGTCTTGTTTTCTGCATTTACTGGATGTTGCTCCAAGTTCCTATTTCTTACAGCTAAAGTACAGCTTTTGCACCTGTTAATTGGTAAGTGCGCAACTAACGCAGACTTTCACTTTACTATTGAGGGATGAGACTCAAGCTGGCACCAGTCTTAGAAGACTTGTACTCTTTGCATGCGGACTAGCTACAAGACTATATGTCTGAACTCTGATATCCAATCATCTACTCTTGCTGTACCACATAAGTATGATTGTATCGATACTAACGTGTCGTCAGAATTTGCCACCCCCCTCGTTCCCACCATCATGGTTCTTCACAATCCGAACAACTGGCATTGGGTCAACAAGGACGTTGCGCCCTGGGCTAAGTCATTTCTTGAGACTGAGCTCACAAAAGTGTCTGCCGAGCAAGATGGCGTTTCTGCAAAGGTCAACAAAGTTGTGAGCATGGATGGCGACGTGGATGTAAGCCAGCGGAAAGGCAAAGTCATCACAATCTTCGATGTACACTTGAAACTAGAATACTCCGGTACGTCTCTTCTCTTTGGCAGCACATAGGCCTAGCCCGCTGACTTGGTCGGCAGGCAAGAACCAAGAGGGTGAGGAAGCTAGCGGCACAATCACGATTCCCGAGGTCGCTCATGACACAGAGGAAGACGAGTATGTCGTATGTTCCCTTCGCTTACAGCAAATCCTTCATATCACACATCAGTGGCCAAATTTGCTAACAATGCCTTAGTTCGAGATAGATGTCTACTCCGATGATAGCAGCAAACAACCTGTAAAGGACTTGGTGCGAGCCAAGATCCTGCCACAACTCCGTAAAAACCTAGCAAAGCTTGGTCCGGCGCTCATGGCAGAGCATGGCAAAGACATTCAGCATGCCGAAGGCTCTAACCCAGGAAGTGGGTTTACAACACCAAAGGTGTATTCGAGTTCAAGTGTGAACAAGTCCACAGCCTCTAAAGCAGACGCAGGATCACAGAAGTCGAGTTCCGGTGCGGTGGTCAACGTGACAACAATCAACGACAGCACCGAGTTCCGCACCGATGCAGCAAATCTCTTTCAAACCTTCACTGACCCACAGCGTATTGCCGCTTTCACACGTTCACCACCAAAGAACTTCACTGGCGCCAAGCCTGGAGGCACCTTTGAATTGTTCGGCGGTAACGTCACTGGAGAGTATACTGAGCTAGAAGAGCCAACGCATATCGTCCAGAAATGGCGGCTCGCGCAATGGCCTGCCGGGCACTACTCGACCCTTTCTATCTGGTTCGACCAAAACGATGTTGATGCTGTGACCGTGATGAGGGTGGAGTGGAAAGGCGTTCCCGTTGGCCAAGAAGAGCCGACCAAAACAAATTGGGACCAGTATTACGTCCGCTCTATAAAGACAACGTTTGGTTTCGGTACTGTTCTATAAGCTTTGAGTAGACGTAAGCCAGAAATGACTACTTACTACGTGGCAAAGGCGATGGAGTCTTTAGGCGAGGGAGTCTTCGGTGTTTGGAAGAACTTATGAATGCTTACGAAGGGATGGACATTGGAAGATATCAACGATAGCCGCAAGGCATAGACAGTGAATACATACTGTTCACAACATCAAGTTTCCTATTGTGACCATATGACTGGGACGCACTGGCGTTTGCATATATCGTACCCCGGTTTGTATTGTTCACCTCAATAAGTTTTAATAAGATCAGATTCCCTAGCAACCCAGCTGTGGAAAAGGTGTCTTTCGGCATATCGTACTCAAATGCCTTTGTTAGTATGGATGCGAACATTTTGATTTTGTAAAACGTTTGTCCCGGCTAAACTAGGTTCTTTTGTTCTTTTCCAACTGATCGTACCCTACTAGTCGAGGGGATGGAGATGATAAGTTCCTAGCTCTTTGTATAATCGTCGTTCGACCTTGTCACTGTCTGGACGCGTTAAGTGGTCACAAAAATGCCCATGCTTCATCTCAAAGACTAGAGGAAGAATGTATGCTGCTCTATGATGATATTTGCAATGAACAACCTTCCAGAGCTCTCGTCATACCCGGAGCTTCCAAAACGAGTTACCTTTCGAAATAAATCGGTAGAACACTTGAAAAAGTCATAATGCTTCCTAGAATTCATAGGCAAGATTAAGTTTGGTCGGCTTACACTGAGCTTCCTTGAAAAATACAAATGATGATGTTGTCTCGTATTTCCGGTTGTGCCGGCATTAGTTAGTACCTGCCCAAACGAGCTATCACAACCTAATCAATATCCCTGGAAACAAGCTGCACAAGCCTGCACAAGCTCCGCGCGATGTTTGCTCGGTTTCCCATACCGGTATAGCTTAACTCTATTCAAGAAATTTGAAAGACCTCATTCCGGGTTCTTGGTGCAATCAATCTGTCTGTGGACGTGACATGTCTGTGTTGCTGATACTACACTTTCGGTGCACGCTTTTGTCGCACGTAATATAGCTGTCTTTGCTACAGAGTTTTACAAGCCAGTAATATTGTTCAAATTCTAGAACTGATAGCGTCATCTGTGTGACTGCTGATCTTGCCGACAGCCTTACCCTTGTTTGCCTGTCGTACTTGAATTCTTTTAGCCTCAATCGGCAGGTCAATCGTACTGATTATGAGTTGTCGGATTTGCTGATGGCGAGACATTAAAAGCTGAATTACCGCCCGCAATTACCATTTTTGTTTTCTACGTGATTTGCCTTGGCTAATCAACCGATCCTCACTGCTTCTCTGTGAGGAGAGAATTAGGTACGTTGTTTATTCCAACTGTGAGATGAGATTGATTAATTGATGTAAGTAAGCAATCGCATCGTGCGCCACATCATGCGCCACTCATCGAAGCTCAGCGTGGCGACGATTCTGCTTGCCGGTGCAGTTGCACAATTTGTCCCAGCCCCTACAGATCTTATCACTAAGAAAGGGCATGCGGGCATCTCTGTGCGATACAAAGAAGTACCCACAGGTATTTGCGAGCTAGATCCCAATGTAAAGAGTTATTCCGGGTATGCAGATGTGGATGATGACCAGCATATCTTCTGGTGGTTCTTTGAAGCACGCAATGGAGATCCGAAAGAAGCTCCATTGACCGTCTGGATCAATGGAGGCCCTGGATCTTCGTCCATGATTGGCCTTTTCCAAGAACTGGGGCCCTGTGGTATTGGACCAGATCTAAAGCCGTTTAATAACCCGTATTCGTGGTCGAATGCTAGTAATATGCTCTTTATTGATCAACCCACGACAGTCGGTTTTTCGTACTCGGTCCCAGTACCGGGTTATACTGATAATAGCGGTTACATAATCCAGTTGCCGGATAATAAATGCCCTGACTATGCACAGGCGGTCGGGACATGTGGTACTTACTCGACACCAAATCATACTTTGACTGCCAACACGACAGCAGGAGCGGCTCCAAATGTTTGGAAGACGCTGCAGGGTTTTATGGGCGCGTTTCCAGATTATTCACGCAATGGATTTAGTTTCACGACTGAATCATACGGCGGAGTGAGTTTTCAGGGCTATGCTCTTGCATATATAAACTAACAAAGTCCAGCACTATGCTCCCGTGTTCAATTCCTACTTCCTAGATCAGAACGCGAAGAACGTCTCCGGTGCGGTGAATATCAATCTCAAGAATGTACTGATCGGAAACGGATGGTTTGACCCACTCGTTCAATACCAATCGTACTACAACTTCTCCGTTTTCCCGGGAAACACATACGACTATGATCCATATAACGATACCGTAAAAGCTGAATGGTACAATAACTTATACGGCAAGGGTAACTGCCTGGATCAAACGAAGCACTGCTATGCTACGGGCCAAAACTCAATTTGTGCTCGTGCTGATAGCTTCTGTGCCGACAAGGTCGAGTCTCTATATGACTTGTATAGCGGAAGAGATGAGTACGACATGCGATACTTGGTCCCAGACCCATTCCCATACGGCTATTTTCAACAGTATTTGAATACACCCCATGTACAGAAGGCAATCGGTGCCTTCCAGAACTTCTCAACAAGCTCCAGCACAGTAAGTTCCGCTTTTGGTAACACGGGCGATGACGATAGGGAGTCTGGGACAATCGAAGCCTGCCAGAAGCTGCTCAAGGCGGGTGTTCAAGTTATGCTGTACTATGGGGATGCGTAAGTCAATATCTCTGTCACGTTTGCCTCAGAACTAACCACTTGGAAACAGTGACTATAATTGCAATTGGCTTGGTGGACAAGTTGTCGCCGACATGATCAATGCCACGGGTTACTCCGAGGCTGGTTTCACTAATATCTCAACAAGCGACAACATCGTCCATGGCCAAGTCAAACAAGCCGGCCTCTTCTCCTTCCTTCGCATTTACGAATCTGGCCACGAAGTTCCCTTCTACCAGCCTCTTGCCTCGCTAGAGATATTCGAGCGTGCATTGAAGCAAGTTGACATTGCGACCGGAAAGGATAAGATAAAGCATAGCTACCGAACAAAGGGAACACCAACGAGTGCGTACAGAGAGGGTAATGGAACAATGCAATTTGAAGTTACGCCTCGAAATGCTACGTATAACACAGCATTGAATGCACCAGATCCAAAGCCAACTTGGGCAGTTGGTCAGGTCGTGGTGAACAAGCCCCCGAAAAAGAGAGATATGGCTAGGCTGGGAAGACCTCAGATGGTGAGGAGTGCAAAACGCCCTGCATAGGCTGCACTCTTCCTCTGGTTGCGACCAGACAGCTGGGGGTATGTTGATGGATCATCACATAGTGTATAATCTCGACACAGTAGAGCTTAAGTTCATACAATTCATCATGATAGATCTTATCATGGAAGTGATACGAAGATATTCCCTCAGAATGCGAGAGGCATTGTAGGAGCTCGAACGACGTAGGATCCCCAAACATACGATCTAACAGATGTGACTGGAAATAGAAACGACTTTGCCTGGGTACAGAAGGCAGCGTATAGGAACCCCAAGACACTTGGACCACTCAACGTAGAGCGAGCTGCTAGTAGATGGGAGGGAGCCACGACAGCGTTCGGTAAGATGCAGGGCTAAGCGAAGGTAGAGTTGGTATGCTCGCCAGTACACGTTGTACCAATAGGAATAGAGAGTCTGTGAGACTAGTAGTATACCGCACCAATGAGAAGGGCGGAAGCGGTCATCTTGCCAAGACGATAAGTGTTGTTTGTCTTCTACAGGCCCGGATTAGATCCTTAGGGGCGATATGTACGTCCTGGAGCTGTTTATCTGCAGAGAGCATTGGCTTAATGTTGGATGATTTGTGCTACCAATGGATATGGTGTGCTGAGAGTGAGGTGCTTTGATTGTCGAACGCCCATTGCCTCGTGCGAACTCAACCTTCACGATTCGAAAGCAGAGAAATGCATGAGAAAGAAAGACATAAAAGGGCGGCTGCTGGCTGCTACACTCATCCGCCTCACAGCAGTTTAGCAACTCGAATTTGGCCCCGATTTCAATTTCAAGCCTCCTGCACAGTCGTCTCGGTGTCGATCAGGCTCAGCCCTACACAGCGGCGCTGGCTGTCGGCCCCACCGCATGGATCGGGCGACAACAGGGCGGAAAAGAGGCCATAGTTGGCGAGTTATTATGGCCCGGGTGCATTGACTCTTGCAGCGACGAGGAAGCGCAGCCGAAGCGAAGTCGCATGAGGGTTTGCAGGTGGAGGCCCGAGCCCTGCATGCGCATGAGGGTCGAGGGAAGCAAGCAACCGTCTGCGCATTGCATCTAGAAGCCACGACCACGCCTCGACGACAACCACTCACCATCACCGCGGTCCCTTCTCACCTTCACTCCCACCACCCTCACCACCCTCGCCTGCCCCCACCCTCGCCGGGCGCACCACGCTAGGCCTTCCTCTTGTCTTGCCGCCCCTATCGCGACTTGGCTCTCGGCCGCCTTCCCGCTGCTGTGCGACGCCGGAATCTGCCTCCCACCACTTTTCCTCACTGTCCCCAGCTGTCTTGCCATGGTGTCTTTTGGCGCAGGGCCTCGCTGAGAGGCTCTTTTGCCGTGCCATTGCCCACCTGACTAAGAGCGGCTTCCTGTGCAGCCTCCCCCAATAGCAAATCGCGCCGTTGCACCATGGCGCCCTCCAACATGTTCTCCTACCTGAGACCTGGCCACGCAAAGCGCAATGCCTCGAGCCTGGCCTCCCCGGAGCCCGTCGCAAGCCCCGCCGCTTACCCGCCGCCCTCGCCCTCGCAGAGCACCGAGTATTTCACGTCCCCGCGCCTGCCCGACAATGCCGGCTACCTCTCCAGCTCGCCCATATCACCCTACCCTCCCCAGCTGCCCCCCATCACCCGCGTCGCCTCCAAGCTGGGCAAGCCGCCCTCTGCCGGCAGGCCAGGAGCCTCGGCGGCTCGACCTGCGCCAGCTGCGGCAGCAAGCCCGAGCCAAATACCGCTTCAGCACGGCATGCTGTCCCCACCACAGTGGACCCAGGAGCAACTGTCCCCAAGCTCCGAGGGCAATCCTTCCTCCACACAGCCCACAACCGCAAACACGCCGTCGCACTCGTCAACACACCTAGCTGCCTCGACCGTATCCCCGACCTACGCCAACCTCTCCAAGTCTCAGGCATCTCTGATGACTGGCATGAGCGATAAGCTGTCCGGCGCCGGCAAGACAGCTACATCTCCCAGTACCCCTGTAGTGGTGCCGCCCAAGGGAAAGTCGAGGCTCAACTTGCGAAATCCCATGTCTCTTTTGATGAGACGGCGGTCTGGACAAACCCTCGATCCGTTATCAGACCAATCCCTGGTCAGCCACCGCGACAACTTCGACCCTAGCATCCGCGGTCATATCGTTCACGACTTCAACGCGCCCAGAGTCAACCGAAACTTTTCGCACAACAATGCCTATGGCAATGACGAGGTGCAGCAGGACATGGGGCGTGTTAGCCCACCCAAGATAGAAAGAGAACACACCCCTGTCTTCCGAGAACATTTTGACGACGACACAAGCTATGAGCAATCTCAGGCTGCTATAAGAGCTGAGCAGTTGGTCAACAAGGACTTCCTCGCGAGGGTCTCAGTGCACCTCCCCGCGCCCGGCACTTCACCCCCACCACCCCCACCCGTCTCCAAAGATCTCCCGCCTCCCCCGCCTCTCAAAGACCTTCCATCCATCCCGCCTCCACCAACGTCTTCACAATCTTCTCGCTCGACATTTCATGCTGGAGATAGTGTTTCAAGCGTGCTGTCGCCTGTTCAAGAATCGCCAGATTCTGGGAAAAGTCCCATTGAAGCTACGCCCCCGAAAAGAAAATCTACAAAAACACCGCCTGCAACGCGCTCAAGAGCCACATCCGTCACGGACCCTTCATTTCAGCCAGCTGGATTACCAACCCACTTGACAAGCAGAGCCTCAAGGTTCAGCTTTCAGATATCTGGCGGGAGCGATTCCGCCCAGGAAGCCATTCTGGAAGAAAGACATAAGCAAAAGGCAGCTGAGAAGGCTTCGAAACAAGTTCGAATGTCCACTAACACGCTCGATGATGAGTACGACGAGTATGGTATGGACGACTACGACATGGATGATGGCTTCGAGGAAGATATCCCCATGCTTGGCGAGGAAGATGAGTTTGAGGGTCTCGGAGGCCAAAGCATGGAAATGAATATCAACACTTTCGACTTTTCATCCCTCTTGATACAGCCGAATTCAAACGACCCCGCAAGCCCGATGAATCCTATGGGGCAGATGCAGACACCTATAGATGCCAATGGTAATCCAATAGGCTTCGCACTGTCCGAAGGGATGTTGCTACAATACCAGCAATCCATATTGAGCGGTCATCCTATCAACCCAGATGTTGCTGAAGTACAACAGTCTACCTTGCCCACCTATGGTAATTCTATAGAAGAAGAGAAACAGAGCCACGACGACATTGATCTTGGGGATGATATGTACTTTGATGATGGCTTGATAGGGCAACAGGACGAGTACGATATAGCGGCATTCGACGAAAATATCTTCGACGATCCAAATGGTCCATTGTACGAGCGAAAGGTGAAGCCTCCTCCGGCCAACGAGGTTCCGAATGCTCTTGCATCACATCCACCGGGGACCCTGAGCTCAGAACCTAGCTACGACGCAGATGAAGATACCCTCATCCGGCATCTGGACGTGACTGGGCCCTCACTTGCTCACAAAGCATCGGTTATACAACAGCACACGTTACCTGACTTCAATAATATGAATGCTTACCACAGCGCTCTTGCCGACGCAGCTACCCGTGCCGAAGCTGCTGGTAGATTCACACGCACAATGAGTGTGAATGCTGGTCGATCAAACTCTGATGTTGAAGATTCCTCGTCGGTCAGCAACTCGCGTCCAAGCTTGGTGCCTGATGATGGTCGCGTTAGCCTAGAAAATGAAGCCTTTCCTATTGAGGATGATATTTATGGCATGACCTCTAGCTTCGTTGACGACTACGAGTATAGCGACTTCGAAACGGGTCTTGAGGATGATCCGATGATTGCGGCAGCTAACGCCGAAGCGTTAGCATTTGACGATGAAGGATTCTACGGCCAAGAATTTGGGTTTTATGCCTCAGCTATTGGAGACTCGGCGAACACGTGGGGTGGCTTTTTCGGCCCTTCTGGGATAGGTCGCACCGTCAGTGGTCGAAATGCTGTACGGGAACCCAACCTTACCCCCATTACGGAACGTAGCGAATACAGTACACGCAACTCATTCATCAGTCTGAACCAGTTCCGTGGTGATGGCCAGCAGCCACTCAGCAGCCCTGGTCTCGCGCAGCTCGCTCGGATGAGCCCTTATGGATGGCCTGAAGAGGAGGACATGAGTCTTGACACATTGTTGAAGCTACGAAAGGGGGCATTTGGTGGTAGTGTGGCTAGCTTGCCAGCCAGTACATCGAACAGTCCACGCAATTCATCACCCATGGGCATGCAATTTGTTCCCAGAATATCAACCCCAGCAGGCAACCGCATGAAAGAGCACACTGACAGCGAACTTGGAAGCGATGAGTCAACAAACATTGAAAGCGGCTTCGAGGGTCAAGTAGAAAGCGACGAGTGCCTAATGGACGCTGTCAATGCCGCATACAAGGGGAAGAATGACAGCGAAGATAGCACTGATGTTGATGAACCGGAAAGCTGTACGCTCACGACGAGTGACTTTAATCATCTGTCTAACCCTGAAAATCGCTTCAAAATACCGCCACTACCGTCAGCTCCACAATCGCAGGCCCCACACAGTATACAATCACCATCTCACGTGCCTCTGCCCATGTCGCCAGATGAACAATCCTTGAAATCGCCACCCAACATCGCTCTTCCCATGTCATCCTTTGGGATACCACTAGCATCACCCTTTGTGCCACAACAAAGGCCGACAGCTCCTCCATCCATTGATACTTCACTCTCATCCCCATCCGCTACCATGTCCACATCAACAGGGCCACGTCGACAATCCATGGGCCTTGTATCACCCATCTCAAACTCCTCGCCTATCACTCCGAGCGGCAGCGGATGGAGAGGCGGACATTCACGAAAAGGTAGCGCGGCAGACAGCGTGGCATATGTGCGTGACCATGACGAAACTGGAGAAGGAAGATGGATACTAGAACGCAGACGAACAGCCGAGAGCGGCGAGCTCGAGCTAATTGGGCGGGAGATTGTGGAGGGAGGAAGAATTTAATAGATCCTGGCACCACGGGACGCTTCGTCTTCACCAATTTTGCCTTTGGGCGCTTTTTGCAATTCCTCGTTGTGGGAGTGAATTGCTGCATTGGCTGGCGTTTTAGCGTGTTGGCGCATAGCACATACGTGCATGCATAATGAAGTCGGGCTGGACCTTTAGCGCTTCACTACGTGACATGACTGATAGAGATAGATACCTTGGATAGCGGAATGACAATGATGTCTGCCCTGCTGAGTCGTATTTGTATCAAGAGGCGTGCTGCTCGGGCCGATGTCCTTCAGTCTCGTTTGTTTTCATAATAAATTCTTGCTCAATCACTGGAGGCATCCAGCCTACACAATCCTGCTCGTAGATCCACGATTGAGATTCCACCATAACAACATAGGCCGAAGTGGGTTTAGATGTTTAGATCCAAATCCAAATCTATACACCATGCACTACGTATGTAAAATCTACTAAGATGTATCCCAACGCCCGAAAATGCGATGCAACACGTGCCAATCCACACTCTTCAGCCGGGAAAACTGTCTCGCTCGCTCACTCAACCTTCAACGCCTCAACCCCATCCATCTGCAACCGGCCCATCAGCCCCTTGACAACAGCACACCCCTTCTCCCTCTTTTCATCAACGCCCTCCATCCACATGCGCATCTTCCCCAACATCCCCGTCCCGTCCCCCCTCTTCCCACCCTCCTTAATATTCGTGAAAAACATGCGCCTCCTCCTCGCATCCAGCGCCTCCCAAACAGGTGTATCAACGCTGCGCTCCACATTCGGGTCAAGAAACTTGACGAAGCTGATGAAGTAGTCAGAGATTTCGTTTTTGCGGCGTACCATGACTTGCCCGACGGTGCCGGCGTGCTTGGTGCCGTAGCCGTTTTCAATGTCGACGCCCCACATGACGTCCCATTGGTATTGGTAGGTGGGGATGCTGGGCGGGTTGTGCGTGGACATGGCGTTGGAGGCGAGGTAGGTGGGGCAGATGTAGCGGATGTCGCCTTGGGCTTTCGCCACGGCGTCCCAGTAGCGGCCACTGTCGGGCCAGTGGCGGTCGTTTGGGTAGGTTTGAGCGAGGAGTGTGAGGTCCGCGTCGGTGAGGAGCGGGTAGTGGTCTTTGAGGTAGGATTTGAATTCACCTTCCGAGTCGGTGGTTTTTTTGACTTGGTCGGTGCCTTCGTTGGAGGTAAAGCCGATAATGGTGGGTACTTTGGCGTAATTGCCGTTCATGATGGCTGCGGGTGCGGGTGCGGTCCACATTCCGCCTTTAGGTTCGGTGGTTGGTGCCCACATCCAGCGTGGAGGCGTGTTGCGGTCGGGAAAGTTCATGGGGTAGTTTTCGTAGTAGAGATCTCCGGGGCTGGAGTTGCGAACGCATGTGATGTCCGTGCAGTTAAGTCCTGATGCGACTTCATTCCAGAACTTCTCTGCTTGTGGAGGAGTGAAGAAGGTAGGGCTCGCAGGGCTTTGTGCGATGGCTCCATGGAACAATGGCTTTCGGCCTGTCCCAGGGACTGGAACGTGATGGTCTCCCTCGTTAGCCGTGAGCTGGAGAAGCACCGAAGCTCCACCTGCGCTTGTTCCCATCATGACCACATGATCAGGGTTGCCGCCAAAGTATCTGATGTATTTCTGCACCCACCCCAGGGCCGCCCGCTGGTCTCTCAGCGCATTATTGTAGTCTCCGTCTTTTGCAATCTGTTCACCAGACAAGAAGCCATAAATGCCGTTGCGGTAGTACATGGTGACAACCACGATGCCCTTATCCAGCTTGCCATTGACGCCTTTGGCTCGTCGACTCTTCTCCACCATCTCTCCTCCATTGCTCCTGCCTGGAAGGTGGAAGCCGCCGCCGGGGATGTTGACGAGCACAGGCAAATCATCGCCCGCCTCAGCATCAAATGGGGTGAAGACATTTAAGCTCAGGCAGTCCTCTGTAATCCTGGTGTTTATGCCCAGGACGTCCTCACCGGCGACATCCTTCCTATTCCGTTGGGTTGCATCAATCTTCTGTATTCTCGGGCACATGCCTAGCTCTCCACTCCAGACCAGGGGACCCTCATCTCTTCCTAAGCCATATGTCCGATTTACTGGCTGCGGCCCTCGGAAGCGATTCTTGCCTGCCGCACTCGCTGCATAAGGTATGTTCCAGTAGGTACGAACCTTGTCTGTTACATTCGGTTTGATGGCTAGATAGTCGAGGGTGATAATGTTGGCGTCCGCCGGGTTCTTGGGCGGCGCAGAGAAGAAGGGTTCGGGCTTGGAAGTGAGGGGTGGTATCCAGTCGGCGCTGGGGCGCAAGTCGGGCGAGTACAGGAAAGCGAATGTGAAGGAAAGAACAACAATGGCAGCGAGGCCTAGGAGGACGCGCCGGTCGAAGATGAGGCTCGAATTAAGGGCGCGGATAGCCATGTTGGGTGTGGGGCACGCGCGAGACGGGATGGGTGTCGCCTTATCCTGGACGTGAGGTCTGCATCGGCGCCTTCTGAGACAGGCGTGGAGAAGAAAGTAACAGAGCAAACAGAGCCGTGGAGAGTGCAAGAAAGGAAAATAATTAGACAAACAGAACAGTAGTGTACAGTAAAGGAGAAGACGGCGACCAGCGCTGCCACAATACCAAGATATCTTGTTCCCTGTCTCGTTTTGCCATTCCCTGCACACGACACACAAGGTGGCGAATGGGGATAAGAGGTGCGGGAGCCGGCAATGCTCGCCTTGGCAATGACGTCGATCATCGCAAGCTACACAGGCGAAGGCATGAGAAAGCGACAGGAGGGCATATTTGGGCTTGAAACCATATCAAGTGGATAGTGTAGTTGTGATGGCCTGCCATCTAGTTATAGGCAAATGCCTGCTTGCATCCGGAGACAGCTGTCATAAATTGGATCGGCTTATAAAAATATCCGAACTATTTCGTCCTCACCAATGGGCTTATCATTTCACCGTCGCATTGGACTCCTAAATCCAACACCACCAAATACTTTTCCCTTCTTCGGCGTCGTCATTGCATCTGGTGTATCTCTCCCATTCCCATTTGACCCCCCGGCATTCTGTCTTCCGACCGACGCCCCCCCACTTCCCGGCGCCTTGAACTTCACTTGACTTCCAGTCGCGTATATGTCGTTCAGCATAGGCTCCAAAATACCCGCATCCATAAACTCCTCATACTTCCTCCATAGCTTCAATGCCGTTGTCGCGTCCTCAATGCTGTCATGCGCATCTTGCTGGATTTGCTCTTTGAGCACACACCATGCTAGAAATTTAAGATTTAGTTTACGCTTAAAGTCAGGGAGGAAGAAGAGATTGCTCGTATCGACGACTTGAGACTTGGGCACGTGAATGTTGATCGTGCGGAAATCGTTGGCAAGGGAATGCCCGACAAAGACACACCCAAGGTTCAACAGGAGCCATAGTTTCTTGTACGCGTGTTTAAGGCTGACAGGTGCGTGCGGCGATGTCTCGCGGTTGAGGTCACCTGGCGAAATGCCAGACCATTCGGTGAGGTAGTCCACCACTTGTTCGGTGACGGCGATGTAGTCGTCAATAAAGGGAAGGCCAGCATGCTCACCCTCACCGCGACAGACTGAGACGCGAGCTAGGCCCTTGCGGTCTGGGCGGATAGTCTGGCGCGTACCGTCTGCTTTCATCTCAATCTCTTCGGCCTGGAGCCTAATAAACTCTGCATCAATCGCCACAGGGTAGCCGGGACGAGGTGTTTCGGTAGAAGCCTGCAAAAGCTTAAACTTATCATCCGCTGGTGTTGGATTTGATGACCACCATCGATACAAAATAGAGGTATCCAAGTTCTCCTTCCATGAATCATCAATTTTGTTTCTTGCAGCTTTGAGTTGGTATGTCAAAACAGATGGCAGTTTCCAGCTCGGTTCGAAACGTAGGGCTTCTTCTTTTGGTATAGGTCTGACCAAAAAGTCGTTGAACAGGTGCCACCTATCCTCTGCATCTGGCTCACGCGAGGATGGGCCTGTGTTGATTGTAGCAACAAGATGGGGCTTTTGGTGCTCTCCACTGTTTATATCGGCAACGACACCAACTAACTCGTACACCATGATATCGAAAACGCCACGCTGCAGATGCAGCTTCAGATCCTGGCCCTCGAAACAGTAAAATTGGCCTTGGTCTACTATGATACCAATCTCTTGTGGCAGCCAGTTTGGTATGGACCATAGGAGTTTTGCCTCATGGCTTTGAATAGCCGCATTGAGCATCAAGACTCCAGGAACAGACTGTATTGTCTTTCGCTGCACCATTTGCTGGTACCGATTGCACTTTGTGCACCATCCTCGAGTCTGATCCTGGCGTTCCACACTAGCTTTCAGGATCTGAGAGAAGGTAGGGCGTGGAATTCTTGTATTCTTCATGACGTGTTTCGCTGGATATACGAGCTCATTGACGAAGTTCTTGCCACCTCTGATTGTCTCGTTTGCGCATTGAGCACATCTCATACTTGCCCTCGCTTGTGTTTCTAGCACCTGATCCATCAGCGAGGGCCCGTTATGAATCGGCAGCATCTGTCGAAATTCTTCGGAAACTTTATCTAGGAGAAACCGGTTGAGGTTCTGGATCATACTGGTGAGGGCAACATTTGGAGCCAACTCTTCTAGCAAATTCAATGACACAGCATTGGACAGACCACTGAAGGTTTTCAGGAAGTTCGAGGCTTGGCAATTTAATCCAGCTGCCTTCTCCAACATGTCGATAAGAAAACCAAGTTCGCAGAGAAGACACGATTCGAAGAGGCAAGGTGATGCCGTGTGCTGCAGGGCCAGGTTCCGGATCAAGGGGGTGAAACGGAAGATTTGCAAGAGAGGATTGGCGTATGAATTAGAGATATGAGTTTCAAGGCCAGAAAATGGGGTTTGGTTGTAGTACGCAAAATCGAAATCATCTACCCCAAATTTGCTATACTTGATTTCGACATTTCCATACATGGCAGGAACATCCTTACGGGTCACATCATCAAGATGAAGGTCTGTGAGGGTCTCCATAGTCTCTACAGCCTTGGCTTCAGATTCACTCGGCGACTGTGATGCTCGAGCCTTCTCACTCAGGAACTTGGGTGGCGTCAATGAATCACTTGACCTGTCCGATTGTCTTGTGATTTCGACTTGATTCCTACGCTTCGTTCTAGGGTTCTTTGCAAAGAAGCCCATGTCAGTCCGTGTCATGTTGTTCAATATCGCGCTGTCAAGTTTTACTGGTGGTGCTCCGACTTCAAAGATCATATGACTCGGCCAACTTGAGAGCAGTGTTTCTTTATAATACGGCATGCCAACAGTATTCAAAGGCCTTTGAAGATTCAGCGCTACTCGAAACAAGCAGATGATAGAACTTACGTATCAAGACCCCAGTCCATGGTGGTTGGTGGTATATGATGATCTGCAAACTCTGTGGGGTTACTGTACTCAGGAAAATGAACCTTTGTGGGCGAACCCCACAGGTGAATATGAGAGTTTGAGTCAGCTAGAGCGAAGGCTTCGCCCGATGGAGCCATCTCAAATCCGGTCAGGTATGAGTCGTACAGATTTATCTGCCGTAAATTGGCTGAATCTGGGTTCATGAGGTCGATGACTTGCATCTGGCCGTTCTGCGAAGCAATAATGGCGGTGGTGGACATGCGAGGGTGCATTCGTACAAAAGCTGCGCCCGTGTGGAAGGGAATGGGTGGGAGTTGCTTCAGTGTCTTTAAGGAGAATACATTTGTGAAAGGATCCAGCATATATGCGTACTGCTGTCTCGGAGACCAACCGCAAGTGGCAAGGAAGTCGCCCTTAGCGTCCATATCGCTGATACTGCCAGTGTGGCCTTCGAATACTTTGATGACTGAGAGTGATGCTGAGTCCAGGATATGTATGCCTCCATTCTTAGTCGCGGCACAGAGATACTGGCCTGCACGCTTCAGGATGGTGTATTGGGCGTCAGCGGGGAGCTACACCAAGTCAGCGTACCATTGTTCGCTAGGTCTACAGACTCACCGCGTCTGCGATGGTACCCTTCTCCACATCCACCTTGAACATGTGTTCTTGACAGCCCGCGATCAAGATCTCGCGAGTGCCTTTGTCGGTAAAATTCATGCATTTTAGATCCTTAAAGTCGGTGCTCCTGCACGTCAGAGATCAGCATCGCGCGCCCTTGTCCGGGTTCTCTGCATATATAATATAACATACGACAAGTGCCATTGCGCCAGGCCGCGTCGGTGGGAGTAATGAACGCTCGACCTCGAGATAGAGAGGACGCCTTTGTCGGTGAAGAGGAATTGCTTGACCGGCCCTTCGGTGGTGGCGTGGCCGCGGTATGAGGTATAGCGCTCAAGTTGCGGACCGTAGAACGAGGTTACGCGACCCTACTCGGGTGTAAGCTGTCAGGCGTGCGGACCCAACTGAGTCCACATACTCACTTGGTTGCTACCCGTCCATAGTAGTTCCTGTGTCGTGTCGAATGCGAAGGTGGAGATGCCTATGGATGGATGATGCGGTCCGGATTGGGGTAGCTGGGCAATCGCCAGCTATGCCATGTTAGCTATCGCGCCGTGTCGATGCCATGTCTGTCCATGCTGTGGTTGTAACAATGGAGGGTAGTTGCTGGGGGCGCATTACCTCGTCCCAGTCCGCTTCCATGTTTAAGACGTGTTATTTGCTTTGCTCGTCTTCGCAGGCGGCCCCAACATGTCTCAACCCTCCTCTTATACCCCCAGAAAGCGCGTTTGGAGGCATAAGCGTAGAGTGGGTCGAGGCATCGATTTGGCATGGGTGAGCACCCATCATTGGTGGCCAACTAACTAGTGGGGCTCGGACAAAGCTTCGACATAACCCATAACCGCGGCGGATAACAAAAGCCTTTGCACATAGCTATACAGACACTCGATTTTTCAAACCCATGGGGCATGCTGTAAAATTGCACCCTTGTATTTTTCTAGAAAAGGGTAGCAACACGCAATGGCTAGATTGTAGTTGAGAACGGGTTTGGAATTTGGAATCCCACGCTCTGTAGCTTTGTACTATCAACATGATGAGGCACTTAAACTGTTGGTTGCTTTTGTATTGTGATCTATTGTACTCCTCAAGTTTTAAAGTCCTCACATATTTACTCCTCCTTATTGACTCCATGGGTCTGAGATTGAGGTAGGAAATGAAGCAACGCCGGGCGTGATGGAATCAGAGGAGAAAAAATAGTCATGAAGACTGGAGGCGGCCAGTCTATCATGCGACGCCAACTTGCAAAGGAATCAATACGCACCAGATACCTACCAGCATTGTTGATATGTGCATTGCGTACCAGGGTGTCGAACACTCGCGTAGCGGATCGTGCTTAGCGGGCAGTCCTGCCAGATGGGATTGAGCGAGTCCCGTGCCGTGCCAAAGAACGTATGCGCCAAAATATTATGAGCCAGAATACATAGTAAGAAGCTCACTCTCTAACGTTCGAAAGGACTATGATGCGAGCAGGCCTGCACTTGGTCAGCATAGGTTCGCAGCTCTCAGAATTACAGCGCTCTGTGAATCCAGGCCAGATATAGACTGCTCCACAGTCCAAAGCACCGGTGTGACTGCCTAGGTCTGAGAATCCGCCCAATGGCAATGTAAGCAGGGTCACTTGTACAGCATGTGATTAAGATTTTCTTCATACCTATGCGAGTTGTTGGCCATGGTTGCGAGTGACTAGAATCGTTTAGTAGGACCGCGAGAGGTCGCCTCTTTAAATTCTTCGTCGTCCTCTGCATCGGCTTTGTGATTATAGCGTGTTCGTTTGTGTGTCTCTGTCATGCCCTTGCCCGAGCCAGTAAAGCCAACTGCGAAGGCATTAGTCAAAGTTTCAACCTGAAAAGAATAGTGAGCGGTGTGTACCTCGACTGCCAGCCTCCGTGCTCGTGCGAAACATGGAATCTTTCACAGGCATCTTCTTGCCTACCTTGGCCTGAAAGTCGGCCCAATTCTCCTTCCGTTTCCTCAATTGACCCTTATTAGCAATCCTGTTTTTTGGCTTTGGCTCTTCATTGGCGACGTTCTTCTTTGCCAGCTGGGCGTTGGGATTGAGAGAAGCAGGACCGGAGATGACGTGAGGAGACGAAGTGGCGGGTAGAGCGGCTGCAGAGGGCGCAGGAACCGATTCTGTTTCGCGCCTCCTTTTGTGTGGGAGAGGGCGGACGGCGTTGCCATCAACGGTGATGCTATCATCATACTCTACAAAGCGCACAACATACTTGGGTGCAGAAGACGAGCCCAAGACACTCTGGATCTTGGCCTTGTACCAAGACCTGTCCGTCCACTGTGCCTCTACGACGTCACCTGTGCTGAAAGCGACAGGCTTCTCTAGCTCCAACTTCTCGGCCGCTTTGCGCAACTGGGGATGTTTCTCGGGATCAAACTTGGGTGCGGCTGGCAGAGGAGCCGAGGGTAGTTGAGCTTCAAGTTCGGTGAGTTCGGGGCGCAGTCGCGCGAGAGCAGTTTCGTGCACGGCTACCTGTGACAAGATCTCTTGCTTGAAGTCATCCAGCTCTTTGCTGTGACCAGTACTCTCTACGAGTGCATCGACTGTTTTAAGCTGCGTCCAGAGTCAGTGAGGCTCTGCGCTGGGTCGTGCGCTGGTGCATACCTGATCCGACCATTCTGCTAGGCCGGCCTCCTCCTTCTTGATAGCGTCCTTTTTGAGCCAGACGGCATCTTTTAGAGCTTTGATGTCGGCCATGGCGTTGTGCGTGCGGTGTTGCAGTCGAAGGTCGCGACGGAGGCAGATGGATGGCGCCAAGAAGCATAACAGAGGAGAGCACGGAGAGGCTGCACGTCCTGACTAGCGTCCCGCCGTGATTGGACCCTACTTCAGCCCTGCGATTCACCAAAGGCACTGGAGGCCATGCATTTGCTCGAAATATTTCCATGTAAGTACTGCGTATGCCCATACTCACGTAACTAGTGCTCGTGTCATATGCCAGGCTTCAGGGGGGCCATACACGATCCAGGGAAAACGAGCAGGGAGTGGCAGGATGCATGGCAAGTTCGATACGCATCCAGACGCACAGTAAGATCAGCACCACTGTTGCGTCAAGCCCTCTGTGAACACGAGAATGAAAATCTCTGCCCTGCCAGGAACAGGCACCGAGTGATGTGCTCTTAGCACTCTCGGTCGCAGGAGTCAGGATGCTGCGCTGCTTTCGATGGCGTTCTCTACCCCACCATGATTTATCAGCAATCCTGCTGCGCCCTTATCCTCGCTGCCCGCCCTAATCAGCACCATCAAGACCCAGCCACAGCCTATCAGTGACGTTGAAACCGCAGACCACCTGTTTGTGTGCCGCTTTTGCAGCTTACCGTATCCATTCCAGAAATTCGCCTGTTCCGATTTTGCCAGGGTCACGGGCACTGGACCACGGGCGGCGGACTAACTACCTCTCCACTTCGGCCGGGCCCTCAGGCTACGAGGCTGTCAACCGTTCTGTAACACCGCTACACCTGCACCATACCTTGCCACCTCCACCAGACTTTTGCCTTCGCCTTCAATCTAGCCCATACACTCTTGGCCTGTGACGCCTATCGTGGAACCTTGACTGCGCCCCGTGCGCGCAACGTTCTCGCCTCAGACCAGCGTACTCCGAGCCGTTGTCCCGCCTGGCGTCTCTCCGCCTCAACCCTCGATATCTACGTATCTACTACTGCAGTCACCATCTCATACTCCCTGCGTCATCCATACGCCCCTATTTGTCGCGGGGTGAATATTCCATAGACCGCATTGGCCTAGGGTGGCGAAACCATTGCTCGATTGTGTTAGACAGATACCATACGGCCTGTCAACCACGCAGCAAGCGGCCCACGCAGATCCATCTGAATCAGTCCCAGCATCCACAAGTTGCCTAGGTCACAACAACCACACCTAACACCCTCGTACCCTTCTCTTCAACCCCACACCAGCCTTCACGATGCCTGCGACGACCAACGATTTCCAAAATGGCGCGCCATTCTACCTTGACGCAACTCAGCAGGACCTTCTTCTTGCTGCTCTTGCTTCGAACAACCAGAACCCCAACGACATTTTCTCGACAGGCTTAAATAACGCGAGCGCTCCCAATAACTCTCAATACCAGTACCCCACAGACAGCGGCGTCGACCCCACATTCTTCACTTCACCCCAACAGAGCACACCCGCCAGTGTCTTCAACAACGTAGGCATGGAAGATAGTCCATTCATCGACTATATGGACGGTGAGAACAATTTTGACTTTGACAACGCCGACGATGATCTCATGATTGGTGCTCTTCCCGGGGATTCTCCTTCCAGAAAGGATTCGAGCGAGAAGCGCAAAAGCCCCGATGACGACGATGATGATGACGATGAGGGCGGGGGCAAGCGCAGAGAAGGTGAAGATAAACAAGCAAAAAAGCCTGGACGCAAACCACTAACATCTGAACCCACAACTGTAGGTTTCTCGCGTAGGTTTCGCACTCCATAATACTGACTTTGGCACAGAAACGTAAAGCACAAAATCGAGCTGCCCAGCGAGCTTTCAGAGAGAGAAAGGAAAAACATCTCAAAGATCTTGAAACTAAAGTTCAAGAGCTCGAGAAGGCTTCAGACGCTGCAAATCACGAAAATGGCTTACTTCGCGGACAAGTTCAAAGGTTGCAGATGGAACTTCGTGAATACCGCAAACGCCTGTCACTCAACAGCAGCGGACTGAACCGAACTACACCATCCATGGCTTCGGCTTTCGGTTCTATGCTAAATAATAGCAACAACAACGGCAATAGCAACAACTTTTCCTTCGACTTTCCTCGATTCGGCGGTCTCCCTGGTACCCAACTCCTCGATAACGGGCCATTATCTAGGAGTAAAAACATGTCTGTTTCTTCCAGCGTTCCTGGCCGACACAACAGCACTGGCCAAGGTGTCAGCCCCGCCACCAAAGTCAGCAGCTCGTTCTCCAATTCACCTGATCCAATGGGTGCCAGTCCTGCGGCTAATGGCGTTCAACGCAACAACAGCTTGAATGGTTCTTATGGATTCAATGACATCGCAGCTAAGAGCGTCAATCGCGTGAGAACCGATAGTACGACTACAAGCCAGTCACGTGTCTTCCAGTTCAATAGTGGCTCGTCTACGCAATCCGACTCTCCTTCCTCATCCGCATCGCCAACTGGTGGGCAGGACTCTTCGTGCGGAACCTCGCCAGAGCCGAGTCATACGTCACCTAGTCAACCCAAGGATACAATCGCAGATGGTTATGTGTGTCATGGCAACTCGGAAGGTGAGGTCCTATTCTGCGAAAAGCTCAACATGGCCTGTGGAAACCCTCGCAACCCTGTGCCTCGTGCGATGTCCATGTCTGACGACAAACAATCTCCTACAGTCATAACCGCCGTCAAATCACCCACACCTATACTTAACGGCATCGATTACTTTGCGAACCAAAACGGCGGACAGTTCGATCCTACCCTCTTCGGTGAATATCGCGATACCCAAAATGCCATTGTTGGCGATGGTGACTTCACTGGCGGCTTTTTCAATGATGCCTTTTTGAACGCGGGCTACGGTAGCCCATTCCACTTTGGTGACACACCCGCCATACAAAAGCCAAATCCTCTAGAAGATATCGAACGCCTTCAAGAGGGTGAAGATGAGGTTGTGCCTGGCGACGACATCCACTCGATGCTCAATTGCCACAAGATATGGTGCGTATAACCCCCTGCAGAATACTCAAACAGGTACGCTGACATTGCCCAGGGATAAACTTTCAAGTCGTCCCGATTTCAAAGACGGCACGATCGACATTGACAACCTGTGCTCTGAGCTCCGCGCCAAAGCACGTTGTTCAGAGAGTGGTGTTGTGGTTGACCACAAAGACGTCGAGGCTGCTTTGAAACGCTTACCGAAGGAAAACACGGCATAGCGCAAGACAGGTGTTTGATTTTTGCAACGCAATTTAATGATTTTGTTTTATATTATTTAGTCACTCGCTCAGCAAAGCTTTCTAGGCGGCCTTATACTTGCGACGATACGACGACATTTGCTTGCTCATTGGATCCGGTGTTTGGCGTTCACTGAGGATTACAATTACAATGAGGATATGAGATTCCAATGCAGGAATGCAGGTGAAAAGGAGGCACTTGGAGTCATATATCAGCACACTCAGCTTCCTCTCATGTGTAGCTAATGGAATTTAACCAACAACCACTTTTACGCTATGCCTTGTGATGAGGTGGCTTTGCTTGATCACACACTTTCTGCGAGATCGTCGACCTCGTCCATCTTTACCTCTCCGATCACGCTGTGCAGCAGCTCTGGCACAATCTGAGCAGCATCCCCCTGAAAGAACCAGTCGCCTTTAACTAGTCCACCTGCAGGGATATCATTTTCGTCCATGTTAATGATAGCAACCCTTGCGCCCTTCTGTCGAGCACGATCGACATATCCAGCCGCGGGGTACACTTTTGCGCTCGTCCCAATCACCATGATGAGATCGATCTTCTCAGGAGTTTCTATGAATTCATCGACATGGTCGATGACATCGCCGGGCAATTGTTCGCCAAACCAGACCACGCCTGGTCGCAGCAAGCCGGTCTTGCAGGCAGGACATCTCGGCAAGTGTTCGTGCGTGAGCTCGGGGAGCGCAACGTTTTCGTCTGATATGTCCAGCTCGCGTGCCGCAAGGGCGGCTGTTGTGGTTGGATCCGATTCGTCGGTTGGGATGGCTAGGGCTGGGACGATGGGGTCGGTGTAGTTGTTGCGCTCGACATAGTTGCAGAAGAAATCCGAGCACTTGACGTCGAAGAGAGAGCCATGGAGGAGCTTGAGCTGGGAGGCTGGGTGGTGAGCGCGTGGAGAAAGGCCTGATGTGTGTCAGTTATGGTGTAGGAGGAAGTCCTATCTTTCAGAAGTGAGACGGACCATCGACATTTTGGCTGAGAGTCAAGAAGTTATCCCGTTTTCTGGCCAGCTCTGCTAGAGCGTAATGTGCTGGGTTTGGTTTGGCTTTCAATGCCATGTGGCGTCTGTAGCTGTAAAATTGCCAAACTAGGCCAGGCTGTTGCTGGAATGCTTCTGGTGTAGCCAATTCCACGGCGTCATGTGTTCTCCATAGTCCCCCCGCTCCTCTAAATGTTGGCAGTCCTGAGCTCGCACTCAATCCTGCTCCTAGCAGTGCCAGTATCCTCGTCGACTTGTTCAAATGCTCCTGGAAACTCTCCAGATCCCCCCGGGAGACAATGCTGGGTCGGGCGGCCGACGAGACCATTCTGCGGAAGATGGGTGATAGAAACAGATTGACGGAGACCTTGCTCTAGAGCCTAAAGAATGAGGAGGGGTAATAGTGATCCGTGTCATGTATGCGCTGGTCGTAGCAGGCAACAAATAAGCAACAGATAGGCAAGAACCTGGGGAAACAGAACACGACGTCAGACTTCAGGCACCAACTCACTTATCGATAACGCTAGTTGCCGGAAAGTCGTGCCATTGCCGTCAACGCGTGATTCGTTCAGGAGCGACATTTTATTGCTTCTGATGGTTGCGCCGCGATGAGTTGTTCTCTGAGATTGTTGAGGCCAACGGCACGAAGAAGATGGTCATGTGATGCGCGAAAGAGCCGGAGAAGGTGCTTGAGTGTTTCTGCTGCAGAGCTCCGATTCGGGCAGCCGCTCCACGAGACACATCCACATCTGCTCAAAGCTGGGGAAGGTGTGACCATCCCATGTATTTTCTGATGCATACTGACCTTTTTAGTTACTCCCGGTATCACAGCTCTCGAGTACTTTGAGCGACGCTCCAAGCTCGCTAAAGTGCTTCCACCCAACTCTATAGCTGTTCTCGCTGCAAACGACATCAAATATGCATCCGGCGCCGTCTTCTACAGATTTCACCAGGACCCTGACTTTCGATACCTGACTGGCTTTCTAGAGCCTGATGCTGTGGCCATAATAGAAAAACTTAACGAACGTGAACACGAATTCCATCTTTATGTGCAGCCAAAGGATTCTAAAGCCGAAGCATGGGAAGGGCCGAGGAGTGGTGTCGACGCAGCTGAAGATGTCTTCAATGCCGATACGACGGGCTCCATTGACGACTTACCCAAGCTCCTACCGGAGATAGTGAACCGCAATCGAAATGTCTATACTGATCTCCCTGGAAGCCGGATAACAAGACACATCCTCTCAAGGTATCTCGCAGGTGCTGAGCCCTCTCGCATAGGGGGCATTGCAAACGTCTTCCGTGACAGCAAGGCGTCCATTATGCCTCTCAGGCCCCTGCTCAATGAACTCCGGGCCTTCAAAAGTGAGGCAGAATTAATAAACATGCGCAAAGCCGGTCAACACTCCGGTCGTGCAATAACGGATGCAATGCGACAGTCTTTCACAAACGAGAAAGACCTTGATTCATTTCTAGACTACTGGTTCAAGCAAGATTTATGCGACGGGCCAGCCTATGTTCCTGTCGTAGCAGGCGGTATCAACGCAAACACGATACACTACGTTTCCAACGACATGCAGTTGAGGCAAGACCAATTAGTACTCGTAGATGCCGGCGCAAGCTACGGTGGCTATGTAACAGACATCACGCGCACCTGGCCCGTCAGTGGTACATTCTCCACCGCCCAAAAAGACCTATATAATCTCCTTCTCTCAGTACAGAGAAGCTGCGTGGCACTCTGTCGCAGCAACGCATCCGTTTCACTTGACAAGCTTCACAATATAGCCTCTCATGCACTCTCCGCTGGTTTGACCGACCTTGGCTTCAATATGTCCACCAAAGACGCTATTTCCACGCTCTTCCCACATCACGTAGGGCATTACCTAGGTCTAGATGTACATGATAGCCCTGGGCTATCACGTTCACGCAATCTGGAAAAGGGTATGGTCGTCACGGTTGAGCCGGGAATTTATGTTCCAGATGACGAGCGATGGCCGAGCTGGGCAAGGGGCACTGGTATGAGGATTGAGGATAGTGTGGCGGTGGATGAAGAGAGTCCGTATATACTCACCACTGAGGCTGTCAAAGAGATTGTAGATATCGAGGCGTTGAAAGGGACAGAGACGAAGTTATAACGTTGGACTATTTGGGCATAACGTCAGAAATATTCCAAGAGGTGTATATCCTGGACTAGAAAAGCCGTCTTCATAATATGTCCTAACGCTATTAATATGGTCTTGCGATATAAACCTGAAAGAGAACAAGACTGGGTACCACGCCCAGTACCAAAAGCAACCAAAAGACTATCACACCCCTACTCTTACTCTTTAAACTAACATTCATGGCGAACAACATTGAGCAAGGGAGAACAATAGCGATAGGAAGAATAACAGCAGCGGTAGCAATACGGTTGAGGAGCACACAAACCCACATTGCAACGATCGCTAAGAACATGGAAGTAAGCCACCACTTCTCGCTTTTCAACCAATCCTTGAAGCAAAATGGGGCATTTTCGGCTCCAGGAATGTCACTATTATTGCTAGACTCGCTCCCTAGCAATAAGGAGGACTTCAGAATCATTGATCCTCCTTTCAAGTCTTTCGTGATACGACGGTGTAGGTGTTGCTCAGTCCAGTCTTGTACGTTGGCAGTGTCTCCTTTCTCCATCTCCTGTTGTAGTTGCGTTTTCATGACGCTCGCGAGCTCTAATACAGCTTTGTGTTCGCCGAACACATCGTCCTGGCCCCGTTGTTTCATAGTGAGGTACGAGTTTATGTGCATGCTGAATATTCCTACCATCCAAAGGAGAAAGAGGAGAATCATGACATTCAACTGAATGTAGGAGAATCCCCATTGGTAGGTCTATTTGTGCTAATGTTAGCAAAACAGGCTTCTATCAAGGAATGGTGTGCTTTGCCTTTGTCGGTTGGCAACTGCCCTGGTCTAAGATATAGGATTCATCGTAGATGGTACCTGAGGCTAACCACGCCTGGGTCGAAGGATATTGCTGGCCAGACTGTGTCCAATTAAACTTATCAAGATAATTGGGTGCTAAATAGAATTGTGAAATGTTCAGCACAGGTGACGGCAATTGTTTGCCCATAAAGCTCGAAGGGGAGTCTTTTAGTCCATGCAAACCATGTGTAGCGACGTCTAGATATTGGTGAGTCAATGTTGAATGTTACTTGATTGACAATCAGATAACTTACACTGCGTTAAGTTATTGATTGTATCACATAAATCACTTGCTCTATATCCTCCGAAGGCGCAACTTTCATACCATTCGTATGCCGGCACTAAAGGCTCAACGTCTGCGTCAAGATTAGTGATAATGCCTATCTTATGATCTTAAAGGAAAGCTTACCACCAGTGCTTACAATATTATAGAATGCAAAGGTCTTGTTCTTGCCGATTCGATCTGCGTCATAGATCATGTAATGTACCATTCTAAAGGTGGTGAACCGAACAAGGTTCTGGCTATTGTCCTTCACGAAAGATTGCACATTGCCCTTGTAACCAGTCATAGCGCTTCCGAACGTCGGGAATACTAATATGTATATCATAGTAATAACCATGAACACCATAGCAATCTTAGACTGTAGACCATGTCGACAACTGAAGTCGCGTATGAATCGGGAAATACTCCATAAGGAGGCTTCGTTATGCAAGAAAACCGTACGGAAGGTCGAGAAAGTCACTGGCGCAACTGCCATAGATGTTGTTACATATTTGGCGAATATGCGCCATGATGTAACAGCAATAAGTGCCTGGCCACCACGTCCAACAAGCTAGTGCAGATAAATCAGCGAAAAGTTCGCGGCATTAGACTTCACGCTGGTGAAACTTACAACATCCCAAGCAACATCAACTGCTTTGGCCTGTGCGAACGACATCTCACCGTAACCTAGTGTAATGTCGAAGAATCCTCGTGCTTTCCACCAGTTGTAGGCGGAAGATTTTGTGGTGAATGAACCGTCTGGCTGACACGCAGCAGCTGTGCCATCACTCAAGGCTTCAGGATTCGACAAAAGAAGTTGCAAGCCCTCTATCAGGCTGAAGAAGACGAATAGAACAAAAATCCAGACTAAGCCACGTCGCCATCGCGCTTTGAGATCGCGCCATGCTTGTTGATGAGCAGCACCGAAACCGAAGCATTCTCTTTGCCGTCGAGGAAGACTGGGCCCAAAGTCCCCCCGCACCATGATAGTGAAAACTCAAAAAGAGCATGAATAGGGTGTGAAGGGTCAGGATGAGCTCTAGGATTTGGAGGAAACCTAAAAAATATAGTGGCTTGTGGTTGCTGGGGGCCTTAAAACGCGCAGCCCTGCGATCATGCATTGTGCAGGAGGATCGGTGGAGCTCATTCGTGAATACGATGCATCACTTCTCCCCGCTACTCGGTTCCACTAGCTATACAAAAGGCCCGAGCAGAGACTGTAACTAGATTCAACCAAAATTGAGGTCGACAAGCGCGCCGTTTGCATTTGTGTTGAAATAGGATAAGGGACATGCTGAAACAACGGCCTCCTTGGTAATATACCGTATCGCTTGGGCATGCCTAAAAATATCCGTAAATATTACCCGCTAATTATCACAGTGATCAATGAAAGAAAATCGAAGTGCATAGTACGATAAAAATTATTACTTGAAGTTTGGATTATTCGATCCAGGAAATCAGTGCCAGGAAATATTTGCTAATCCTAAAATAGTCCTTTAAATTGAACATGTAGAAACCTCCAATTGGCTCTCGCACGCGACTACACTTTCAAGATCAACATAATGAGTACTATTTCCAAGAAGAAAACTACTTCTATCGCTTCCCAGGGCCTCATTCATGATCAAAATCAGAGACTGAAAGCGAATCCAAGCATTGAAACAATGAGATTTCCATCTACCCAGCTTTGCTGGATATGCTCTACTGCACCCACCAAAGACCACTAGACATCAACACGTCCACCAAACAATCAAAAACATTATCATTACTACTTCTATGACCCACCCTACCCTACCCAACCCACAAACCGGCCTCGCCCTCAACGCCACACAATCCAGCCCTTTTTCCTTCCCCTTCTCCGTCCCAAAAACCAACGCATCCGGTAGCCCCACAGCTAGACAGTGATAAAACACATTCGCGCCACTACTCGCACTACACTCGAACCTGCCCCCACCGGTACTACAGCTCAAATACAAATACCCGTTCGTCTGGATCGTCGCGGGCGTCTCCTGGTACACATAGTACAGGTCGCCGGCGACCGTTTTAGGATACAGGCCTGTGGACGGCTCGTAGAAGCGCGTTTGGTTGTCGAGCGCGAGGGTGGCCGCTAGCGAGATGTCGTTTGTGAAGCCCATTTTTTCGGATTCGCCAAAGGAGCGGATGTAGGTTCCGGCTGTGCTGCCGGTTACGTTTAGGGTGAAGGTCAAGGGGCAAGGGGCTAGGGGGGTTAGTGTGGCGCTGATGGTTGAAGTTAGGATTTTGGTCGAGGTTGCGATGACAGAGTCGGTTGCGGTGATGGTGGATGTGTTGAAGGTGGAGACAATGAATGTGGGGGTGGAGGTGAGGGTGGTCGTTGTTGTGGTAGTGACGGTTTGGAGTTTGGTGATCGTATTTACCGTGGTGCGAGTTTGAGTGACAGGATTTGTTATGACTCGTGTAGTTGTTGCTTGGACAGTTTTTGTGGTGTTGAGTACTATGGTTGGTGTAGTGGTCAAAGTTGTCTTCATTGTCGTAGTGGCTGTTGAAGGTTGAATTGTCGTTGTCCTCTCCACAATGCCTAACTTTTGGCATGCGGTTGAATAGGCACGTGAACCACGGCAGGGTTGTGCATATTTGGGGATGTCTTCTGCCCCCCACGTCAACGTAAAGCATTGACTATCAACGGGCTTCCGTTGCCTTACTTCCAAGGTGTTATTATGTACCAATTTCGCATGATGAAGACGATCTGGAAGCACGCTAGGAGTAATGGTTGCATATATTTTCTGTATTGGCAGAAGAGTTGAGTGACGATAGCCGTAGAAGTGACAACAGCAGTCGAGAACGTAGTAGTGATACGTGCTGTCTCAAAAATTGTAAACATTGTCGTTGAAGTTTCTATCGTGAACGCTGTTGTAGTCTCTGGTTGTACGAAGGTTGTAAGCTGTGTCTGCTCTTGGGTCAAGAGAAAGACTGGTTGACCGTTTCGAACAACGTACCGAGTACTGTGGATGTTTTGGTGACGGATATCGTACTTGATACTGTAGTGGCTTTTGCAGTCTTAACGGATGTCGATGTCCTCGTCAAAGTGCTAATGGCTGTTAATTGGCGAGTATCGGAAACGCGCGGGGGGTTTTCTTACACTGGGCATAGGGAAACCGTCTTGCTGAGGAAAGAGGAGCAGTCAGACTTGACTTGTGCCTCGCGAGGCCCTGAGATTTAGATGTTGCTAAGTATATGTCTTAAACTGGCGACGAATATCTCAGGCCTACAGCTTTAACACAAGCGTCATCCTGGGGTCCTTTCTGGGGCCGGGCGTTCACAGTTGGAGTGAGGAGAGCAACGGCGGCGAGAATGAAGTCGATATACATGTTGAAGGCCTCCAGGCGCTCTAATTATAGCCTCTGTAAGGACGAGTGACAGGACGGCGCGACTTAACGTCAACGTAAGGCGCAAAGCCGTCGTTTATGAACGACATTCTATATCGTCGCACGCGCAGTCGCCTGTGCCTTGATCGTAATCCCAAGGTCTTGCCGGCATCGTCATCTCGCTTAGAGCGCAGATTCTGGGTACTGGCCCCTATCGTAACAGGGCTTGGTTCGTTGACCAAGGTTAGATTCGGGTTTTCAAAGCAAGTTGAGTTTTCTTGCTGCATTCCTACATTTATTGAGTAGCCTGGTTCTCCATACGAAATGCAATCTGCAGCACACTGCATCAGCGAGGATGAAATGGCGATCTTGCGAGTAATTGTATGTTCCTGAGCCTTGAACTGCTTTCTTGTGTCTGGTCAAGTTGCCAGGATAAAGTTGACCCCTAGTCAACGCCATACCCGTTTCATGGCGGACGCCCTGGCGCTACACCTTATTAGACGGGTAACCATGCGCGTAATCAAACGGACCTGTCAACCGGAGCTACTGGATTTCTAGCATATCGATATCAGAGAATACGATCAAAAAAAGCACATGTGCAAATCAAATCAATCTTTTCCACATTCTCACTGTCTACGTCATCTACATTTCACCTGTGAAATTCTCCTTGTTCCTCCATCTGGACTCTTCATGCAGTATAAAATCCCTAACTCCAAAAATGGGGCCAGCTGTAATGTAAGAGAAGCCTTCGTATCGGTCGTTCCTCCGTAGGGCGATGATCGATTAGGTAATACAAAAGTGTGATAAAAAAGGTATTTTAGAAAGTGAAAACATGTCCGTCCTTCAGCGGGTTTATCTATACCCACAACCACAAAAGGAGATAAGAGGAAGGTAATGGAAACACCGACTCAGGTGACCGTGTTACTCGGTCTGTTAATTGTAAGAAAAGATACCATAACCGCCATCGCTTAATGCTTGGGGCAACAACACACATGCGGGCCACTCTTGAGTACTTCGGGCGTAGCTTGATCCTCGTACTTCTTGAAGTTCTCCATGAAAAGGCGACCAAGCTTCTCGACCTCGCTCTTGAAGTCGGCGGTGCCGTTCCATGACTTGGCAGGGTTGAGGAGTTCATCAGGAACATTAGGGCAAGACTTGGGTACTGAGAGGCCGAAAGTATCGTAGGTCTCGAACTCAGCCTTGGCAAGCTCACCGGAGTGGATGGCATCGAGAATAGCACGAGTGTACTTGAGTGGGCAGCGCTTGCCGCCAGTGGTAGCACCAGCACCGACCCAACCGGTGTTGAGGAGCCAGGCATCGGCGTTGTGCTCTTGAATCTTCTCTGCGAGCATCTTGGCATAGCGCATGGGATGGAGAGCGAGGAAGGGCTGGGCGAAGCAGGAGGAGAAGGTAGCCTGGGGCTCAGTTACACCTTGCTCAGTACCAGCCATCTTCGATGTGTAGCCGGAGATGAAGTGGTACATGGTCTGCTCAGGGTTGAGCTTGGAGATGGGTGGTAGCACACCGCGAGCGTCGCAGGTAAGAAGGACAATGTTCTTTGGGTGTTTTGACGAGATGCAAGGAATCTTGGTGTTCTCAATGTACTCAATGGGGTAGGCGCAGCGGGTGTTCTCGGTAAGAGTATCGTCATCGTAGTCGACAAGACGGGTGATGGGGTCAAAGACGACGTTCTCAAGGATGGAACCGAAGCGGATGGCATTGAAGATATCAGGCTCCTTTTCAGCAGATAGGCCAATGCACTTGGCGTAGCAACCGCCCTCGATGTTGAACACACCGGTATCACTCCAGCAGTGCTCGTCATCACCAATCAGGGCACGCTTGGGGTCGGCAGACAAAGTGGTCTTGCCAGTACCCGACAGGCCGAAGAAGACGGTGACATCGCCGTTTTGGCCCTCGTTCGCAGATGAGTGCAGAGTGAGGACGTTGTGCTTAACAGGCATCTCATAGAAGAGCACAGTGAAGATTCCCTTTTTCATTTCGCCAGTGTGTACGTTAGCTTTATTGAAAGGAAACAGAAGAACACGAACTCACCAGCATACTCGGTGCCAAGGATGACCATTTCCTTGTCGGCAAAGTTGATGGCAACTGATGTCGACGAAGTCATGCCGCTAGTGTACCTGTTTGCTGGGAAAGCGCCGGCGTTGTAGATGACGTAGTCGGGGTGGAAACCTTCCAGCTCCTCTCTTGAGGGTCGAATCAACATATTGCGCATGAAAAGGGCATGGTAGGCGCGAGCGCACACGACGCGGACGCGTATCCGGTAGCGCTCGTCCCAGCCGGCGAATCCATCGACGACGTATATGCGGTTCCTGGTGTTGAGGTAGTCAATTGCACGCTCGCGGTTGATACGCCAGACCTAGAATGCAGTTAGTAATCGTGCAGCAAAGATGCATGAAAACACGTGATGCGGTGGTCGAGGGGCAACCGCCACGCGTGCGGGGCAGCCGACCCCAGCCCGCCACGTGCAAGGATGCGAACAGCAACCGCCCCGATCGGGTATGCGCTTAGCATACATGACGTCTGCCGCCAGAGTCACAAGCAAATTTCTTACGAAATGTTGCAGGATTGAAATGGGTGAACGGAGCATAGTGTAAAGCTTACATCGGGTTTCATCGGCTTGTTGACCGGTCCCCACCAAACATCGTCTTTTGATGAGTCTTCCTCGACGATGCGCTTATCCGACGGTGATCGGCCAGTCTTGGCTCCAGAGTATGCTGAGAGAGCGCCTGAGCCTGTGATGGCTGAGCCCGTCTCGTATACGAGGGCATCCTCGTAGAGAGCAGCAACCGAAGGGTTGGCGACCTGGAGAAGAGCGGTCAGTATTGCAGCCGACTAAGCATCAGCAGCGGCTGAGAATAGCTTACAATGGCAACACGGTCATAGTCAATGTGAGCTTTGTCATGAAGCTCTTCTTCGATCTCCGTATGATCTTTTTGGTGGGGCCTATGAGTAACACAATTAGCCAATGTTCTCAAGTTGACGAGGAATCAATTGGCCTCTCTGGACAACGGGGTGGCATACTTGAGACCCGTAGGGTGCAGGTTTGTCCTATTGACGGTGGGAGCCATCTTGAAATAGAATAGAGGTGATGCTGAAGAGGAATGGAAGTGGGAGCGTTGTTGTAGCTTGGGCACCTGATGACGGACGAAGTCTTGGGCCAAAGAAGCTGATCTTGTTGCAGAGCAAATAACAGGGCCTGGGGCCTCTTTAATACCTCTCTTTGTGACGACGACAGAGACCTTCAGCGCGGACGTGGACCGGGCTGTAGCTAGCGCGTAGCCGTGTGATTGGGTGGAGGGGCTGTTTGCTGTAACTTGATGGGCGCTCGGCACAGGTGACGAAAATAACGCGGAAAGAGCAATGGCAATGGGTGCAATCGGGACACACAACCGGCAGACAATTGATCCAGCATTATTGCGGGTTGGGCGTGCGATCGAGATGGTGCTCACAGACATTGAGTTTCAGATGCTGGGTGGGTGCATGGTCGACGTTGGCTGTTGTGACATGATGTTGGCCGCGTGACACTGCCGAGCAAAGTGAACATTAATGACAATGTCAGCTCGAGTATTGGCTGGACGGACAGTTGTCTGCAAAACGCCCAGACTAGGCCCTAGATGGTTGATCGGTTTCTGTGGGGTAAAGAAGCCTTGCGTCACACAAAAACCGGAAGCGGGTGCTCCCCTGGGACATGCGTCTCTGGACGAAGCCTCGTGATGCCCGCCTCGGCCCTTGGTCTGGGCTACACAACAATTATGCTGCAAGGCAATTTGCGGCTTTGCTCCGTTTCAGCTTCTCACCTTCCAGTCTTCTTCCCTTCACGATGTTCGCTAGCGGCCGCAAGGAGGCGGTGCAGGCAGACAGGCTCCAGCTCCGAATCTAGCCCGTGTGACTTCGGCTAGGCCCCAAGCACTCCCCTGCACTAATTATGATAGAACCCTCTCCGAACCCAGCACTCACTGCGAATCAAACTCCTGCGAATCACACTCCAGCCTCGGGCGGATGGCAATGACGGAAAAGCTGAGGCATTTCCTGCCATCTGCGTGCGTCTTGCCCGGAAGGGGCTGTTCGGTACTTGACATTTGATAGCAGAGCTTGAGCCGAGAAGCCCAGTGTCGTGGTCACTAATAATACTGCTTCTAGAATTAATCGCGCAGTTGCACAGAGCCGCCTGCCTGTCGCTGCTGTCGCTGTCACGGGTTGCAGATACGGGGCCACGGTTCTGGCAGATTTGCCTGCATCAAGTTTGCAATCCTTTCTTTGGTTGCACTACACATCTAGCTCTAACAAGCCTGCCAGCGAACATATTACAATTTGTACTAGAGTCGAATATGAAAAGTAAACGCAGATCTATACTCGTCATGTCCATAACTCGTGCATGTCACGGTTCCATATCTCAGAAATATTTCGTGGGGATTGCCATGCTACCAGCCAGGACCCACACGCCAAACCGAGGTGCACTCTCCAGTCACCACCCGGCCGCGGCGCCAGCCGATTTCTCCCGAACACCATACGATGTCAAACGATGCCTCACGCTGTATCACTGTTCTGTTTCTTCTTCCGATCCTTCCCCCGCCTTCCCGCCGCACCACTAAACAAAGACTTGATCTTGCGAGCACCACCGAGATACAGCCAAGTGCAGACAAACACAACTGCGAAGTTGAACATAATGTAAATCCACATGATACCTAAGGCACACAATCAGCAATCATTTCATTGGGAACACATTATGACTCACCAAAGTCGCGCCAGATATATTTCGGAAACACGTTGAAAGATGCCGCAAACGCATTGCCCGTCGCAAACTGACAGAATCCACAGTTTCCATCTGATTGCGCCTCCACGTAGCCGCCTGCCTGCCGTGCAAACTGACCTACATACTGCTGACAGCTCTGAGCCGGAGGAGGCGGGAAAATGGCCAGCTCGCTCGTCTCACATCGGATTTCTTGGCCTGCTACCAGGAGCGCAAGGAAACCTTCAAGTAGATACTTGAACGGCGTCAACCAGTACATCCAAGACCTCCAGAAAGTGATGAGGCCAGCGTATGGAACAACAACGCCACAGAATGAAACTATGAAAGTGAAAAATAGGGGCACGAGCAACGAGGCGAGCAACTCATTTGGACTGAATGCCGCAATGGCTTGTCCAAAGCCAAGATAGAAAATCTCAAACTGCATCATGAATAGCCACACGATCGCCGCCGTGTATGTATCGCGAGGGAAACCAGGTGGAAAATACCAGCAACACCAGTAGATGGTACCGGCGATAATACGATAGGGCAACTCGCTAAGAATCGCGCCCCAAACCATAGCAGACCAGGAGTAAATCTTCGCGCTACCTTCGCGAGACTGATAGATAGATCGTACATTGATGAATCGAGGTTGTAGCTGCTGGATCAAGGGAGGCGATATCGTGAGAGTCATGAAGATGGAAAACAGTCGGGACTGCATATCGATCTGTGATTGACCCAGATTCCAGAAAGTAAAACCATTGAAAAGTCCAGTGAAGATGTGCAGCATAGCCATCCCAAGAACGTAATCTGGATCCCGCCAGATAGCCACGAAATTTCTTCGAACAACAGCAAGCCATTGCTGTGGGTAGGGCATAGCGTACTCACGATCGTCAGTCGCTTCCTTGTTCTTGGTAGTCTCTCGACGATTATTTATAATATCTTGAATCTCCTTGCCCAGCGCCTCGTTCTCTTTCGATTTCTGCCAAACATCTCCCCAGTCTTGACCCTTGTAATCAGGATTTCCAGCGCCAATCACTTCCAGCATATATTCCGCTGGATTCTCCTTCGGCGGGCACTTTTTCGCTCCGTTATTTTGGAAGTACGCAATCATCTTCTGTGAATCGTGTCCAAGCTCGCCAAAGTACGCAATTCGACCACCAGACTTCAAAAGGAGAAGTTGATCAAAATGTTCAAACAAAACAGCGCTTGGCTGATGGATCGTGCAGAGAATTGCTTGTCCTGCATCTGCAAGCTTTCTAAGAAAGCGTACAATATTGAATGCAGCGCCGGAATCGAGACCCGAAGTCGGTTCGTCCAAGAATAGGAGAAGCTCAGGTTTACTGGCGAGTTCAACGCCGATAGTAAGCCGCTTGCGTTGCTCCTGATTCAAACCGTTACCACTCGTACCAATTGCTGCGCCGGCGATATTACGCATCTCAAGCAGATCAATAATCGTCTCAACATAGTCATATTTTTCTTGTAGTGGTGTCTCCTTAGGCTGTCTCAGGCGCGCCGAGAACTGCAACGCCTCTCTCACCGTAGCCGTCGATTCGTGAACATCCATTTGCTCAGCGAACCCTGTCGACCTTTGGAAAGACGAAGGCAATAATTTACCATCAACGAGGAAGTCACCTCGGACGACGCCAAAATTGATCCGCTGAGCAAGAGTATTGAGGAGTGTTGTTTTGCCGGCGCCTGAAGCACCCATTAACGCTGTAAGCTGTCCAGGCTTGACGTATCCTTGGACGCCATCAAGCAGGGTTCGTTCACCCTTTTCATACGGAATCGTATAGTTGATGTTCTGGAAGGTGAAAATGGTCTCATTCTTCGCGACGCCTTCCACCGTCTTTTCCGCGTCACCATTGTCGCTATCAGATTGTTTTTCTGTTACTGCCTCAGACTTGCCATTCTCTTCATCCTTGGGCAGATTCTTAGTTTCCATCTCTTTTTCAATTGTCTTTGGTACTTGGCCTCGCTTGAAGATCGTGACGGCGCCACCACCTCTGTTAGGCTTCTGGATTTCCATACCAAACGCAGTGAGAGCGACAAAAAAGATGAAAAAGGCGCAGATGATACCAAAGTTTCGCCACAAGTGCGATCTTGAATACTGGAAAGCCGCCTGGATGTAGTCTGCTCCGTTGACAATGAGCGAGCCAGGGGTATTCCCCTGGAGAGCACAAGACTGATATTGTTCTTGTGCGCCCGGGATCTGCGGGACAATGTATGGAGGAGTACATTGAATCTCTAGGGTGGAAAACTCATTCGCGAGTAGGGCCTCGAAGCCATATTGCATAGGGTTGACCCATCGCAGCCAAGAAAACCATGGATGCATCTTCGAAGGTGGGATAAGGTATCCAGTGTCTACATGAACCCCACAGTCAGTGTTTGTCTCATATTAAATTGGTAGTGGAGATTACGTACAGACTACGACCGCCTGAACGGCTACTCCAGTGATCCTAGTAGCGACGTCCAAAGAGCCAACTAGTGCACCAATAGCACGGAAGAAGGCATACATGGTCATCGTGATGATCCACAGGAACAAGATCGATATAAAGAATTGCGATGCAGAGCGCTGTAAGCTTGCCATGAAGTATACGACGATATCGAATATAAAAACTTGGACGAGAACCAGAGGAACGTCCACGACAGTTTGTGCGATTGCGTAAGCAGCTGGCCGATAGAACGAGAAGCTCTTGTGCTTCAAGAGAATGGGCCGGCTTTCGAATGCAGCAGTGAGCTCTGCAAGTGCTAGCAAAGCGTTAAAGAGCAACATGAAGAAAATAACACCTCCGCGTGGGAACGCTCCCGCAGCGGTTGACGGTAGGTTATAGAATAGTGAGCCAACGATAAGAGCTTGAAAGAGAATACCTCCCCATTTGCCAGTAAGGGATTGCGAGTCTCCAATCATGACAAGAGCTTGTCTTCTCGTGCACGCCATGACCTGTGCAGGGAACGATAACGTGTAGTTCTTCTTTTTTGTTGCCTTGGTGTGCGCCTCTTGACGCTCCTCAGCCTGTCTTTGCGTCTCTTTCTCAAACTCTTCGACTTCGGCTAGATTGTTTTGAGTCTGCTCACTGTTTGCAAAAGCTTGGCCAAATTGCGCTCCCGTACGTGGGATGCGGTCTTCGTACCCATCTTTGATGTTTCGCTCATGGTCGTCGGTAACTGACGTCAAGAAATCAGCTGTAGTCCATCTGGTGAGTATTAGCAATTTCCAGGCTCCTTGCGAAAATGCGATTAGCTTACCGTTCGGGCTGCACAAAGCCGAGACTTTTGAAGTAGTTTGCCGCTTTATCGGCTGGGCCAAAGTAACAGCATCGACCTTCATGAATCAACAAAACTTTGTCGAAAAGATCGTAAAGAGATTCTCCGGCTTGGTACAAAGCAACTGCAGTTGAAATCTGGGCCATGTTTGTCAACGAGCGCAGACTTTGGACGTACTCCAAGGCAGTGCTAGCATCTAGACCACGCGTTGAGTTGTCCCAACACTGCACCGATGCCTTGGTAATCATTGCTTCGGCGATACTAATACGCTTCTTTTCTCCTCCAGAGACACCTCGAATCAGTTCATTCCCAACCTTGGTGTTCATTGTGTGCTCGATCCAGAATAGCTTCGTGACAACTCGCAGGAACTCTTGCACATACGTTTTGCGAGACTCGCCCTCCTTTCGTGACTCCTTCCCTGGTGTCCTAGTTTTCAAGGCAAACTTTAATGTCTTTTTGACTTTGAGAGTCGCATAGTGTAAATCGTCCTCCGGGTTGTAAAGCACTTCACTGCGATATTTCTTACCCATCTCTTCCGCATCTGTGCCACCGTACGTGACGTCACCGGTAATTTCTTCATATCCAAATCTTTGGTTCCCTATCATTTTGAGGAAAGTGGAACATCCAGCGCCAGGGCGACCTGCTACAGTTAGTGGCCATTATACACTGCATTTGTAAGTGAAAATATTCACCTAACACGAGAAGCATTTCTCCACTTTTAAGACAGCCAGAGAAATCATCGAGAAGTGTGCGAACCGGTGGTTTGCCCGCCGCCCTCTTGGGGCCTTTCGCGAGCAAATTCTTGGCAAATCTAAATGGACCAAGAAAGAAATCGCCAACTGATGGTTGCAGAGCGGCACCGATTCCCATACCCTTAACGGTCAGATGCTTGAAAATAACACCATGATGCCGCGTCTTTTCTTCTTCTGATGATTCTTGTCGTGTGCGTCCAAACATCTTTGACATGAGATTGTTAATCTGATCGTCTTCCTCACTACTCCTCCCAGATGCTGCCGTATTTTTTTTACTGAGTCCTCCACTTTGGCTGGTTCGCCGTCTGGATAGAACACGGAATATATCATCTTCAGTCATTGGTTTCGATGCCAGCTGCGGCCTTGCTGCTGCAGCTTCTGCGGGTTTTATCGCAGCATACCCTTCCCCTGAGGCATCGTCAGACTCTGAAGATATACTCTCGACAGCCTCAAGTTTCTCTACTGGCTCCGTTGTCGATTCTTCTTGGGTAGACTCATTTTTGGTCGAAGCTGCAGTCACTCCCCTGCTCTGAAGTCCACCATTGTTCTGTATAGGCGGTACTATGTGATAGGCGGTGCGATCATTATTTGCATCCAAAACTTGCTCTGCCTTGGGCGCGGGCACCGTAGTGCTATGGCTTGAATCCGAAAATAGACCCGCTCCTTTCCCTCCATAGTAGTTCCCACTACTGGTATGATAAGCATCTGATATAAAAGTTGAATGGGTAGTGCCTGAGGCGCGAGGGGTTGGAACATCTTCGGTGTTGTATTGCGATCCGACGAATGAGTGATTCCAACTCAAGTCTGCGGGCGTCTCTATCCAACCTCCAGGTATCTCAGAATCTAATGGCGTAGGTCGCTGGTCTGAAGTCATACTGAAGGCTTATAATGCCCTATATAAAAGTTAGTTCCAGTTGTCAAAAGTATCGTAGGAATTAGGTAGCTTTACTCTGTCAGCTGTAGCTCAGAGAGGGCAACCAATTATCATGGCCTGTCAATTATGGTCGACGTAGAGTACTATGCTCCCTATTGGCTACCTCGTTTCGATTTACTGGTACGAAGTCATAACCTTGACTCTCACGGAAAGAGGTGGAAGATCAGAGAAACATAAGAAGTCTCTTGAAGTACAAGTTTGCGCTTGCACATGAGTGGATACCTCCATCTCTAACACATTAATAAATAAACCGAACTTTTTTGACATTACTCGCCTGAAAAAGTGTTGATGTCATGGTTCCGTTATGCCAATGCAGTGCAGTGCTTGGCCCTCGCGTCGGCGATTGTGAAGACCGACGTGATTCATCACTACAAATCGACCAATGGATGCACCCTTCAGATTCAGCGCTGTCGATCGATCTAGCGCTGAGTCTAGGCCTGGCGGGAGTCCGCGGAACACGAAGGATGAGGTCAGTCAGATATAGTTGCGCAACCAATCAGGTTGCATGTTACTGCGGCTCCCATACGCGAGTTGAAAAAGTAGGACAATCGCCCTTGCATCGATGCCAGTTGCATACAATCAATACTAAGTTCTACTTTTTTTATAATAAAAATCGGACTCTTAAATCCCTCCCGCTTTGCTTCTTGCTATCTTGAAAACAGGTTGGAGATACCTCAAATATCGTTTGGTTACTGCTGCTGTATCAATTTACTCAATCATAGTGAACAAAGAGCCATATTTTTCACTTCCAACGATTTGGCTAAATTAAAAATATATCATTTATTCTCGTTATATCAAGAAAGTAGAATTCTCCAATATCTGAGGAACCGTATAAGTTCGTCATTGAGGTTTTGCAAATATGCCAAACGGACAAATTTTCTTGTTGTCTGCTTGTGTCCAATTAAACCTGCTTTGAAGCATAAATGAAGAAACCAAAATATTTTCTGGTTGTGTCGACGGAGTGGTCATTGATACTCTGATGGCAACTGACATAACAAAACAAAATTATTTGTCTTCAGTATCAAGTGTCTAGACATCTCTCCGGTCGAAAATCCATGCTCTCTTTATTGCTTTGATTAAAGAATATATGATGAAGTCTGGGCAACACCACTACTTTTGTGTAAAGTGGGAAAGTGGCGAAAATACCTAAAAGAAACTCGCTTAGCGCTAGTCTAGTCATATTTACAAGTCAACTTTCGCCCAACCCAGCAAGCCAACCCCGTGACAAACACATGCGCTCACCACAATGTCCTCGATAAAATCCCTTGTATCATTCAAACTTGACCTGCCCCCGAGCTGCATCGAGTTCTTCCCCTTAAACCCCGCATACGCCGTGATCGGAACCTACAATCTCGAAAAGCAAGCCGATGATGAATCCACCACTTCTCTCCCCCCGACCAAATCTCAACAACGCAATGGAAGCCTTGTCCTAGTGCGTATCGACGGCAACAACGTGTACGTCTCGACCCACAAACTCCGCCCCCCCCAACCACCGTCACGCCGTGACACAAGAACGAAACATTAATTCTGAACCCCAGCAACATCTTACAAAACCTGTCCACGCCTTCAGCAATCCTCGACATCCACTTCCTCACGCATGTGCCCAGCTCCAACTTTGGCGCCGCAACGTCAACAGGGTCATTTGCCATTTACGAGCTCGCATCGTGGTCGACCGCCAACCCCGTGATCACGCCTATCAAGACGATTCAGTTTTTCCCCGAGGACGTGCTGGTCACGGCGTTTGCGTGGCACCCGGAGGCGTTTATGGTGGGGATGACGGCGTCGGATGGGAGTGTGTGTCTTGGCGTGATTGACGCTGGCGGCGCGGACGACGAGCCCTCGAGCATGCAGGTGGGGATGCATGAGCTGGAGGCGTGGACGTTAGCGTTTTGGCCTGATGCATCGGGTGTGCTATCGGGTGGGGATGATAGCGTGGTGCAGGTGATTGAGTTGGCGGACGGTGAGGGGGGCGAGGGGGGCGAGGGATTTCAGCAGGGGCGGTATATGCCTGCGCGGTATGTGGCGTGGGCGGATAGGAAGATCCATGGGGCGGGGGTGACGGCGATTTTTCCGCTGCACTTGGATGATGAGAGTGGATTGGTTGTGACGGGGAGCTATGACGATCGGATTCGGTTGCTGCGGGTGGCCGCTGGGGGGCGGAGGCAAGTGCTTGCTGAGAGGGAGCTTGGAGGCGGGGTTTGGAGGGTGAAGTTGCTGGAGAGGAAGCCTGCGTTGCCGAAGAATCATGGGGTGGAGAAGTGGAGGTCGGAGCCGCCGCCTGAAGAGGTGCTTTTGTTGGTTAGCTGCATGCATGCTGGGGCGCGTATTGTTAAGTTGTTCAAGGGGGGATCCCAGGATTGGGAGTTTGAGGTGCTGGCGAAATTTGAGGAACACAAGAGTATGAATTATGGCAGTGATAGCCAGCCGCATTTGAATGAGGAGGGCAAACGGACGATCATTACAACAAGCTTTTATGATCGGTTGTTGTGTCTCTGGAGGTTTTGAACGGCTAGGCAAACTCTAGTAGATTAGAGGAAAAAGTAATATTGTGCGCTCAATTGAACCAAAAGCTCACGCTGAAACTAGGCGTGAGGCTACGAACATAATGCCACCAGCCTACAGGCAGGTACAGACACTCACCGGGACCCAGTATCCCATCGATATATGCAGCATCCCTGAAGTGCCCGAAGCCCTCTTCATACTCTTCTTTGTGCTGTTCCAGTACCTGTTGATCACAGTCTGCCCTGTGGTCTGAGCACGAAATCTCATTCCACACACGCATCGCCACATCCAAGTCGACCTCACTTGTGTTACTCATATCCACACCTTTCTCATCAATACCCCGTGGGTATAGCTTGGCAGTCTCTTCCGGAGCGTAAAGTCTGATGTATTTATAGCCGACTATCTGCACCAGGATGTTATGGTACGGATCGGTGTGCAATGGTGATACAGTACCTGTCGGACCAAACCAAGCGTTTAACAATGGTTCCTCGAGCTTGGAGGTAGGTTTAATATGCGCAAGAGACAGCGGTGCAGGGTCACAATAGCAATAGTCCGGAATGCTGATATCAGCACGGAGGGATGGTATCTGAGCGAAGAGGTCGTGCTGGGCTAAGTAGCCGGTCTGATCTGATTCTGGCGAATCGACCATATATGTCTTCATAAAGCTTGCAAAAGTGATAATCTTCTGGCCCCATGCTTCATCGGTATAGCTTTTTCCTATCTCAACTGGTACCAGTCTCCTACCGCCGAGAGTCTGCTCAAGTAGATATTCAGGGCAACTCCACGGACGTTCGTTAAGCGCCGGCCAATGATTTATGGCACCTTCGAGAATGATTGGGGTATGAGTTGAAATATTTGAGACCTTTTCCTGGAAAGATGACATACTAAGACCTCCTGTGCGTGGAATAGGACACCGTATCGTCGGTGGCGGCACAGGTAATTCCGCGGCGAAACGTAATGGAAACTTGTCAGGCTGCGACACCTTCTGTCGCTTCGCCGGCCGATCCGATTCATTATTGTCTCCTCGCGACACTATGAAATCACTCCAAGACCTCAAAGTCTGCAGTGCAGAAAACCACAGCTCTACGACCTCTTCTCGCCCAGCGGCTCCAGTCAGTATGAGCGCCATATCCAGTGTCGTGACCACATCATCAACCCAACTTTCTATTTTTTCGACATAATCCTCTTGTCCATTGGCGTCATGCCCACCATTCTTCCCATGTGCCTCAACACACTCTGCAACCCTCCACAGACTTGCATCCGTATACAGCCTGCGCCAACAGGTTTTCACCTCACTATACGGCACATCATGAAATTTCTGATATGCAAGCTGCTGGCAAGTTTCCGGGTCACAAGACAGAAGCAACAGGGCGGCGCGTCCGCATTCACGAATAGGGTCTGTGCTGTGAATTGTATTGAGTTCTCGACGTGTCAGCTGTATGATTTCCGGAAGTCCAGGCGCATCGCTATTCATGATATGTGCATTGTGCTTACGGAGTCGGTGGTCAGCAGACGAGACGTTCAAACCATGTTGACACGGTCCATGAAGCTTTGACCGCCAAGCTTTGAATCACAGACCAGCGTGAGCCCTCGAGGATACGGGTAAATACTCCGATGGCAACTCCACTTTATAAGCATTGTGCCTGACTTAGTTTATGATCAATATTGCTTTTCCCTGACCCGAGTCTTCAGGGCTGGTTTTGAGTTTACTCAATTCCGGTCAACATCAATGCACATATAGCGAACGTGGATATTAAGTTCATATATTGATCGGGGTATCTGCCGGCTTGACCTACGCTATTGCGAGCAATGTACTATGGTCGAAATGACCAGAAGGTATTAATCTTACAACCCAAAATCTAGTGACCAAGATCCGGCTACTCAACTGTACACAAATCCTCCGCATCGAACGCCATTCGCCTTGTGTCGTAATATCATAGAATAAAATCGTAAGGCCATAAATGCAAATCATGTAGGAAACAACAAGCGATAAAAATGTTGCAGGGAATAGCAGGCAAGCTATGCAAAGGAAAAGCCCTTAGGCTGGGGTATCATGCAGAAAGGAAAGGAGTATTAGGATGTTAGGCTTTGGAAAGAAGACCGCCTGCGTCATGTAAAGGAGGGGCGGATTGTTGTTTGGAGAGTGCGATGGGGGGGCCATCTAGATCTTGTAACGAACGGGTATCAAGAGTACTCTGCGGTGAGGTACAATTTGTTGGTGATGATTGGTGTCTTTGGTGCTTTGTGATACTAATAGACGGGATGAAGGGTATGGAGGTATATGACCGAGGCTTTTGTTTCTTTTCGGGCTCTTTGGAGAGCAACCCACCTGGATCCTGTAATTGATGACTTGGTCTTACGGACATCTCGTAATCTTCTGATGTTTGTGAGAGCCGTGATGAACGTCGAGCGGGAGGAGGGTAGGCTCGACTGCTTGGTGGCAGCGAGTTGGATGCTCTTGAATTTCTCCGCGGCTGGTGTGCAAAGTCGTGGGCAATGACTGAGTCAGTGGGCGAGGGAGCCATTGATGTAGTCTCAAGGAGACCACCAGCGTCGACCCATGAAACTCGGCGGCCGGCCCGTGGGCTGGACATTGGATCACGAATATCAGCAACTCCCAGCTTCGCATCACGGTTATTTTGTAACACACCCGGCTCTTGCTGTGGGAACTGCCAGTTGGTGTTCGTGAAAGGGCCGTCTTGTCCCGTCGATGGAAGCAGTCCCAGATTGGCCACGGGAGCTGGTCTTGCTAGGGTCGGGCTCTTCTCGGCAAGCTCAGGCGTTGTTCGATAGCCAAGGGAGCGAGCAAGATCTTCATCGCTGCTGCAAGGCTGGTTTGCGATGCGTCGTGCCGACCCTCTTCTTTCCATGCTCTCGGTGGTTGAAGGCGCCTTGAACTTTGTTTTTTTGAGGCCGCGGTCGCGGAGAAACGATCCTAGGATAATGGCGTTGGACACGATGGCAGCAGCGAGAATCTCTGATGAGGCAAATACCGTACGAAACTGCTGCAAGCCCCTTTTTTCGATGACCAGGGGCATACGAGTAGCTGTGACAATGATGAGAATAATAGACATGGAAAACAGGGCAGTGAGGGACATTTTCCGCTTAAATGTCATGGCAGATCGGAAAATAATTGGGATGGGAAATATGACGAGTAGAATATCCGTAACGATGTCGGCAATTCCCATAGTTAGGAGCTGGGCGTAGGCCTGACGGCATTTCGGTCCTGGATCCGGGATGACTTGCCAGTAGTGAGTAAAGGGTCGACACTCGGCCAATATGGCGATTAGAACCATGACGAAGGTGACGACGAGAAATATGCGTATACCACGCAGTCCCCACTCGTACCCCTTCTTCCAGAATCGTTCGGTTAGACGTTTGAGAAATTCGGATACAGTGAACTTGGCCGTCCAGATACTAGCACAGGTTAGATAGGCATCAAATGTCAACAGCTGGCACACTTACAACATGGCATAAAAAATGCGAGCGGCCATGACACACTGAGATCCTATTTGGCGATTGCGAATCTTGACCGGATCTGTAAGGGCACTGACGTCGACATTGTTGGTACCATAAATGAGGACGACGTGAATACAACCCATACGTGCGAGTAGAGGAATGATACTCCAGGCCATGATTTTGTCTTCGCGGAAGAGGCGTTCATTTCGAATGTAGCGACCAGAAAGGCGGAATCCTATGATGACGATAGAGAAGACGGTGCACCACCAGCTGTAGAGCAAAGTTGGGTTGTTGCCGACTCGAGTGCGACGGTCCGGTGGAGAGCCATCGTGGATGTTGCGAGAAATTATCATTGCTGGTGAGGCAGTCCTGGCAGACTCTCGCCTCCGCAGAGGGAGCTGTAGGTGAGTCGCGTTCTCACAGTCGCTTATGAGGCGTAGTAATAACGGCCGGGGACGCAGGATTGTGGATGGACGGGAGCGCTTTGACCATGTCGTTGCTCGGTCTGACGTTGGCGGCGTACCGAGGAGGCGGGTGGACAAAGGGTGTACACTGTGCACGGTGGGCTGGAGCTTAGAGCCTAAGCCAGGCGGATAGCAAGACGTCCACGACAGTTGCCGGGCAGCGATATGGGCAGGGCTGGGGTGAAGGGAAGATGCAGGTGGAGGAAACAGAACGAGCAATGCGGGTAGGACGGGAGGCTTGGTTAAGGGAAGGGCAGCCTGGCACTTATCGCAGGGCGAGGCGACGCGACGCCGAAATACGGCCCAGGTCGCAATTGTGTGGCGGGCGGTGATAAACTGAAGCGCTGAGGGCTAGCGTCTCTGCCACGTCCTGGCAAATCCTTGGTGCTATCTGGTAGCGGTCTGATAGGCGCTCGCTGGCGGCGTTGTGACGCTGGCGGGAGCGAGTGCTGGAGGGAGGAGCAGGATGACTCCTCCCACGCTCGTCGCCGTGGATGGATGGAAGAGGCGACTGTTTGTAGGTACGTGACGAGCAAGCACTGCAGGCACTCCCAGGCGAGCTGGATGCTGGATGCTGGATGCTCGGGGGTGGCCGGGCCCCTGGTGACCTGCATGCACTGTTGCTCCTCGCATGATGTCTAGCGCTCGCCGTCTGTGGTCATGTTGGCGTCTAACTCGCGTTATGCAGAGGCAGCTGGGGTTTCGTCTGTCGCCGAGTGGCTGCCACTGGCTGGGTCGTGGTGGGCAGCAGCAACAGGGCTCTCTCCCTCGGGGCGTGGCACTCTATCGGATCTCCTCGAGACCCACCAACCCGCGCCCAGGGTCACAGGATGTCTTCCTATCGCATCTCCGTGGGCGTCATTTCCACCGGCGACTGGGCCCGGCATCCAGGGCAGAGCTGAATACAAGGTTTAGTGTGGCCGTCTGCTGTGCGCATATTCGCAAACCGCAGGAATGCTTTCGGCGAGTGCGCCAAATAGCAAAGCAATGCAGGGCGCCTTGCACAGACGGAGCGATGACCCCCACGGTCGCGTGGTGCGCACTTGACCCTTGCGCATTCCCCGCTATCAGGCTCAGTGCGCTCGAGTTTGGATGGGAGCTGATTGTTATTATCTGATGCCCCTGCATGCCGTGCAACTGTAAAATGGATTGATGGCCGTCTACCTGCTGTGTGTGGCTACTCTGCTTCCCCTCCACACACTGCCCGTTTCAGAAGGGACAACCTACGGCCTTCGCCTCGGCAGCGACGAATTGGGGAGGCACCTGATGGGGCCGCATGTCCGAGCCCGCGGGAGCGGACATGTCACATGATACTCGCGTCAACTGGGCAACCTCGTCTCTTCGACAGCCGCAATGATAGCTGCCACCCATCGATTCCACAACGGCGAGGCTGTGAGATGCACCATGTGCCTTTCTTCAGGGGCGAGCGAACCACAGCTCTGGATTGCTGCCAGGAGAGGACAGAACGAGGCAGATCGGCACCGCGACCAGCACCAGCAGCGCGGGTCAGAGGTACATAGTACATCGCCCGGTCGCCGCGGATATTGTGGGATGCGTTGCTTGTCGGGTGTCCTCGCCACGGTGCGACTGCTCTGGCATTGCGTCATGGCATTTTCGATAGCTTGACGGGCTAGGAGCCGGGCTTTCACATGTGAAACCTGCCTGAATCAGGCTGCAAAATGGCACGCACGAGGAGCACCAGCACCAGCGCGCAAGCAGGCAAGCAAGCAAGGCCAGCCATGTATAGGCGGCGCAGAATACACAGTCGTAGGCATGACATAGTGGTACAGAACCAGGAATCTTGGTGCTGTCGTTGGGGCGTGATTTGCCTCCGCTATGACGTTGGCACAATTCGAGCAAACAGTGCGCACACGACAGTCGCGCCTGTGCAAATAACAACGTCACTTGCAAACCGCCTGAAGCCAAACTCCTGACTGGCCAACTGACTGACCTCCCTCTCGTCCACCCTACTGCCTTTCCCCAAACCCCCTCTCCTCCCCACAGTCGCCCTATCCCGCACCCAACCGCGTATCCCATCATGTCCGAACCTCCGCGTGTAGAAATCAACCACTCCGTCTTCCCAGACCTCGACCCGTCTGCACCCTCCAACCAGCCCTCTGCCCTGTCTTCCAGCGAGTTGCCGCACACCAACGGCACCGTCAACGGCAGTCTGGCCAGCAGTGCACGGAAAACAGGCAACAGTATCCTGGAAAGTGAGGTACGTGGGACGACACGCTCCGAACCTTGCCGAGACCCAGACTAACGCAAGACACGGCAGTCCTATCTGCACCTCGCACACCACCAATTCCCTCCCCTAACAGCCAGACAGCCGCACAGAACGCCATGAGCGCCGCTTCAAACCACGCCTCGGTCCAGAGTGTAAAGGACACAGTCGTCAATGGTGAGGTAGGTGCAGCCCCGCCATCATTTCGCCTTCTGGAGCTAACTGGTCTCGCGACACAGACGCCCGACATGTGCACATGCACCCGTCAACACAAGACTGACGCTCACAGGTCCCGTCGGCCAAAATGTGCAAGCAGAAGCCACCAAGACTCGCAATGAGCTTGCTGATCTCGCAAATTCTCGACAGACGCCCGAACACAAGACGGCTACCGGCCAAAACCTCACTCGTGCGTACCTCCTACATATTGGCTGCATCTTTGCTAACACGACCAGACTACCACAGCATGTTCTACAGGCTACTGAGCTGGAAGAACCCCCGTGCTACCGGCATTGCCTTCGCTACCGCCGTCCTCTTCATCTTCGCCGCCCGATACCTCAACATCATCCGCTACAGTCTCAAGCTTCTTTACCTCACCCTTGGCGTGACCGTAACTGCCGAGATCGCCGGGCAGGTGGCATTTGGACGAGGCCTGACCTCCCAATTCCGGCCGCGCCAGTACTTCACCATCCCGAAAGCCTCACTCGAACGCTTGCTTGATGACGTCGAGCAGCTCATCAACTTCTTCGTCATTGAGTCTCAGCGCATAGTCTTCGCCGAGAACGTCTATGCGTCGGGTGCTGTAAGTGGGGTACGCTCTTATTCCTGGACTCTTGCTAACACATTGTACAGGCTTTCTTCGCCTCGCTCATCTCCTACTTCCTCATCAAATTTGTTCCCTTCTGGGGCTTGAGTTTGATCGCTACTCTCGTCACCTTCCTCGGTCCTCTTATCTATATTCAGAACAAGGAGGCTATTGATGCTCAGCTAGAGAAGGGCCGTCAAATGGCTAGCCAGCAGGCTACTCAAATCAAGGGTCTTGCCAACCAGCATGCTGGAAATGCCGCCAAGACAGTCCAGGGCTACACTCAACAATACACCGCCAAGGCTCAGGAGACTATCAACCAGTACCGTGGACGCTCCACCTCTCCTGAGGTCAGGAAATCTCCAGAGGTCAAGAAGGAAGACTTTCCCGTCGCTCCCAAGCACGATCTTGCTGCCGAGGCAGACGAGAAACCAGTCGCGGAACCCGCATTGTAATGACGTACGAGGTGCTATACCATATGCAGAGCAGCTTTTCGCCCAGACAAGCCCCGAAGACGCTCCCTATATGCGACCCTGTGTACCCAAGGCGCATGCCACCCCACACTCTTATACGCACACGCAGCGTCGAATCGACGACGCATGATGACCCCCACGTCCGGTCTGATACGACAGTCACGCAGCCCTAAATTGGACCATCTCTCCTAAAAGCTTTCCCTTTGAAATGTGTGTTTGTTCGGTCTTCTTGTTTCCTCGTGCGCCTTGATGAAATTTCTCCCTCGGCTTCATCAGGTATGGAACGGGTCATGGTTTGATAGGTATGGCGAAGCAAGGCGCTGTCTTTTCTATACATAGGTCATCCGTACAGTATAATAACCTCGTCATTTTAGAGCTGCTGTGCCGCGGTGCACGAAACGTGAAGTTGCATAATCACACTTGATGGCTGACATGTTGGGGCGCGTATCTGGTTGCGGAGCTGGGTGATTACGCGTGTCACTAAATGTATTGGGTACCGGCGAACGAGCTGTCGCTGTGCCGCCAGTGCCGAAGTCGATGCCCGAGGTCGCCGCGGCACCAATAAGTATTGGATGGGGCGACAATGTGCATGATGTATACGACCGTAGCCACAGCAAGGCAAGTAAGGTATTCACATTATTTTGCTTTCATCGTCCATGCTTCCCAGCCAATTCAAGAAGTGGCAAATGACTCCCTTGCACCAACGCCGGCTAGGCACAATAAATGATAGAGGATCATATTTTTTGAGCGACTAGATTCTAGAAGAGAGATTCTAGATATTCGTCCGCATTGCTGGCTGCTTCTTCAGTGGTCTCAGACCGGACGAGACACGACCAATTATAGGCGCACGCTAGGCCTTTTGCAGTTAGCCAACCAGGCAGCCGTCAATCAAAGCAAGTTGCGTCAGGTCTGCACAGCCATCAGCCTGGAGGCCTGGCGACCTCCTGTGCCTCCTTTGCCGCTCCCACCGTGTCACATCTCCTTCTCACTTATACCTTCCCTTTACTTTCTTGCTCCTTGACTACCCATCTGCTTTTCACGTTACTTTGTTTCCTTTCACCTATCGATACATTTACTTACTGCATCTCCTGAGTGGCGATATGCTTGCCCATCTTGCCCGTCGGGGGCTTACCCACCCTAATGCGGCTGCCTTTGTCAAGCGCGCTGTAGGCATGGAGGGACCGGAGGGGGTAGAGATTGAGATGCCTGTATGGGGGATCGCGTTGATCTATGTGAGCTTCGTGGCCGCCGCACTCGGTATCAACCTTCTCTCCTACATGCTCCACGAGGTCATCACTACGCTTTGCATGGTTGAGTCGCCTGTCGCCGCCATCACCGTCTCCCCCACCCAGCACGAGTCTGGCGACAAGGCTGAGAAAGAGGGACTCCTTGAAACCGGCCCCACCATCACCCTAGTGAACCAGAAGCCCATCACCTCGAGCATTCGCGGCACCATCAAGCACGTTGTCGCCCACGGCGGCCGCACCGCACGCTTCCGTGGCTTCAGGATCTACGTCCTCTACAGCATCCTCATCGGCCTCGTCAACACCTTCCTTGCCGCCGCCTTGCCCCGCATTCCCGGCCAGGCCGTCATCGTCGCTGCCCTCAGCGGCGCCGCACTTGCCAATGTCCACGCCACCTGGACACACAAGGTTGTCTCCATGCCTACTAACATGTCGTTCCGCGCTCGCTTCGTCCCCATCAGCCAGTGGAAGACTCTTGCCCTGCCCGCCGCCATCGAGGCCGCCATGCCCTACGTCGCTATCTACCTCGTCACCGCTATCGGCATGCTCATGGGCCTACACCGCCTCGACCAGGAGAACATGACTGAGTACGACTGCGCCCAAGTCACCGGCCTCGTCCTCCGCATGCTGGCCATGATTGTTATCATCTTCGCCTCCGCTCTATTCCTCTGCGTCCCCGCCATCGTCACCCTTGTCCGCATCGAAGCCTCCATCCTTCCCGAGGACCAGGACACCATTGTTCCCTTCGACCGCACCTTTGGCGGCAAGGTCGTTAGCAAGTTGATGGGTGGATCAGGACATATTGGTTTCTTGGAGGCGTGGCGTAGCTTCAACTGGGAGGCCAGGCGCAGGCTTATCAAGCTTTTCGTCAAGAGCTCGCTCATCATCTTCGGTGCCATGTTTATCATTGTGCACGTCTTGGTTGCGGAGACGTTTGTCGTGATGGGGCCTGCGATTGGCCAGTTCTTGAGCCAGGCCAAGTCCGAGGGCTGGATTCAGTAAACACTGTACCCCAACAAGCAATGCAGTGTAGGAATAGATGGGAGTCGATATGAAGGGAAGCAGGCAATCGATGAGTTTTGGAACTGCGAATAGGTGTACTCGTGCTGGAGTTGGATAAACGGGCCTTGATATGAAACCACATATTTGCAGTTTAGCTACATTTTATCTGTCTTTGACCTCTGCTACATATACAATCTACAAAGCCTTATCTACCTTACGGGAGACATGCATGCGTGACGACGTTGGTCGTTTAAATCTATTTGCTATCACCTACGTTATACTAATCATACATTGCCATGCCACGTTATTTGTACCATAACCGAAGAAAGAAACTGAAATAAGATATGGGTATAAACGCCTAATTCCGCCAGGAACAACTCCACACACCCTTCCAGTTTAGAATAAAACATTTAGCACAGCTGCTACTCGCAGGTCCTACCATCGACCCTACCAGTCTCTCCCCTCTCCTTCTCCTTCTCCTTCTCCTTCTCCTTCTCCTTCTCCTTCTCCTTCGCCCTCTCCGCTTCCGCCTCCGCCTCTAGCCTCCCCTCCAAAAGCGCATTATCCTGCCCAGTAATCACGCCCTTGAGCACAACCTCCAAATCCGCCAAGCGCACAGGCTTAATCAGAAACAAATTAATCCCACTCGAATTAGCCTCCTGCTGGATCTCCGCGTCAGCCGCGCCGGTCAACGCGATAATGGTAACCTTGGGCAAATTATAGCGGATCTCGTGGGCGCGAATTTGGCGGGTGGCTTCGAGGCCGTCCATGACGGGCATGTTGATGTCCATGAGGATGACGTCTGTGCGGGCTGGAGTAGACTGCGCGGTCATGTATGCTTCGAGGGCTTCGAGGCCGTCGACGGCGAGGGTGTGATTGTGGCCGAGCTTGGAGATGAAAGTGCGGAGGAGGCGCAGGTTGATGGGATTGTCGTCGACGGCGAGGCAGTTGAGGGCGCGCGTAGGCTTGCTGTAGAGGGATTTTTTCAATGGGCTGGTGTTAACGGAGCGGATTTCTGGAGCGCTATTCACGGAGGGGAGGAGTGGGCGTGGGGTTTCGATGGAGGGGGATGAGAGGGAAGGGGTTGGGGTAGGGGTGCTCTCTTTCAGATTGAGTTCTGTCATGTTGGGGAGTGTCGAGTCGGTTTCTATGGCATGGACTAATACGCGACCGGCGTGCCGGTCCAGACAGGAGGATAGTGCCCCTGCCATTTTGTGAGGCCCCACTGGCTGACTGATGCATTCGAAGATGATTCCAGGTACGGTGATAGCGGTTGTTGACTGTGCAGAGGCTGCTCCTTGGCATAGAACGATGACTGGTGCATTTGACCCCTTTTCGGGGTCCTGACTATGCTGAGCGCGTAGCATCTTCGCGCTGGCCTCTGTAGCGACGACCAAGTTTACTTCTTCATTGGTGTCGCTTTTCTCCATGCCGAACCAGTCAGTACAGAGGCTCTCAAGAGCTTTCAAGGACAAGTTAGTTGCTGTCTTGTTCTTTAGGCTTCTCACAAAATATTCCTCCTCTTCATCAAAGCCAACAAAACGCACTTTTAATCCCTTCGTGCGTTTTGCAACCTTCTGCAGGCTCTTTTCTTTGTCTTGCTCTGCACCAATGGCATACAAGCTTGGTGATTTGTTTGATTCCTTCAACGCGCAAGTGACTGTGAACTTGGTACCCCTTCCTTTCTCGCTCCGCACCTCAACCTCGCCGCCTAGGGATTCGACAATCTGTTTTACGATTGATAAACCTAGACCTGTGCCTTGGCTTAGGGGGTTTTCTTGGGCAAAGGAGTGGAAGAGCCTGGTGTCAATGTAGTCTTCAGACATGCCAATACCCGAATCTGTGACAGTGAAGCGAAACTCGCAACAGTCATCCGTGGCGCTGGGCTTTGGCTTCACCTCAAGCTTCACCTTGATAAAACCAGCTGGTGTATACTTTAGACTATTACCAAAGAGGTTCATAATAACGCGCCGCCAGGCGCCAGGTTGTGTGCGGAAGATATAGTTCTTAGTCGGGTTAATATCTAGAATGATCGATATAGCCATCATTTCGGACTCGGGTACGCCAACTTGGTAGCTTTGATCCGAGTTCTTCTGGTACGTGTACCCTGCGAAGACACTCTCCACTACATCTTCGGTCAAAACACTCATGTCCACGTCATTAATCAAGGTCATAATATCGTTTGTATGAGCTTGACCGGGATTGATCATGTGTTTCGCGCTTGCTGCTCGCTTCTTCTGCCGTTTGGAGGTCCCTCGAGTCAAGTTATTTATCTTGGCGAAGTCTAGGACCTGCTGAATTTAGTACGAAACATGTTAAATTGTGAGAATATATCGCCGCTTACGTGATTGATGGTTTCTAGTAATGTCTTGCCACACGTCTCTATGGTTGCCACATGGGATGTCTGTTGATTGTCTAGATGTGAATCTTTAAGGAGATCAGTCATTCCGAGAATCCCATGAAGTGGTGAGCGCAATTCGTGACTAATAGAAGAAATAAAGTCTGCTTTGGCCGCGTCCGCTAGTTTCATATCCAATCTTGCAACTTCAGCCATTGCCGAATTACTAAACGCTGCGAGATAGCTCAGATCCTGCTCATTGGTGAACACACGCAGTGGATCTGTGCTCCAAATGAAAGCACTGGCGAACCACCGATCGCGGTGTGGGTCCCATAATGGATAAAGTACGAGGCTTCGTGCTTTCGGGAAGACGCTTCGTAGATAATTCTCGTCGTCCATACTCCGTAATGACTCTGACTTTCTTGCAACAGTAAAGGGAAAACCATCACTCATCTCAACATCGCCCCCACCCGAAGGTGAATTGATAGGCGGAGAACCGGCATTATCATCTAGGTCAAAAATATGGCCGTGCGGATATAATCGCAGAAGGTGACGCAGAACACTTTCAGACATGGAAGTCTCCGTGGAAGTAGACGATTCCGGCTCACGATTGATTTTGCTAAGGGCGGCACCAAGTATAGCACAAGGTTTGTCAGGCTCTGGTAGCTGTTCAGAGAAGAAGTCATCGTCCACGAGTCCCCCAAAGGTGCTGATCTTGGCATCAAAGAAGACTGCACCTTCAGCTTCAGTTGCGTCAACAATCATGTTTGCCGCACGACTAAAAGCAGTTTTAATTTCCGGAGCAACGTTGTCCTTCTGGATATTCGCCGTGGGCGCTGAAGACTTGATAATTGCTTCTGGGCGAAGCTCGGGCGGTGCTTCAGTCGCTGGTGTAATGGTAGCACTCGTGGGCCGCACGCTGGACGGTGAAGTTGCGTTCGGACTCCGGATGCTTGGAAGGCTTGAGTCAGTACTATTCTCTCGACCAGTGACAAATTGCTCTGGTACAATATTTGGGGATGCATTGGCACGTTGTCGCTGCGAAGGCATGGTGTCCGCCAGGCCCGGTGGCTCAGCCACAGAGTCCCAAGGATCGGCCCACCAATTCTCTAATCCGCTTTTCCCTTCGGCGAACGATCCTAAGCTCTTGACCATAATTTTGCCTCGGCGCTGGTCTTCTGTTGCTCTGACCATCTCAAGGTGCCGCATCACAGTTCCTGCCATTTCTTTCAGAAAGTCTAACTCGCAAGGTCTCAGCCCATCACGTGGCTTGTCGTCAAGAACACAGTACGTTCCAATACTGTGACCACTTGGGCTGCGAATAGGCACACCAGCGTAGAAGCGAGAATACGGCGGCCCGACAACGAATGGGTAGTTCCTGAAACGGATGTCCTCTGTGATATCGTTGATGACCAGGGATGGATGATTCCCGAATGTATCATATGGTGGAATTGAGGTATCCCAAGGCAAGTTGACTGTATATGAGCAAAGGCTTGATTCCCTGGGGAGGACGGTGTTGCCCCAGCAAAGACTATCATCGTCCGATGTGGGTTGCCCAGTATGAAGACACAAAGTCTTAGTAGCCTCAGCGAGTATATAGCAGTTTCTGCGATCGAAGAAAGAGATCAAGCACCGTCGCGCATTCAAACGAAGCGCCCCAAGTTGGGCAAAGGCAGCCAATGCCTTGTCGTCAGACACTCGCGGACCATAGTTATCGGAAGGCGTGGGAGAAGCGGACCATGGTTGTGGAACTTCAGGAGCAGGAGCAGGAGCAGGAGCAGGGGCAGGGGCAGGAGCAGGAACTGCTGGAGGGAGACGGACAGGAACAAGAATGGCCGGCGATGGGGAGGCTTGACGACTCGACGACACATCCGACTTTGGGCGATAGGGATAGTACCTGCAAGTATGCGGTGAGCGCTGCACCTACTGCTAAGGGCTCTTGGGACGCCCCAATTGAGCTGGACGTACAGGCAAAAGTCGCGCTCACGGTGTACAGCGATGTCCTCCATTTTTCTGCGTGCCCTGGCGTGCGACCGCGAGAGCGGGGTTTCGAGACGGTCAGCCATGACGGCCGATACTATACAGTCTGTTGGTGGCGGCAAGGGGGCAGACCATGCCTTTGGCGCACCAAAGGTAGTGTTGAGTTCTAGCTTTTGGTGGGAAACCACGGCTAGGCACTCGCAGAGCAGCACTAACGAGGCGGAGCTTTCTGTTTAGTGGATGACGATGTACCAAAGTTAAGGATTTTAGCGTCTCCGCCGATCCCGACCCCGAGTAGGACTGGCCCAGCAGTTCTAGATGGGATAGATGTTGAATTTCGAGCCTAGGTCCTGCAAACCCCGGGGTAGGAGGCCACGCAGGTGTGAATCAGATGCAAACCACTACAGATGGTGAGGGTCACAAAATAAATGACCCTGTCTCAGGGACTCAATGGCAGGGATGTGCCGGCTCGGAACTTCGTGTTTGCGCTGGGAGATGCTCAGACAGCGCGGTGTCGATCATTCCCACATAGGCGAACGACCAGAGGGACTGCTTCGGTGGAATATCCAGATCGATGCGTTACATCATCCCATGTTGGCGGCGGAAGGTTTAGCCGAGGACCCTGCCCCTCACGTGCCCCACTATCACCGGCTCGCGTCGATATGATATCCCGCAAACAAGGTAATGCTCTCATCATTCCAGTGGGTGAGTCAAATTACGACTCGAGAATCAACTACTCGTCTCTCATTACGGCTCTATTAAATTCTGAAGCACCGGTACTTGCGGCACACTTAGAGTGGTCTACAATTCTACAATACCTACTTCCTTTCAAGTTTTTATATTGACCAGGATTCTGGGATCTCCCTCAGTCTACCATGCGGCTGATAACCCTCGCTACGTGCTCACTGAACCAGTGGGCACTAGACTGGGAAGGTAATCGAGACAGGATCAAAGAGAGCATACGGATCGCCAAGGAGTCGGGTGCATCTCTTCGTACAGGCCCCGAGCTCGAGATTACTGGTTATGGCTGTCTGGATCACTTTCTTGAGGTCGACGTCATTCGGCATTCTTGGGAAATGCTAGCTAGCATACTTCTCGATACGTCTTGTCACGGCATTATTCTGGACATCGGTATGCCCGTCATGCATAACGGAAATCGCTTCAATGCAAGAATTATTGCTCTAGACGGTCAAATACTCTTAATTCGGCCGAAGCTCTATCTCGCAAATGCTGGAAATTATAGAGAGATGCGTTACTTTATTCCTTGGAACCGCCCACAGCACATCGAAGACTACGAGCTGCGAGAACTACCCGAGGCTTGCCTAAAGCTCCAAGGCTCCACAACTGTGCCCATTGGTGATGGTCTTGTCTCAGCCAATGATTGCACAATTGGAGCAGAGACATGCGAAGGTGAATCTATATCTTTACAAAGAGTCATGCAAGACGTGAACTGACTTCCAATAGAACTGTTTACTCCCATGAGTCCTCACAACGCGCTTAGCCTTGCTGGTTGTGAAATCATTACGAACTCCAGTGGCAGTCATCACGAGCTCAGAAAACTAGGTTTGCAAGCCCTTGCCAAGTGCAAAGTAAACATAAAACTGATTGCGTATCAGACGCACGCATTTCGCTCATCCAAGAAGCCACAAGAAAATGCGGTGGCATCTATCTTTATGCAAACCAACAGTAAGTCAATTTTAAGAAGTGCTCAGCGCGCTCCCATGTCAATGTGTATTTGTATTGCAGAGCCTTAAGTTACTAACTGTTTACCACTTTAACAGGGGATGTGATGGTGACCGACTCTACTACGATGGCTGCAGCATGATTATTGTCAACGGCGAAATTAAGGCGCAGGGCTCACAGTTCTCTCTTAGCGATGTCGAGGTGGTCACTGCCACCGTAGATCTCGAGGAAGTGTGGTCTTTTCGTAGTAGCCCGGCTCGTGGCATGCAGTCTGTATCCCAGAGCAACTTCCAGAAGTTTAGGGTCAGCTTCAATCTCTCCGATCCTAACAGCGACTTTGATCCAAGCCTCAAACCTAGCCAGTCTCGCCCGCTTCGCCAACATTGTCCCGAAGAGGAGATTGCCCTTGGACCTGCTTGCTGGCTTTGGGATTACCTTCGGCGCTCCGGTGCGGCTGGGTATTTCATCCCGCTATCTGGCGGCCTTGACTCTTGTTCAACTGCTACCCTCGTATTCTCGATGTGTCGCGAAGTTTGCAAAGCTTTGGAACAGGGTAACGAACAGGTAAAGACGGATGTTCAAAGGATCGCTGGTCTAGTGCCAAGCTCGCCCGAGGAGTTGATGGGCAAAGTCCTATCAACGGCCTATTTAGGAATGGCTACTCAATCAAGTCGTGAAACACGGGAGCGTGCAATAGACTATGCGGAGAGGACTGGGGCTCATCATACAGATCTCAACATTGACCCTATCTTTCTAGCTTTCAAAGAGGTGTTCACGAAAGCGACTTCATTTGAGCCTTCATTCGATGGACAGAAAAGCGAAGATCTAGCACTGCAGTAAGTATATGATATTATTTCCTCTCTTTTGCTGACCAGTTGGGAAGAAATCTACAAGCCAGAAGCCGCATGGTGATCAGCTACATGATGGCACAACTGCTTCCCACAATCCGCCAGCGGCCTGGTGGTGGTGGTCTTCTTGTTCTCGGCTCCGGAAATGTCGACGAATCCCTCAGAGGATACTTGACGAAGGTAAGGACTTTATCTTCAGAACTCCATATAATGTAATTACTTACACTACGCCTGCAAATTTTTAGTACGACTGCAGCTCGGCAGATATCAACCCTATCGGATCGATAAGCAAAGTAGACCTGAAGAGGTTCTTAGCATGGGCAGAGACCGAGTTTGATATGCCCATTCTACAGAGATTCTTAGATGCTGCGCCCACAGCCGAGCTCCGGCCTATCACAGAATCGTATGCCCAAACCGATGAAGATGACATGGTGAGCGCATTGGTTGTAGACTTCATTCTACTTTAACGCTGACTTTGTGCCTAGGGCATGACCTATGCTGAGCTGAGTGTATTTGGTAAAATGCGGAAAGGTGTGTTTGTGTTCGCTTAAGCGTCATGAAAACTTCATTAAGCATAACAACTGATTTTGCACTCCTATTATAGAGCACAAACTAGGCCCCTATGGTACATGGGCACGACTAGTACACGATTGGTCCGACCGGTACACGCCACGTGAAGTAGCTGATAAAGTCAAGCGCTTTGGTAAGTCTTTGTTTTCAAATAAACTACGCCTAGAAATAGTTACTGACTTCGACTAGTACGTATAGTCTCTTTTCTGGCTGGGCTATGCGATACCATAGATGACAGAGGTAAAGTCGATATTTGGAATTCATACTGACTCTGCACTTGCAGTTCCATTTCTACAGTATCAACAGACACAAAATGACGGTATGTTTCTCAGTCCACGACACACACACACACACACACACACACACACACACACACACACACACACACACGAGACATGACTAATTATTTGCGTCTTGTTCAGACATTGACACCATCCTACCACGCAGAAGCATATAGCCCAGATGATAACCGCTTCGACCTACGCCCATTCTTGTATCCACCTTTGTGGAAGAATTGGAGCTTCAAGAGAATTGATGAGGCTGTGGAGAAACTAGAAAAGAAGTCACAAGAGAAGGCCGATGTAGGAAGCAAGACTGAGTAATCAAACATGTCTAATGAGAGTGTGTGGCTTAGTCTGATTGCATGCGCAACTGCGACCCACTATCAATGATCCAGTCACTTGATATTTATCTTGGGCTAGGTCTTGGATTTTTATGTATGGAATTTAGTCAAGTACACTCTGCCATAAGAAGGGCATAAAGAATACGATGCTTTAGAACAGACATGGTAAGATAGCCTTGCTTACAGGCCTATTTTTCGTTTACTGAAATACTTTGTCTTATCACTTGGCCTCTTATTCAGTTCCTAGTATAATATGCATTACTATACATCCTCAACTCGTGCTAACACGGGTGTTGCGTTCCTACATACACTGCCAATTATGAAAACATCATCATGATCGCGCCTTAATGTTCTTCATTGTGTCATTCTCAAGCAAAACTTAGGCCGGGTACGGTAGTGAATGCGGCACATATGCTAGACAGTCGCGCATGTGCAAAATGTAGATATTCAAAAATTAGTCGTTAACTATAATAAAGCTAAATATTCAAATTCGAAATGGAAGAAAGAAGGGTATCGTGTAGTAAAACCCCCAAAGAGCCTCTCATCCGTCATAATAAGTCCTCTCAAGATACTGTTCATCGCAACACAATCTCGCTCCTCACGGGACTCTTCGCAAGCCACGCATTCTCGTGTATTCGCGCAATCGCCACTCGCTCAGCATGCTCGCCAACCCACTTGATCAGCATGACATTAAGCATGCACCACGGCCCATCCTCAAACACCTCGTCGTCAAAATCAACAACCTCGTGATCCCACACAAAGCGCTCGCCATCCCAGATCGGTGTCCCCGGCGGATGAAACGTGGGATTCGCTGGCTTCCTGGTATGCGGCGCCGGCTCGCGGCGGAAGTTACGCGACAGAAGGATAAACTCAAATGGACCATCGGACGAAGGTTCTGAAAGTGCTGATTCAAAGTCCATGATGACGCCGCACTGCTGATCCGTCTCGTTGAGAAGCTGGGAACATGGGATTTCCTTGTTTTGGTAATTTAGTTGCTCGGCCGTGAATCCGTCTGCAGGGATGGTCGAGGCGGTGAATCTCAGCGTGTTCGACTCGGTGTTGATTGCTGAGCCGCGAGGCGCGTGGAAATAGGGTGGGTATTTGATGCGCAATGAGCCATTTTTTTCGCGGCGGACGGTGTATTGGGCGTCTTTGGGGCCGATGTGAAATTGTACGATTTCTGATCGAAAGACTTCTCCTTCGCTTTTGGGGCTTGTGTAGACGTCTGGACATGTGGTTGGATCGAATGGGAAGACGACTGCGCCGTCGTGAGATGTCCAACTCCATGATGGTTCGGCGGACTCGCGCTTTGAGCCTTGTTTGGCTGGACACCAGAGAAGGCTAAAGTCGAATGCGCCTTCGGGTAGCCCATGGAGAAGCTGGCCGCCGCAATTTTTGGTGAGAGTCTTGGTGGTGCTTGCAAATTCTTGAGAATTATACGCTTCCTGGGGAGTGGCCCTCGTCGCGACTAGTTGATTATAGCACCGGAAGGCTTGAAACCAGTCGTGAATGTCATTGAAATCAGTGCCTTGGGATCTTCCACCAAGCGAGCTTGCGCTAGAGGATGAGCGCAGCCGGTTTACAACTCCTCGGAAAGTTGATGGGCTGCTAGGCTTGGTCAACTGTGTTGAGTGTGACTCGTCGCTGTTACTCCTGCTCGGTGTAGGGTGTGGCGATAATAGTGCGTTCGACGTCGTTGGTCGTGAATCGGAGTCCTGTTGCGACTTCTTTGTCCATGATATAGAGCGGCGCATCCAAGACGGCGATAACCGATCTCTCGATGAAGTCCTACTTGTAGACATGATGAGCAGCGACATGGATAAAGACTGGGGGACGTTGAGTGTCTGAGTGTTCTTCTGGACTATCAATGACACGGCAAGCGAAAATTGCAGAAATGCATCAGGATGTTGAGAGGCTTGAAGATGTGACAGAGATGGCCTGGCCTTTTTGATAACTCTGGAGGAATGAAGGCTATGCTTCCCAACGGCACATCGCTACTGTCGCCATCAGACTGCGCCCCTTCGCGTGTGCTTCCTATATGTCAGAAGGCCTTAGATTCAACTACTGGACCGGGATGGAGCGAGTTTGTGGCTGTGCAGGCCGTGATCACTGGTGGAGCCGCGCGCGTCTGGGTTGAACATTAGCACGGCATCCCCTGGTTTCTGAATCAATTCAGCAGATCAGTGTGTGTGAAGCTAAAACCCTCAATGCAAGTCTAAGGGGACTGCTGGTGTATCTGTTATTGAAGTATTGAAGTCAGTTCTTGTCCCTGACAACGCCAGAGTCTTGTCGTTTCAACGAACGAAAAGAGACATCTAGGTGCGATATTCATTGAAGGATGGTAATTTAAAACAAAACATCCTTGCCTTTGAAATTAGGGTATGCAGGTATCTTAGCAACCGTCTGTTGAATGGTGTTTGATGTTGGCAGATGCACTCGCCACACTTGCACTGCCACGCCTCGCCTGCCCCGCAGCAGCCCCTCGCTTCGCGTCGCAGTCGCGTAGGCACCACACTATGACGACGCCTGCCACAACTCCATAAACACTAGTCGTGTCTAGATGCAGAGGCCCGACACTATTTGCAACTCGGTGTTCACTCTACAGCCAACGCCAACATGTCTGGCTACGAAGGCAAGTATGCCCGCGACATGGTTTCATGCAACGCACCAGCACAAGAGTTGACACTGTTTAGTCGAGCACAACATCTCTGATAAGGATGATAAATCCCAGCAGCCTGCCCGTCGCCCGGACCTCTCTACTTTCTTCTCGCAGCTGGAGCTAGTGGACACATCTGACCCCCAAGCACACACAAATGCCCATGCAGTCCCACAGCCCGAGAACATGGCTGCGGCATTTCGGCTGTTGGCAAACGCCTTCGAGATGATGCGCGGACGACCTGCGGACGAGCAGAGTGCTGGGGAGAATGATCTGCTGGCCAGCATGATCGAAGAACTGCGGCAGAATGCCGATGACCCGCCGACGGAGCTCAAGGGAGTGCCCGACACCTTCCTGGACGAGTTGGAACGGGTGCCCAAGAAGGCTCTGAAGCCCACTGATACCTGTCCGATCTGCGTGAATCCTTTTCTTGAAGGTGAGTCGCCAGGAGCCCAAGCGACACATCTCTCATCTCGCCTTGGCTAACTCGCATCACGCTGCAGATAAGTATCCACTTGTTGTGCAGTTGCCATGCCACAAAGATCATTTCTTTGATTTGGACTGCATAAGGCCTTGGCTCAAGCTAAACTCTACCTGTCCACTTGATCGGAAGGAGCTGCTCAAGAGGAAGCAACCACCTCCTCCGCCCGAAGATGACGACGATGGGGAGTATGATGATATGTACGCTTAGGTACGCTTTATACACAGTGAGGGCATGCGATCGGGTCCAAGACACTACTAGGCTGAAGGTGATAGATCAAGAGTGCGCTTATGCTTTGCTTTTTGGTATCTCAGAATACTCAACCTGCATCCAAGGCGGCCAAATAAGTTCCTCCGTCCACCAAGGCCAATTGTCCACGATTCCGTGTTCACGGATTGTGGGTAGTTTGCAGTTGCTTCGGGTTAGCTCGCCTCGCCTTCTTAGTACCTAACTCGTAGCCATGTTGCCGCAGCGTTGAAAAGACAGGTGCTTTCGCTCTTCGCTTACCTGCGCCACCACGTCTACACAAGCAAGATCAATTTCGTTTGAAGAATCACCCATCATTCCTGCGCCTGTATTGACTACTTTCCATGGGCCTCTCCTCTAGATAGTACTAATAGCTTCCCTACTATTGGCCCTATCGCTAGATACGACTCGAAAGCAACACAACGTCCAAAAGCTTACTCATCTCCTTTCTGACGTTACGCACCTATCGAAATCTCATACGCATCATGCTTTACAGTCATATCTCCCGATTCGGCGAGAAGGCTTGGCGACAACTTTCGGATGCCGGCATTCGTCCTTACGCTGGAAACCTCAGGAGCGCGAGCGAGCCACAACGCCACCACTTTACGGTCAGTTCTCCTTCGGTCTAAGAGAGCTTCGCCATCATCCCATTTCGGTATTCTCCAGGCTTTTCTAATACGAATATATAAATGCATTTACTATGGCACACTAGCCCAGGTAATAGCTCGCGAGGCGGCGTAGTGATATGCTAATTGAATAATTGGAATTATGGAATCTGGTTCTACGACTCGCATGAATCGAATTCGCCGGTGCCGCCCGAAGGGAGAAGTCGGGAGCAAAGGCAAACAAGCTAGATCGCTGACCAAGATATTTGCCTCTGGGACCACTTCCCTATTCCACACATTCCGTACGGATCGGAGATAGGTGACAAGGTCAAGTGTTGGCCGCCTGGAGTAATCTTAGTTATAGTTCGGCGCCGAATTGCTCCACGCCGAATGGCAACCTGCAAGAATGCCGGGAATTCTGGAATGTGAATAGCGAAAAATACGATGACAAACTCGACCATAATTTAGACAAGAATAGTGTAAGCCAACAGATGGTCTTCTGCTCCGACATCTGTTATTTCTTGCGACAGCACGTTCCGAATTCCGGACTTGTATAATAAGTACGAGGTATTTGACGTTAGCCCGCAGGGCGGACGAATCGCCGGCCGAAACACCAGCCGGCTGACACCACAGCAGTAAGTCGCCTCGCGGCACCTCCACCCCGCTATGAAAGCGACATGTCTCCTGCCATGTAGAATGCCCCAGTTTACGACAGGCACGATAGTCGGCTTTGAATTAGGCTATTAATTGTTTGGATTCGAGCTATCATGGATAGAGCCACTGTAACTAAGAAGAGAGCTTCCATAAGCTCGCGCTTGGGTTGCTGTCAATGTGAGATCGGATATTGGGCGATGGGGAAACTAGTACGACATACTGACAGTTCCGAACAGGCAAGAGACGGAAGGTTGAAGAGCCATCGAACCTGGGAGATTCTAGCACAGTCGACAGCTTGGCATCGGACCAGAGTAGTGTCTGTTCACGGCACATTGGAGAACGACTATGCAAACTTGAACAGCTCTTTGAAAGATTTGTCTGTCGGAAAAGTTCTGCCCCTTCCTCACCAGTAGATGTGCCACGAAGCCCCACGCTTATCGGGTCGAGTGACAAGGAGTCAAATTTGGGTCTTTCTAAATCTCCTAGCGATGCGCAGAGCATGTCTTCAATCGGGGAAGGAATTGTAAGTCGATCAAACACTTCCAAAGCTTTATACTTATAGATGCAGCTTGGTGCACAAACATGGACGTCAGCTCCCGTAATACGTAGCGTGGCCAACCAACATGATGATCAACAGCATTGTGATGCCATCCAGCGATCTTTGGCCGCCCTGCTACCATCACAGCACGATGCAGATATTATCTTCGAGTCTTCCAATGGATGGATGATCTTGGACGGCATTTACAAAGCAGCCCGAAACCTCTTCGTCAATCAAGACCCTCAATCGTACGCCCTCAGTATGGTGGCTATTTCTCGAGAGCGGTCTATCATCGTAGCTCGAACTCTCCTTCATCTAGCCATATGCATCAACACACTGCCGCCGGATTTTGATCAATCTCGTCTGGCCAACATGTGGTCGCTGGATGCCACCATGCAGAACTACGTGACAACCGTCACTACATTGATTACCTCATCGGATGAGCTTATGCTGACACTCCACGGACTCGAGACGCTTCTACTCCTCGGTCTTTATCACATGAACTCGGCCAATCTTCGTAAATCTTGGCTCACTATACGACGAGGATTGAATCTCGCTCACCTCATGGGTTTCCACCGCATTATTGAGCAGCCCGACTCTAATCCGCCAATCGCAGCAGTCTCCAGTGCGAAGATGATCTGGCGCAGCTTTGTCGATTTAGATAGGTACCTCGGATTGCACTTACGTCTCCCGTTTGCAGCAGACGACTACACTGTCTCTGAGGATGCAGATCTACATCTCGCTCATCGATCAAAGATCAACGCGTTGACTCGGCAGATTGCCGAACTTGACCGCGAGGTATCACCACAAGCATACGCCTCGGCGCTTGCGCTTGACGAGAAGCTGGAATCCACTATGAGGGAGATGCCTAAAGACTTCTGGGAAGTACCGAACATCCCGTCGACAGCGCGGTCTCCAGAGTCATTTGCAGCATTGGAGAGACTGATGGTGCAGATATGGCATTTTGAGATGAAGGTGTTTATCCACTTACCGTACCTGTTACGAGCGAGCCGAGATAGTCGCTACGAATTCTCAAAAGTCACAGGCCTACAAGCCAGCCGGAATATGCTGATGCGATGGTTTGCGCTGCGCAATGCGAGCATCACACAGGCGTGCTGCCGATTCGCTGAGATTGGAGTCTTCATAGCCGCAGTGACGTTGACGTTGGACATTGTCATTGAGCTGGGTACGAAAGAGAAGAGCGAGGTTCAGAAAAACAAAGGCACCGACTTTGCCATGATATGCAGATTGATTGGAGAAATGGAGAAATTAGCCAAGGCAAACACACGCGAGAAGATTGCAGGCAGAAGCGCGACTGTGTTGAAGAAGATTTTGTCGTCGCTGGACCCGAGCCGACAGTCTGGCAAGGCTCGGCTGACGATTCCGTATTTTGGCACGATTGAGCTCGACTACAAGAAGCTGCCCGTAAGGCCGAATTTCGACGTGGATTCTGAAACGGGCAAGACGATGAATACTGGTGGCACAGGCCAGCATCTTCCAGTATTTTCTTTTGTTAGCAATGCGCTCTGGCCGCCGCTAGAGGAAGGACATGACTACGAACTGGACTGGGACATTGTGCTGTTTGACGGCCTGGAGGATCGCGATACGAATGGTAACTGGGTGTTTTGAGGGTATGACTGAATAGGGAAGGTTAAGCATGGGATAATGTTGGCATGGGTGCATGGGCTTAGCGGGGAGTCTGGGGTTTTCATCTTGCGGGCTTCTGGAAGCGATATCCCGGTGGCGGCGAAGGATTAGTTTGAGGCGAGGGTGCAGCATTGCTCGTGTGAGGGCGAGAGCAGGTACGTGCCAGCACTTGGTACCATGTAGATAGCTACGCAGGGGAGCAAGCACAAGTGCAAGCGCAAGCAAGCGCATCGGCGACCTGTCGAGATAACTAGCAGGCGTGAAGATACGTGTCGGGCGTGCGGTTGCTGCGCGATGAAGTGTAACGGCGAGTAGGTGGCTAGCAGTCAGCTGGCTGGGGCCTGTGATGTGCCAACGGATGATAGGCGGCGGGCGGTGAGGCAGAAGGGTGCATGCAGCAGGCCGGAGGCGGCAGACTAGGAGCCTAGGTGGTTATCAACCAGACACTCGACACCACTGACACTGACACCGACACCGACACCCGACGCCGACACGCGCCCGCACCCGCAACACAGACACAGGCACTGTATGTCTCTTTTGCATGTTGCCGTGCCGCCTCGCCCGACAAGATTGCCTGATAGCATCTGAGTTGGCGGAGAGCCTTGGTCTCCATTTGCATTGGCCGCATCAGGCAAGCATGAGCACGCAACGGCAGACCACCCAGACGGAGACGGTCCTCTTTGCCGACACCACCACCACCACCACTACCATCGCCGCCGCCGCCCCGCGCCTCAGCCTGCTCGAGGCCGTCATCACCGCCTACCCGCCCGTGCTCGAGTCGCTGCTCGCCCAGATCCCCACCGCCGCCCTCCTCGACCTCTACCACACCTCCCGCCACCTGCGCGACTTCCTGCGCCACTACCCCATCGCATGGAAGACGCTGTCCTTCCGCCTGCCCCAGCCCGCCGTCACCGTCGGCTCGCCGGGCAACGAGACGCCCGATAGCAGGGAGCGCGCGTCCAAGGCCTACTCGTTCGACGCCCTCCTCAAGCAGATCATCGCCCCCAATGGCACGCGTCTGACCAGCCTCGACCTCTGCAACACCGCCGTCACCGGCATCGCCCTCGTCGGCAGCGTGCTTGCCCCGCGCATCGACACCCTGCGGCACCTGTCCGTCCGCGGCTGCAAGAACGTCTCCATCAAGTACCACATTGTGCCCTTCCTCGAGCCCTATACTCTCAAAGATGCCCCCTGGATGCAGAAAGACCTTGCTCTTAAGAGCCTCTACACATATCGCTGTCGTCACCACCGCCGAAGGCCCTACCTGCCCTCGTCGCTCATCCGGAGAGACTCCGACTCCGACCCCACCCACCAGCTCATCGAGATCTGCCACCAGCTGGGCATCTGGACAGACACCGCCTGGTGCCCCAGCCCAGCCAGCAGGTGTTTCCGGAGAAAGGACTACCATGCGGGGCGGGCTGGGCCGCAGAACATGGAGGTCTGGGTGCCCTTCGACAGACTGTGGAGGTCGGGCAATCGCATAGGGCCTGTCGAGGGCACCGCTACATTGGGTGATCATGACGGCAGATTGTGGGAGATATCTGAAACGGGACAAGACGGCGAGCCACTGGGCACCGAAAACGGGCTTTCCTATGGGGAGGGAAAACACGTGCCTACACATCTAAGGAGGAGCCACACCATTTTTGTCGACGAGGTCAAATGCGCCCAGTGCAACGATACCATCCTCGAGCGCTGTGAGTCTTGCAGTGTCCGCATGCACTGTATGGGCTGCCGCAAGACGCTGTGCGCGAGTTGCGCATTCAACAGGCCCATACCGCGGAAACGAGCGAAGACGCGTCATTTTGCCAATCTGGCATTTGGTAATAGCTCGACTCTGGGCGGAACTTTAGGGCAGGCGGCTGGAGCATTCTCTGCATTAGAAGATCGGACTAATCATGACACCAGTGAGCGGGATCGATTTTGGTGGGCTCCGGGCTCTACACGATCGCCAAATCTCATGAACGAAAGCGCCAACGACGACGAGTCCTCTGACTCTGAAGATGGCGGCAATCTCAACAACGGAATTCCTGCGCTACATGTCAACCGTGAACCTCCGAAGCTAAACATGCATTGGTGTTGCTTGGAGCCCATTTTCTCTGGTGGAGGCGGTATCGCTGTACTGGGCAGTGGCCTGGGCGGTAGAGGAGCAGACAAGATCCGAGCAGCCCCTTTGCCGCGGATGAAGCAATTCGAAGACCCAGACTTCAGCAATCAACTGCGGCCTGTGGATTATATTCGCGAGATGAAGAACAACGGCTTATATGAGTATGTTTTGGGTGAGCATATTGACATGCTAGCGTATTTAAAGCAGGATAGTCTGGACCTCCAGCAGCAGACGTGTCCGCGTGGCTTGTGCCAAGATTGCCATCGAAGCTTCAGGTGGAAAGTGTCGTGCCGCGCTTGCAAGACACCAATCTGCAAAGAACATGATTTCAGAGCTCTCAAGGTTCGCAAGTGTGGCTATCGAGAGATGCATACCGAGCGCGACCATGTCCGAACACATAACGAGCCACCACAACGGTTGGTTATCCCCGAGTTCAATCCAGATAGAGTCTCTACTCCAGATCCAGAACGAACGCCTACTGCCTCTCAGCAAGACGTCTCTTTGGCTGCAGATAACGAGTCGGAGTCGTCGGAAACGCCCATGTCACGGTCTCAAATCCTTCTTACTTCGACTGGCCCCACATCGGTTGAGATGTCCGCTTCAACATCTTTCAACTCCATCTCAACGAACGACCCATTTGCGCTTACATCATCATTGCCATTCATCCCCGTCAGTTCCGCCCGGCCCAGATCATTCAGTGCATCCGGTGTTCGCGGCCGCCTGTTCGAATCCTGGATGACACCAAAGTCTCCTCGTGCCCCAATTCCAAACTCGATTACGAATCCGCTTCCGCTGCCGTGTAACCCTCGACACCCTGTCCAATGGGAGGGTTGTGGGGCATATTTCTGTCAGTATCCAAGACCCGTCGGAGACAACAGGCCGCAGTGTCCGGCGCAACTCAAGGACTGCTCTGAATGTGCGGTCTTGGTGTGTGATGTAAGTGATACTCCGATCTGCGAAATGCGATAATATGCTGATCAACAATAGCAATGCGCTTCAGCATCGCCATCCTGCACATGCACATTCTGTACAGTAAATTATCACTGCCCAACCTGCGCTCGCAAGCCGTCCGTGCTGGCCAAATGCCGTCTTGAAGCTGAGCTCGAAGCCAAGAAAGAGGCGGAACGTCGCGCCCTTGAGAAGATAGAAAAGGACAGAGAAGAGCGTGGGCAGGCAGACGAGCTCGCTGGCGCAATGAATGAGTTCTTCACGGCACTCTATGTCCAAGACATGGCTTCAGGCTTTGACAACCGCGTGTCAGACAACGAAGTTTCCGCTTTAGGAAATGGCAGCGGTAACGACTTTTCCCTCGCAAGCCCGGACTCCATCACCGTAACCACCGTCTTTGGCGTTGTTGAAGAATCTGGCAACACTGTCATCATCAGCTCCAGCGGCCCTAGTCCCCACCACGCCGCCTACGATAATGATACGGAAGAGGAGCCCACCGTGGAGATGACTGAAGATCTCAACGACGAAATCCCCGAGCTGGAATACGGCCTATCCCAACTCGAACTCCCAACATCAGGTGCCGGATCCATCGACATCATGCAGGACGCCAGTGAAGACGAAACAAACGACACTGGCGAGGAAGCGGATATCGACACCGACGGCTTCGATGCCGACGCGGAAAGCGCCTTCATCGAGGAATTCATGGAAGACATTGACGACGGCAGCGGCGGCGTTCTCACGCCCACTGCCACCACCGCCCAAGCATAGCCGCAGCAAAATCGTCCTATTTCCCCTCCAACTCAAACAATATATCGCGTCGTGCTGCGTTGCATTGCATCATCGTCATCATCATTCCATCGCAACGTACAGTATATCCCCCAGATCTAGACCGTCTACATAAATTTGTTCTTCCTCCTTTTCTTTCGTCGCGTCTTCGCTGTGTTCTCCTTTTTTTTAGCGGGTGGGTAGGAATCAGTATGCTATGATATGGAATAGTATAGTTACAAGTATTTTTATATTTTTATATCAGATTGTTGTGGTGTCAGGTAGGAGTAGGAGGGCTTTTTGGGTCATTGTGTGATATCCTGGTAAGGGACTGGGCGGGGTATAGGCATTTTATTGCATTTGTGGAGTTTTGTGGTGGACGAGTGTATATGATGCGTTATTCTCGAGTGGTGTGCGGTGCGATGTGATGTGATGGTTTCTGTGCTTTGATGTGAATGGGTGCGCGATGAACACCCCAGTATGTTGCATTGCAAGCACTCCGACCAATCCTCGACAGAGTACGGATATGTACATCCAACCCATCGCACCGTCCACCTCCCCACTCCTTCTGCGCGTAACCACTTCTCCGCCGTGACTCACACACCCCCCGGCCCTAACGGCCTGCCCGAAACCCAACGCCAAATCCGCACACGCGCCAACAGTTCTGCGCAGTGGCTGGCTACATAGTAGCTCCCTCCAGAAGCGCCTGACTCGAACACGTCTGTGTCGCCACGTGGTTTCCCGATCAAGGCAACGGTCTGTCAACCCACGAAGCGATCGTTACACAGGGGAGGGGGGGGGAGGGGGGGAGGGCATGCGCGCTATTGGCGAGATTGCCGTTTGGCGGTAGGGGCGCTAAATATGGCTCTGGTGGTTTTTTTGTTTTTTTTTTGTTTGATGGACTTGGGGTTACAGGACTGGGGTTTGGAGAAGGTTCAGCTGGCGAGGGTGTGGCTGGGAATTTGGAGGCATCGGACGGTCGGCTTGGAGGTTATAGTAATTTGCTTTGTGGTGTGTTGGATGGAGGGTGTTGATGAGGGGTTGAGTTTGTGTGTGTTTGGGGGGGGGGGGGGGGAAGATATAGAGGAGTGCTATATAATATGAAATGGATACTGTGATATGTTGGATGGAGTGAGGATAGCATGGCCAGATATCGTCAGTGGTATGCACCTGTTTGCTAGGCTGGATCAACCTAATAACCCCTCTGTTAATTCGCATTCTATGCACGTTTGGTAGGTAGTGCTGGGGTTTGTTGAGCTGCCATCGATACATATCACAGTCGTGATTCCCGTCGAAGTCCTGTTGCGCCGACTCGCTTCAGTGCTTCCCATAGGCTGAGGTAGTCCAAACTCGCATCGTGCTCAATAGCTACTGAGCCGTCGCTTTTCAGTGTCCTAAGTTGCATCCCATGCTTCGTTCCCCAGTTGACCTTCTCGCCCCTCAAAAACTTACCGAGTGGCTCCTGGAACGACTCGGTCACTATTTTCTTCTCATCCTCCTCCAGCTTTCCACCGTTGCCCCAGAACCAAATGGCAATATCGGTGGTATGGGTAACGCCCCATTCTTCTGGGTATTTGAAGGCGCCACATTTCGCCTTCCATTCAATGCGATATCGATGTATTAGATCTCCCGCCCCGTGTTTCACGAGAGCGCTGATCATCCCGCGCCCAAGAGCATGGATCTGAACATTCGCGTAGACGTGCCCAAAGGCAACTTGCCAACTTCGGTATTCCGCGGGAAGCTTGCCGTTCGGGAAATAATGTGACATCAACACTTTGGCCGCGTCATATGGATATTCTGCTTCTAGACGCTGAAGCATGCTGTCGAAGCCAGACTTTGGGGGACGCCATGCGGCATATGCAAAGTGTTCCGCGCTACATTCGCCAATGATGAGCTTGAGGCCACGCTTTACCATACGCCGAGCAAAAACACCGTCGTTGATTTCCTGGAACAGGCCATGTCGAACAAAGGCGCCATCAGTTACGGCTCGGAATTGGTGAAGTTTCATCTTGTGGCTTGCTTGAATGAGCTTCTTTGGATCTACTGCACGAAGCTGAACAAGCTGGTCCGCTGGCGTCAAATCCGTTGGAATACCCAGAACGGCGAGCAGCTCTTCACATTGGTCTTGGGCCTCCTCTACGCTCCTCGGCTGCATCCCAGGTCCGTTGGACAACATGAGGGCTCGCTTTATGATGGCTTTTTCATCTGGTAAGCCCAGGTCATAAGCCAGCTGATGGAATACTGAGTATGAGCCTGCTGAGTAACCACCTACAGAGATATTTGAAGCATTACCACCAAAGTAGCTAATGTTTTCATGGGTCCATTGCAGGGCTGCGCGTTGATCCCAAAATCCTACATTTGTGGAATAGTCGGGGCAAGATCTAAGCAGCGAAGATGAAGCTAGGAAGCCGAAAACGTTCAGCCGATAGGCTGGGGCAACAACAATGCACCCACGACTGGGCGACTCGTTGACAAAGGCACGGAGGTCAATGTCATTAGGGCTGCCAAATTGGAGGAACCCGCCATCTAGATAGTTTAGTCATGAATATTGATGATGATTTTGAGGGGATTAGGCACTATGCACAGCCTGATTGGCACAGCTAGTGTGTATCTGGCTGTGGCTAGATGTTTGAAGAAAGTCGACAAATAGAAAGGCCTAACTTACGAATCCAGAATAGAACTGGCCAGCCTACTCAATCGTCAGTACCCAGCCCATTTTTTTAATTGAAGGGAGGGATTACCTTCAGCGGGTGACTTCCCAACAGGAACCCAAATGTTGCTTTGCAGGCAATCCTCGTCCCATGAAGTGATGCTGCTGTCGAGTGCTGCCCCAGCAGCTGACTGCGGGCACCGGCCACAGCCGCCCGTATACCGTGCAGGATTGACTTTTGTCCCGTATCGATAGCATGGTGGCAGCGATCTAGGCTTTTGGAACCGGAAAGGTCCAAGCGGGGGTAGAGCATATGGGACGCCTGAAAAAAGATGACAAAGTGGCTGAGAATGCTGATCGACGTATGTGAGCCCTTCTATATGGCCACGAAACTGGAGATCGAGCCGATATGGCTGCGAAGGCTTTTCCATGATGATTATGTTTTTGAGTGGTGTCAGCGACGAGAATGTTGACGCATATCCAATGGAAGGCGCAGCCGAGGTCCGACGTTGGCGGAGTGCCGTGAACTATCAACCTACTCCTTGAACACCGGTCGTAGCAGAAACGGTTGGAAGCCTCTGACTTTTCTCTCCGCATTACCTCCCACGGTCTGTGCACTGGCGATATCAAGACAACGACCCGACAATCCACGCCACCATCCTCGATCGTCCCGTCTTGTATAAAGGTAACTTACGCGAGTGGCGCACGCCTCCGCAAAGCATAACGGCTCTTGCGACATGACCCTCCCAGATCGTATCAACTCGCAATAGAACCGAAAGCCTATGCACATCATGCTTTACCGCTAGGTATGCGTGGCAAATTCTCTTGTCATCCAATTGAATAGGTGTGATTAGCGAGTCGAGGGGCTGTGGTTGGCGAATATTATACGTTACGGTACACATACGAACCGATCCGCTTGGATATCAACACAAAATGTGCCATGACTTGGTAGAACAAAACAGAATTAGGATGAAGATCAGATAATTATTTATCATTACCTTGTTTTAGGGTGTCATTAGAGTTTTGTACTCGTCATACCCAGTTATCATTTCGCTCCCGCCCTGACGCCCTGCCATCCAACGTTACACTCACACGCGTAGTCTTCGTGATCTCGATCTGATCCCCTTGCGATCCTATCTCAGTCTCCTCCAGTATCGCACAATTGCTATCAGTATCGTTGTTATGCTTCGATTTCGTGTCTTTAGTCGCAGTGGAGTCTTTGCTGAATCCCTTCATCGCGTAGCTGTCTCCCGTTGCGCCAGTTGAGATTATTCCAGCAGGCAGTGTCTTGCGTAAGAAGTCGTCGAAGGTTTTTCGCAGAGGTGGAAGACAGGCAGTGATTACACCGACAAAGACTTCTGCAGTAGCGTATATACTCAAGTTCACTGAGGTATAGGTGGGATCTGGTGACGAATTCAGGGCTTTCATCTCGTACAGCTTGAGCGCAGATATCGTTATAGTACTGAATACAGGTCAGCCCATCTCTAGATATAAGCGCAGTGGTTGCTTACATGAGGCCGAGTAGAAATACAACACGGACACCCCAGATGGTACGCTTCTTCAATTGGACTCGTGAGATATATACCAGTGGTGCAATCGTATAGATCAGGTCCGTGAGAATATTGGTGGCAGCACCCATATACCCTGATTATCCAACGTCAATAGATGGGTTGTAAATTAATCAATGTATCATACCTGATATGAATTTGGGCTTCGTGGGCCAACACGATCCAGGCTGTGTACCAGTGATATCCCAGTGTTTGTTGTATGGCGTACACTCTCCAAATAAAATGATGGTCGGGAAGATGAAATTCAGTCCAACGTGAACGACAACAGATACCCATATTAAAATCCGGAATTCTTTGGAGAAATTGAGCATGAAGATGTAAGCGCAAATGCTTAACTTGATAAGCGCCATCCCGTATAGGTTGAGTAGCTGGCTCAACCAAAGGTACTTCATGTAATTCCGAAGATTACCAAGGTCCTTTAGCATAGGATCCCAGATATGCCTGCCACCGCCAACTTCGGTTGTCTTGTAGCAAAAGATTGCACCAACCATTGCTATGATATAGTCATGTTGGTGGCAAGAATAATCGACAATGACGGGATGCACTTACATGGCCAGTCCATAAGAGATGATCAGTCAATAGGAAGTAGTTACGATTCTTTATGCTCATACTAAGTCGTATTATTAGAAGAATTGAACTGATTGTAATCAATACAATGATAGGTATCTTGATGGAGTTGGAGCGGTCGTCTAAGGGCAGATCGGATGGGAAAGTTGGTGGTGCCGCCATTGTAGGGGTTTGGGGTCAACAAAGATTGTGAATGACGAGAATGCCTCAAGGTATCTCCAGAAAAATTTGAGGATTTAAACCGGCTATGAGTGCCCTAGAGGATGATCCGCTTATCTAGCTCACGATGTACCTGCCACGTGGAGTCTAGACAGTCTATCTATGGTAAGAATAAATCTGTGGATATAAAACACAAAATTAGGCCGGTGTGTCAATCTACTAAGTGGCTTACTTGGATCACGCGCACAAGCAGCCGTCCTGTCGACATGCAGGTTTGGTTGCTGTCGCATCTGTGAGGCGTTCGGTACCGGCCCACCTACAGCCAGCTGATGAGTGTATACTGATGCTGGATTAATTATACAATAACGGCAGAAACTACTGCCTTGATCAATTAAGTGAGTGGCTGCATTGTGCTTCTCGGTAATAATTGACTCGAGGTGGTGAAGCGTATTCTCAAATCTGCATGGCGATGATCACTGGCTGTTGGTGTGTCCGCTTGGATGCTTGCAATCTAGCAAAGCTGATGAAGAGTAGTACCTATTTGCCAATAGTCTTTATGTTGTCCCCATGAGTCGCTTAGTATGGACATCCATGAGGGCTGGTGCGACAAAAGCCCATGCGCTAATCGAAAAGCTCACCAAAACCAAAAGTCTATACCAGCCATTCCAAGATTTAGAAATTAGACTTTCGGGCAAATAGCCTACCAGAGGTACAGGTGGCAAGGCCGTTTCCCTTGAGTTGCCATCAGACAACCTGTCGAAACAGTCACCGGCGATAGCCTACAGCGATAGTTCTGTCGATTTCGAGCGCGCCACGCGGGTGTGATCTGGGGACAATTTATTTGCGCTCAATAGCTGGCCACTGCAGCTGTGAGACTCAAGAAAAGGTTAGCATTCTTACCAAGGACGAGATGACAGATTGCGCAACCGCCGGCTTTGAAAGCTAGTCAAACCCGCCAAATGCAAGCAAGACTTCAAGTGCAAATATTTTAGCCTAACAAAAGGCGAATCCATCCGCCACAAAGGTATTGACTTTATCTCGGTCTTTTGAGGACGCTAGAGTATGCGATAGTGTGAATACGAGAGCACGCCAGCCGCGGTGCAGAGATAGTGATTGCCAGGCATGATGGTATGCGCAGTGGAGGATTTGTGATTGTGGCAGTACAGAATCATTGCCGGGCCGTGGCTTTGGCACAGAACCTAAGTTCTTCGCTTAACTTTAGATCCGCACCAGGGTTTGGCCAGCCGTAGCAAGCACATTGTCGCCCCTGATCTAGACAGCGACGCCCGGCTAAAGACACCCGCCTGAACCCTAGGCTCGGTATCTAGGAGGAACGTTGTTCTGTCCCTGAGCAGAATCAGACCAGAACCCTGCGTACCAAGGTACGCTCACTTCTCGACTCGGCCCCTAACCTGTCCTCTTGTTATTTCGATAGCCATTCTCGCTTGACATGCCGGCCAATAGCATAGGATGAATTGATGAAGAGCACTGGGCGACGGTTTGGCCGCTCAAACTAACTCAGCGGCCTTCGATGACCAAAAACCTTGTTTTAATATCCACAACTCGATCAAACCACGCGAGAAAGAGGGGGTCTAGATGTGCCGCGTCGCAAATGCTCGCGACTGGGGCCAGGGCGGACACCATCAAAACACGTGCAGGGTGCAAGTCTTTCGTAAACCTAGAAAGCCACTCTAGGCGGCCCTCCCTGGCGTACGTCAGATCGCCAACCGATTGAGAATGGTCTAGTGAGTCTATTCTCCTGAAAATAGGTAGATGCTCCAGAATCTCTCATAATAACTAGCTTCGAGCTCAGACAAGTCAGTGTCCCTTCCTCCTGGTACCCATTCAATTGTGTCGCCATGGGTTCCCTTGTTAGAGGAATCTTCTATTTTACCTCGTTGATACCAAATCTATTATTCTTATCAGGCGGAAATCAGAACGAGAACAAAGATGTCAATGGGAAGACATTTGACTACATCATCGTTAGAGGTGGACTTATAGGTCTTGTTGTCGCCAACAGGCTAAGCGAAGACAGTGGCCGTAAGTCACAGGTTCCAAACAATATTTAACCCATGTCCTAATAAGGCAACAGGAACTGTGTTGGTTCTCGAAAATGGTTACATCAATGACGATATCACCACGCAAGTTCCGACCTTTGCAAACAGCATCAATACGCAACTCATGTACGACATCACTTCAGCCCCTGATGCCAACACTGGCGGAAAGACCTACCCAGTATACGTGGGGAACGTCCTTGGTGGCGGGTCAGTAGTCAACGGTATGGCGTTTGACCGCGCATCTGCTGCGGATTACAATGTCTGGGAATCTCTTGGAAATGTTGGTTGGAGTTGGAACGGCCTTCTTCCATACTTCAAGAAATCAACAACATTCACGCCACCCACTGCGGAAAATATCAAAGAATTCGGCATCACTTATGATGCATCCTACTACGGAACGAATGGCCCCGTTCAAGCCTCATTTCCCAACCTTGAGTACCAGGATATGAAAAATGTATGGACAGCTTTTAAGGCCGAAAACGTTCCTCTCTCCAGAGAGCATGCTGGAGGCACGGCTGTCGGCGCTTTCTGGACACCAACCGCGCTTCAGCCAAAGACCCAAACCCGATCATCTGCTAAGAATGCATATTGCGATCCGGTAAAAGGCCGCAGTAACCTCGTACTCGCCACTGGTAAGAAAGTTACCGAGATTCTCTTCGAGGAGAGCCTTCTATCTGCTGTCCTCCCAAAAGCGGTTGGGGTCAAGTTCGTGTCGCGCTCCGATGGGTCTGCAGGCCAAGTCTATGCTAAGCGCGAAGTCATTCTCGCCGCTGGAGCGGTTTTCACACCACAGTTGTTGCAACTGAGTGGTATTGGCCCAAGAGATGTCCTCTCGGCCGCGGGCATCAAAGTCAAGCGAGACCTCAGCGCCGTCGGTGCCAATTTGCAAGACCACGCCAATGCATACACGGTATTTGACCTCAAAAACCTAACAAGAGTCAACGTGTTCAGCGGATTGGATCCTTCCCTCAATGCTACTGCTTGGAATGAGTACGAATCAATGAAAACTGGACCACTCACACAAGCCCATGGCAGTAGTCTAGCATTTCTCAGCCTCAACAGTATCAGCAGTAAAGTTTCTCAGATTGTTTCGACAGTCAAGGCTCAGAACATTCTCAGTTCCCTTCCCGCCATCTACGGCAAGGACCAAAATCTCCTTCGCGGCATTCTAAAACAGCGCGACATCATTGCAAACCTTCACGCTAGCCTCAATGCTGCTGTTGGTGAGATCCATATGGTGTCGTTTGGTCTTGCAATCAGTGCACTCCAACGACCACTGTCTCGAGGCTCCGTCAACATCGACCCAAAGAACAGGAACGGCAATCCTATCGTGCAATTCAACTCATTTTCAAACCCAATCGACAGACAGATTCTTGCCGAGATGGTTCGATGGACACGCAAACACTGGGCACGCAAGGAGTTATCTGCATATTCGCCCATCGAGGTATCCCCCGGAACACAATACCAGACTGACGATGAGATCATCAACGCATTGATCCAGCAGAACGGCCTTTCCGCCTCATTTGCACACATGTCTGGCAGTTGCTCCATGATGCCCGAGCTTCTGGGTGGGTGTGTGGGCAGTGACCTCACTGTTTACGGTACACGACAACTAAGCATTGTAGATGCTAGCATCACTCCTTTAATTCCAGCAACGCATTTGCAGGCTACGATGTATGCTGTTGCTGAAAAGGCAGCCGACATTATCAAGACGCGCAATGCTATTACCTCAATATTCCCTTTTAGTTTGTGGAGCTCACGATAGAGACAGTAATGTTACGTCCAGTCAATTGTAATATACGTTTTTCTTTTCATATCTATTTTATTTCGTGGTGATTCTGCCGGCCAGCCAATTCGTGAACTGGCGGACTTCGATGGGTATCGGGTAGCTCGGCCGTTGCAGCCAATGCTTCCGCTGGGTTGGTTTCGAAGCCCCCTTGTTGAGGATATTTCTGTTCATTATATGCTGCCATCGTTGCAGAGTGAGAACTTGCTGCATTCTGTCGAGCCTTTCGTCTCCAATACAGTAGGCTAAAAACGAGGGCCAGCAGTATTATAACTGCGAGAGCGCAACCAACTCCTATTCCGGCTTTTGCTCCAGTGCTGAGAGATGAGGATTTCTTGGCTGATGCAGCTGGCGGAACGGTTGTGTGCGGGGATGACTCTGTCAAGGCTGGGTTGGTGGCGCTTTGGGTAGCCGAAGGTGGAGCCTATTGCTTTTTATTAGCTAGAAGTCCACCGCGCATAGCAAGCTGAGAACTTCAATCAGTAAGAATCATGTTTACCTGTACTTGCTTCCAGTACTGCCCAGCGTAATCCTTCTCGCTCATAAACGCCTCACTGCTGCCACTGTAGACATCAAGGAACCAGCCAGCACCAGTGTACTGGTTCGACAGCTTAAATAAACCATTATTCATCGAGAAAACGGACCATTGTTGTCCGCTGTAGTCTCCCGGATCCGTCAGATGAGGGAGATACTTTTTGTCGCGCCAAATGTCTAGACAATAAGGCTTTGAGGCGACAGAAGTGCAAACTTTGACGAAGGCGGTTCCATCAATGGAGGTCAATGTAAAAGGCAGGGGCTTGTCAGAACTTTTGTTGAAGGCCCGAAGCCCAAGGAAACCCGAATTGAGGTAAGTAGGGTCTAAAGAGAGAGTTGTGTTAGTCCAATTGTTGTAGAGATAAAAGGTACTCGTCATGATGTCAAAATTTCATGAATAGGATGAGAAGGCTTCGATTGAAAATTACACACGAATCTGGGGATTCAGATATCTATGGCTGCCTTATTCGAAAGCGGGAGCACGAATCCTATAACCATAACGTGGTGACGCGCGACATTGTAAAAGATATTACGATTGGTTCGCCAAGAAATAGGTGGTGCAAACTGCGGCCCTTTGATGTTCAGCTGGGTTAGGGTTATCATGCTCTGCTCATCTCCGAACATATTCCTCCTATTGATAACCTTCACTTTTCGCTGAATGACTTGGTTTTGTGCCCAACTTCATAACTGGACTATTAATGAAATTTTCGAGTCCATCGTGTGTGAAGAAAGTCTGAGCCTTTGAGATTTGAACTTCGTTCGCACCGCGCTTCCATATACTTTCATCATAAGCTGTGATCGCATTCTGCAGAGTCATATAGCCCTTTTCAGTAGACTTTAAGGCCTCTACAAGGCAGTGGGCGGAGTAAAACGCGTTGTTAGCGCCCTGGCCACGGTCTGGGACGAAGGTCAGTTTGCAATTACACGTAGGGTAAGAGACGGGAACGTACGGAATGTCATGGCATGTGCAGCGTCGCCACATAGCGTCACTCTTCCACCTTGATTATCCCAGGGTACTGTTTTCCATATCTTCAATTGGTCTCTCAGAACCTCTGTATCTTCTGGTATCCACTCAATAGCACTCTTGTATGGTTCTGCCCATCCATCTCTTCTGACATGCTCTTTCAGTCTTTTCAATCTATCTACCTCATTGTCATGGTCTTCAACCATTTTCAACGGCCATGTTGATAATATTTGGAAGGTCCATTTGGTGGGATCTTCCCGACTAGGCATATCGAGGATGTTGGCCCGGATGTAATGACCAGCAGGGTGTATCGCAATGTCGACCAGTGGATGCAACCTATCTTTGATGAAGCGTGCCTGATCTACTGTATAAGAAGCGTTGAAATTCATGAGCGCGAATGGAAGGATATCCATGTCAGCTTTGCGCCCTAACAAGCATTGCCGCACTCGGGACATTGCGCCATCAATACCAACGACAATGTCACCCTGGTCGGTTGAACCGTCTTCGAAAAAAACCTTTACTCCTCCACTCTCGACGACTTCGTATTGATTGAACTTTTTCCCATATTGCACATCGAGCCGTTCGGCGCACAATATTCTCAGCTTTCTAATATTGATTTCCCTAGCCTTCGGAATCGGGAAAGCAAAGGCTTCTTCTCTGGTCTGGCCGTTATATATGACAATCCTATCCTCACCGATAGCTGCGCAGTCAATATATGGGTCGACCTGACATGAGTTGATTTGTGCGCTCAGCTCGTCTGGCAGCATGTCAAAGAAGTATGGTCGAGCCCAACCTAGCGTGAAAGCCCAGTGTCGATGACGATAGACATCTGCACCCTTGTCGTAGATGCTGAAAGAGATGCCAGCTTTCTTGAGACCATGAGCCAATGCACAACCTGCAGGACCTGGAGAAATATGTCAGTTCATAGGTACGCCGCAAAATGTAGTCGTAGTTATACCTGCTCCAATGATAATGACTTTCATTTCAGTGTTGGTAGAGCTTTTGACGATATTATGAATGTCTTTTCAAGGTAGGAGAGCTTAGAATTAAGACGCGCATCATTTTGTACCTTCATGCAAGGAGATAGGTGCCTGTATCTCAACGTAGCTGCATTGGTAGATCACGTTTTCGTACCCCCGGCTCTCCACTCTATTTGGCCGCACATTCCGACAGCCATGTCAATCAAACTCAAAAGCCACGAAGCTGTGGTGCATAAAAACAGCGCAGAGGACAGCACGGAAGGGCCAAGTCCATAAATAGTTATGAAACAATTAGTATCGGTGTTGCGCTTATGTGACTCTTAGGAATGCCTTTCACCTTCGCCTAGGTAATTAGATTTGAAACAAGAATATGGTCTAGATATCATGATTATATGTAAATGTAAAAGCTAGAATTAGTGAGTGCCTACGCCATAGCCGAAGGTCAAATCAAACAAAGTGGGCGAAGGCGGCGCCTTGTCTGTTCCCTCGAGGCTTATCTGACTTCAACTCCACAATCCACGCACCGCCTTATTGGTTTTTTTCATACTTCTAGCCCACCATACATCAACCCTTGGCCCTTCCTAGTCCATATATATTTAACTCACATCTTCATGCCTTCCACTTTCCCCTTCTCCGGCTCCCCTTCCTCGTTTTCATACAGTGGATTTGCCTGCACTTCCCTTAGCCACAGCCGAAAGCTTTTATCTTGACATTTCTCATTCATGACTCGGCACGCTGCGGCTTCCTCCTTCGTCAAATAATGTACCTTCTGAGCATCACCTCCCGCAAATGTAATGGCTTGTGCCAGCAGTCTACAGTTACTCTGCGTATAGATGGCGCGATACATGGTTTGTTCGATAGAGGCGCCAAACGTAGTGAATCCATGTTTGTGTTGTAGGACAACTGGCCGATCTTCTGACAATTTGCTAGCAAGCGCTGCTCCAAGTGATTGCGTCTTAACAAGCATATCAAAGCCTTGCTCCATGCCACCTGACGATGATGGTGCAACATTGTCAAATGTGCAAACCGGCTCGGACCCCAAGAAGCCTGCCATGTGAAATACAGGCTTAACGTCCACGTCGCCTAATGTGAAGGGTATTACGGCGTCAGAGTGGGAATGCACAACGCATTTCGCTTTTGGGAATGCTTTGAGTATTTCGCCATGAATATAACGCTCGCTATAGCCTTGTGGTGCGTTCGGGTCTACAGGAGTTGAATCTTTGACACGATAGGCAATAAAATCCTGGCTAGATTTGACAAGAGCGGGTGCGCCTGGGTCGTATGCAGCGATGATATACTGCTCAGAGTTCAGTGGGTGGCGAATCGATATATGGCCGAAAGCGTCGACGAGACCATGCTGATGAAGAATATGGTTTGCGCGAATGAGTAGCCGGAGCGCTTGCTGGAGTTGCGGCGGTATTGACATCCTTGAGGATTTGATTACCAAACTTGATAAAAGAATGCAGAGCTTTCAAAGAAGGGATGTTGTTCTCTTGTAGCCTTGGACGCTCAGGCAATCGCCGTTTCGTTTCTCACTGGCTAGCTCTTCCTTGATGTTTCATGGCTTGAGTTGAAGGCCAGGAACACTAAATCTGTACCATAGCACACGATTCTTGTGTATTAGTATATTTTAGGATATTGGCGCAAAGTTAGACCAATGATAAAACATTGTATGCGCGACGATAGAAGGAGAATGCGCTTGGGGTAACACAACGTGCGGGGACTAAATGAGGGGACCCGGACATCATATGCGATTCGCTAAGGACCCAAAAATAAAGACCAGCCAAATACAAGGCTCAGCCTAAGTTGGTGACGATATTACATCCTAAATCACCGATGACGACTCAAGGAATTGTCGTTGGCCTAGCAGCAGCAAGCCTAGCAATCTGGTATGACTTCAAAAGCTGGCAAAGCCTTGGTCCGACGCCCCTAACCACAGCACCACCCTAGCAACCCTAACACACCGCAGGAACCGGCGGCACACCTCCAACACTCCAAGGATATTTGAAAATCCGCAAATGGGGTCTTTACCTCCTCTACACCCGCCAAAACCTTCTGGACCCAACGCCCATCCCAAACACTGGACCATCATACATACAGGCCCACAAAGTACCAAAGCGAGCAGGCCCTCGGCCATCGTTGACGCGATGGACACTTCCGCAACGCCAGTTCCCTGAACCCATTACGCCAGCTGCACTGACGGCGTTACACACTCTGATGCAGGAGTTCGCCAGCAGGTATGCCGAGACGATTGAGACGCGTCCGAGCAAGACGGAAGGCGGCACCGGGGCGGCCATATACGTCAAACCCGATGTGAAAACGATCAATCCAGTTGCGAATAAGATCTTTTACGAAGTGGCGCATGTGCATCCGGCTGAGAACTCGTTGCACGTGTATGTCAGCCCCAAGGATGCGAAGATCGTAATGGGGATGGGGTGGGGGCAGAGGTTTCCTGTCACGTGGCTTGCGCCGCCGAGTTGGGTTATGGTGTATGCGCCGAGGAATGAGGAGGAGGTGGAAGTTGTGCGAGAGATTGTCAGGGCTGGGGTATGTTTCGCTACTGGGCAGGATATGGGTACGTGAGTGATGGGTAGGTTGTTCTCTTCATGTTCGAACGATTTGGTTGATTGATTGCAAGTGATTTTTGCCCGGACCAGTCATTATGTTTGAATGAAGCATGACGGAGTACAATCCTTGAGTCCTTTGAGTAAACCTTTTCTAGCTTTGGTTTTGGGACATATCAAATCATTCTCCGATCATACCCCATTTCACACTGTGTTATTCACTCTACCACAGCGGTAAAACACTTCCATAAAAACATCATTATTTTCATTTCAATAATCTCATATCTCATACATGTTCATCAGATCCTCAACTCTAGCCCCGGGCTCCCCTGACACGCCGTAATATTTCCAAAATACCACAAATGCGCATTCCCATCGAGTCCAAAATCGCCCTCGTTACCCTTCAAATTTAAAGTGCCCTGCAACACATTAATATCTCCCTCACCAACCGCCTGTCCATTGCCGCTAGTGATATAATACTCGGGCGAAATATGTCGATACCCCAGAAGCGCAGGTGGCAGCTTCGGAACGGGATCAGCTTTGTGCGTGACCCTGAACGTCTGCCCCATGCTTGAGCTAGCAAGCGCCTGGCTGATGCCCTCGAAGCCGACTTTTGGCGCGCCGTATGTGTAAAGGTCGACTTTGATGCTTTGTTGGCGGAGCACGCCGGCGGCGAGGCTGGCGAGTGCGCCGCCGAGGGAGTGGCCCGTTGCAATGACTTTGTAATCCGGGAACTGGGTGCGAGCTTTGGCAATGGTAGATACGACGTTTGTTTGAGCCTCTAGCCAGCTAGACCAGAATCCTGTGGAGGCGGCACAGTCGGAGCAAATGGTTGTGGGTGTCAAGGGAAAGTTGATGTTTGTGAGCCAGTTTCTGATGGATCTTGAGCCGCGGAAGCTTAGGACAATGAGTTTGTTGGTTGCATCTGTGGCAACGAAGCCGGTCACATCTGTTGCGATGGAGTTTTCGAATTCGGTGAGTGTATTGGTGTTTGCTTGTTCGATTCTGGGGCAATTGCCTTGGGCGCAGGTGACCTTTGTGTTGGGGCTATTGTTGTTTCCAAGGCAATAGGACGCAGCCGAATATTGACTGAAGAATTGAAGTTGGTCAAGAACGCTTGCGGATACCGCTATGGGTCGTTAGTTTGAACGCGTCCATTGTGATCGGGGCGTGAGAGAGTGGGAACATACATCGAGTATTAAGCTCGACGGGTGCTGCAGTGACAGAGTTAACTGCACCGAGTAGAATTGCTGCTAGTCGTAGGACGGAAGACATGGTTGGTTTTATCCAAGATGTCTTACAATCGAAGTCTTTCGCTTGGGTGCCACGTTGAGACCACGAACTAGGTAGTGGAGATAAATGAAGATAGCCTCACAACCCAACAAGCATTTGCCAGTGAGCCATCGCGACTTTTTATATCTTGAATGACGTTCGGATTCCGCACCTGGGCTAACCCTAGGCAAACCGAACCTAGGTGTGGTAGGTAACCCCAGTCCCTGGTCAGCACCCACATGTTCACATAACACTATCACGGAAGCTTGCCTGTTCCCAGTTCATACTCCGTACCTGCGTCGTAAATCATGCATAAAATAACTAGACGTACCTAGCAGTTTTGAGTAGGCTGAGCCTAATTTTACCCAATTGTCACTGAAGATGTAAGAGTTGGTAGATGCAGATACAAACGTAGGAGGCTGAAACAATACCTATGCTATATCTGTACCCGGAAATTTGTATACAGCCATTCAGCAGTGATATTTTCGGTTTCGGTTACCGATGATACTGTCGGGGCCAGAATTCTGATAGGGTATCAGCTGTTGCTTGCACTCAACTCCAGGCCTTTGTTCACCGCGCTGTCGCGCACGAGAGCATACGGGTACTAGACTACTTACGCTAACTGTTACCGATATTAGAAATGCCGTCGTGGTTCATGCCTGATACTGTAAAACCTGATTCGCTAGATTTAGTGTGATCTGGGGCTACCTTGTCAGCACGAGGTCGGGTCGTCTCGCTCAGCCTTGGGGGGCCAATATTTGATATCGAAAAAGGAATGATTACCAGCCTCCCTGCCGTGTTGATCGTAATGCCGCCGTCAACGATATTTAGTACTTGGACATGTATAATTCTGGTAATAGCTGCCTACATTCAAGCCAAAACTCTGCTTCGTGTATACTCACCGCGATTACATGCTCTGAACTAGAGTAGTGGTGTGGGGTAAAGGATGGCGTCCTACACCCACGCGTGACCCACGGATTACAATAGCGTCGGACGGGAATATCTTCATAGGGATTATCTTACAGACAGGGAATAACGTGGAAATCAAGAATGCTCGGTGACATAGCTCATCTCGGTTAGCGCATCGGTGGTTCATGCGGTGGTGTCGATCTCCAATACGAGGCTAAATGTGCCTTCAACTGGGAAAATGGTGGAAATATCAAGATCATGCGAAACCGCTTCCGCGGAAAATCTGGCACATTGTTTCCCTCGTGTTGCTAGCAGGTTGGTCTGCAGTCAGCTGGCAACGGGTGAACATTAGGAACAGGAAAGATCTGTGTAGATTCACTCGCCGGACTTGGCATTTGAATGTATTCGGATGTATATCTTCTCAAAGCTAATCTTTCAAAAAAAAACTTCGGCCATGTGCTGGAGCCGCGAGCTGTGCGCGTTCAGGTAGAAAATGTGGAGAACACGTGGTATACTGGAATTGCCGGGGACTAGGATCTAACGGCACAATCCTCTATCGTATCACCGAATCTTGCTGCAATAATGAATCGCATGCACAAATCTGAGGAAGAAGTTGTCGTAGAATTTACTCTGGAGGGACGAAAGGCTGAACAAGCATTTCACTGAATCTGCAAATATAATTAGTAAAAACGAAATGTTTCTCGAGTCAAGAGACTCACTTTTCAAGCTTCTCTTTACCTCGAACCTCTTCGACCAATAATGGCATTTTGACAACATTGAACTCATCATAAAGTTCTTCAATTTGATCCAGATACTTTTTCTGCATCTTCCGTCGTGCGTTGCACTGTTCACACGGGTTGTCTTTCTTGGGAAAGAGCAGCTGGTTGACGACGATGGAATGTGTGTCGATCTCGTAGCTGTTTAGTTCCTGAATCATCCGTTCGGTCTCGTACAAGCTCAAGAATTCTGGGATACAGACGCACACGAAGGTGGTCAGGTCGGCATCCTTGAATTGCCCGTTGACCTCTGAGATGGTTCCCCGTAGAGCCTCCATTTTCTCCACAAGTTCGTCGATATTTTGCCCGTTCGGGAGCCGGCCACCACCACCCAGGAAGCTGTTGAGCATAGGCCCAAACTGGCGGGAGAGCTGAGAGACTTTCGACAAAGCCTTTTCCATGACGGTAGGGAATTGGAGGAAGCGGAGGGTGTGGCCCGTGGGCGCAGTGTCAAAGATGATGACTTCATACGACATGGACTTTACTTGCTTGAGCACCTCAGCAAAGGACATAGCTTCATCGACACCTGGAATCTGTATGCTGTTAGCATTCTCCCTCGTACTGTTTTCACAGCTTTCAGCGTACACTAAAGGCGAGGTCCTGCATCATATTGCCCATGCCACCCAAGCCTGCCATGGCATCCTCCGCACTCTCCCCACCGCCCGCCAGCAGGTCCTGTATACTGCCATTTGGGTCAATTTCCATGGCGCTGAGATTGTCGAAACCATTCACTAGTCGTGCATCCTTGCCAAATTTCTGATTGAATGCATCCGAGAGATTGTGTGCTGGGTCGGTTGAAATGAGGAGGACAGATTTGCGGTGCTTCGCAAGTTGTATAGCTAGCGAACATGACGTTGTTGTCTTTCCCACGCCACCCTTGCCACCAACAAATATCCAGCGAAGGGTTTTCTGGTCGAGGATGGACTGGAGCGTCGGCGCCATGTCCGAGTCGATGACGGCCGTGGACGCCATAGTTGCGGATGGAGAGAGGTAAGGCTCGGTCACGGAAGGCTTGTGGTGCGGTCGTACAATCTGGCTTTATATGCCCGGGTTTCCAGAAGCTTCGGTGAAGGATTGTGCACGTGGCTGAGGTATAGGGCGGGAAGGCTGGCTGGTTGCGTGAACGTGAACGCGAACGCGTGGGACAGTGGCACAAAATATTAACTAGCGGGCGTCTCACACGCTTGACGTAGGTAGCCGTACTGCTTGCGTCACCCCGCCTCCTGCGCCAACACGAAGGAGATAACTGGCCAAACAGCACACATTTGAAGTCAATCTGAACAATTGCAGCCTAGTAGTTACATTGATTATGCCTCCAACCGTCCATGCAACATAAAGGCCCTGTGTCATCCTACAAGACCATCATGCGCCCAACTGGGACCATGTGCGACGACTCCCAACGCCGTACAATTGTGTCCAAGTGCTATACTAATTATATTACAAGCATCTATTTCTTCTTGCCCTTGCCCTTCGTCTTCACTCCCGATCCATTCGACACAACACTACTGGCTCGCGATGTGGATGCAGATGCCGGAGATGCCTTACCTTTGACGGCATCGAGTTGCTTGTTCTGTTACTTGTTAGCCGCTGGCCATGTATCCGCGTCCCGAGACACATACCTTAACACCGTTCTTGGCCTTCTTCTTAACAGGTTCCTCCTCCTCTTCTTCCTCCGTCTCCTCCTCGTAGGCGCGCTTGCCACCCTTACCATTCTTCATTTCATCGCCACCAAGCTCACGCACAACAGTCTGAATCAGTGTGTTGCATCGGCGTCCAATCTCTTGAGGAGTGCGGCTCAGGAAGAACCAGTCGAAGCGGAAGAGCGGCGACTCGCGAATCTCATCGCGGATTTGTTCGTAGATCAAATCACCCTCCACACCATACTTGTTAAGCATGACAAGGAGAAAGCGATCCTCTTCTTCGGTGTAGACTTTCTTGTTCGTGGTCGAAACTGTGTACTTGATGACCATCTGTTGCAAAGGCATGCGGTACATGCCAATCTTCTTCTTGAGCAGCTCTTTCTTTTGCTCAGATTGTCGAACGCGTAGCTCGCCGTCTTCCACGACGTTGAGATGCTTCTGCCAGTTGTCGAGTGTTTTGTACTTCTTCCAGAAAACTTTGGCATAGTCTGCAATTTCCTGCGCATTCTTGCCATCCACTTCTTCTGAAATGCCTTCGAAGTTCGTTCGTCCGTACTTAGCAGACCCGTTCAGGAATTGTTGCAAATCGCGCTTGTTCCACTCCGGGAATCCCTTTTCAATCAAGCGCTCCTTCTCCGCCTTTTCCTCCTCAGTCAATGGTTCGGCATTGTCAATCTCCTTCTGTGCAAGCTCTTGGTCGGCCTCGCGGGCCTCGAGATCCTCGTCAGGACCCTCAGGTAGGGGAGCCTTGAGGTTGTTTTCTTTTCGATACCAAGCGGTTTCCTTGTCTTGCAGTTCAGCTAATCGATCCGGGAAGAACTGATAGTCGTGAATGACAATTTGCTTTGGCGCACGTGGTATTCTGGGCTGTTTGTTCTCGGTTCGACCTCCTGTGACGAGAGTTTTCCTGTAATACGAATCGATACCGTAGTTCTGCTCTTTGCGCTCACGTTTTGAGGGGTTGATCCAAGTGAGACCAATGTTCTTCTTGCGTGGCTCAAACGTCTCGCCATTCCACTCATAGGTTGAATCAGAGGTAAACTTTTGTAAATCGTCAAGGCCCAGCGTCTCATACTTTTCGTTAAGCTTTTGCGTCATCTCTTCACCGCGCTTCATCATAATATCGAAATCATCGTCGGCACCTTCTTCCCCGGTCACAAGACCTATTGGGCCTTTGCTGTTGAAAACCTTCTCAGCACCGTGTTGAATCATAGTAAGAAGTTCATCCTTTGACGCCGCATTTTTAGCGGGCTGCTGCGCACGACCTTGTTGAATAACAAGTTGGTCAAGTCGAAGCTTCTGAGCAGCGCGTTCCAAAACCTTTTCCTCGATTGCTCCCTCGGTCACGAATCGGAAGACATGGACCTGCTTGGTTTGCCCGATACGATGAGCACGATCCATGGCTTGGAGATCCGCTTGCGGATTCCAATCACTGTCGAATAGCACGACAATATCTGCAGTTGTCAAATTGATTCCTAGACCACCGGCACGGGTGGTAAGAAGAAACAAGAATTTCTCCGAGCCTTCCTTGTTGTAGTCGTCAATGGCCGCAATACGATCTTCGTGGGCGGTCGAACCATCGATACGGCAGTACTGGTACCCTCGCATGACTGAATAATCTTCCATGATGTCAAGAACACGACTCATTTGCGAGAAAATGAGCACTCTGCTGCCTTGCGCCTTCATGCGTTTGAGAAGCCTGTCTAACATGACCATCTTCGCAGCATTATTGACTAGGTGTTCGTCCGTAGTGTAAGGGGGGCCAGGCTCGGCACCTTCGAATAGATAAGGATGGTTACAGCACTTTCGCAGCTGCATGACAATGTTGAGAAGTCGTGTTTTTGATTCCTTATTGCCAGCACCACCATTGACCGCATCGATGTCCTTTTCCAGAATTTTTTTATACCACTGCACTTGCATATCAGATAGACCGACGTACAAGTTGATTTCTTTTTTAGGTAGCAACGACTTCTCAACATCTGCCTTGACACGACGGAGTAAGAAGGGTCGGAGAACCTTGTGTAGTTGTTGAACAACGGCATCTGAGTCTGCATTCTGTTGGGAAAACCAATCGTCGAAGGCGGCCGAGTCACCGAAAACATCGGGAAGGAGGAAGTTGAGCAAGGCCCAAAGCTCGTGTAGGTTGTTCTGAAGCGGGGTACCTGTGATGAGTAGCCTGTTTCTTGAATTGAACAGACGAACCATCTGTGCGAGTGAAGACTCCTCGTTCTTGATACGATGTGCCTCGTCGATGATGATATACTCCCAAGCAAACTTTTTGAGATGCGACTTCTCGCGAAGAATCATCTCGTAGCTGGTGATACAGACGTCAAATTTCTCATCAACAAGTCGGTCCTTGATAAGCTCAGCACGATCATCCTTGTTGCCTTGCAACACCAGCACATTGATGTCGGGAATCCACCTCTCAAACTCTCGCTTCCAGTTGTCTAGAGTCGACTTTGGCACAACGACGAGATGAGGCCCTGAAATACCAGCGATGAAGCGAAGGTAACCAATGAAGGAAATGGTCTGCAGTGTCTTTCCGAGACCCATTTCGTCGGCCAAAATACCAGATATACCATTCTCATGGAGGGAAATCAACCAATTGAGACCCGCGACCTGGTAGTCACGCATCTGGCCGTGGATGTAGCCAGGTGACTCGCGGAAGATAGTCTCGTTGTGCCCGCCATGCTTCTCCTCGCGTACCAGCTCGGCATCTTCTTCCTGCTCAGTCTTGCGTCGCCGCTCAGCAGCCGCACCGCCTTTGCGCACCTTGCTAGCCTTTGTCTTCTTCGCATCTTCGATGTCTTGGCGGTCAATTTCGGCGAGAATCTCCTTGATGCGCGGGTTGGGGTTCGTGTCGATGAAGTGGCGGAAGAGATCTGTGAGGCCTAGCAGGTATCGAAAGCGGCGAATAGTATCATCTTCCTTTGATGCGCCCAGCCGATCGTGTTTTTTGCCGTAGATACTTTTGCGCATGTTCATGGCTTCGGCCCGCTTCTTGCGACCGTCGACTGGCGCGTCGCCTGCCACACTGCTAGCGGTCGTATTTGGGTTGGTATCTGAGTCTGTATAGTCTGGCGTGTCTTGGTAGTACTGCAAATGCTGTCAGCGCGATTCCTGTTTGTGTTCCACCGTGATGGCGAGAGCTATGGTGTTACTTACCCCAAACTTCTTGAAGCCGCCTATTTTAGTGTCTCGGTCTTGCATCTCAACGTCCTCGTTGGCAGAGACATCGGCCGTTGAGGGACCGTCAGAGTCGACATTGCCCTTGCGCGCCATTTTGCCCGTCTGGGCTGATCGCCGCGTGTAGATGTGTAGTAGTTGTTGTTATTGTGGGAGTTGCAGGAGATGGGCGCGACTAGCACTGTATAGTCCCGAGCTAGGCGCACGTTGTAGGCGATGGAATGAGCGACGCGGTGAATTGGCTAGAGACCGTCGGAGTGATGATAGGAAAGTGTAGCTTGGCGCGTTTTCCGGCAGGCCGTTATTGCCCAACGCGACGTTCTCTGGCAGGAACGACGGACCGTGCCTACTCCTTATTCGTCTGACACTAAAGCTGTCAGCACTGTTTCTTTGGACACTGCACACATCCACGCGTCACCATCATTTACCCTGATGTATTGCTGGAAAAATTTACTTATAATGACCTCTCAACGCGACCAATAAGCGCGACAGTCTGTATGACGTCAATATGCCAGATTTTATGTGGTGTAGCATTATATTCATATCAACTCTCGCCTGCCTTCGCTGCCAGTGCGGTCGCCCACCATTCTCTATATCAATATCCTCACGATTCGACATTTCAATCATTCATGACCCAACACCTCATCAGTATTCCATGAACCCCCTTCTTAGCAAAATTTCCCCACCAGTAACCCCACTCCTTCCTGCCAAGGCCGTCTTAAGTATGCCCGCGGCATATAACTTCTCTACCAAACTGAACAACATACCATCACATCCCTTAGCCGCCATCAGATTTACCGTCACAGGTAAGTACTCCACATGCCCTGTAATCGTGGAATTATACGGCGCCTCACCAATTGGAACCACAAAATCCGGGACCTCAGCCATGATACTGATACGACTATCTCCAAATCCAAACGGCACACCAGGTTCATTGGGGTATATATTTCGTGGTGAGGCTTGAGCCGTGGATCCAACATAGGTTACCAGTGACTCGGAACATGTGGAGGTTGATGGTACGATGAACTTTGAACTGACCCAGTCCATGAATATGGTCTTGTTGGCTATGGCTTCTTCCACGGGCGTTGTTTGGCTGTCACCCCAGCCCCAGCGCGCGAGTGGGACAGGATTTACAAAAGGTCGACGGCCATCGTGCTTGGCTGCGTAGTCGGCGTAAAACGGCTTGCGAACAAGTTCGGTTTGTTGCTTGGCGATCAGCAGTGCATACGTGGTGTTCATGATGGTTGTGAGGGGCGCGAGAGTGGGATTATCCTCGCTAAAGGACGTAGTGACGTCGTAAGCTGATACATTGGCCTGAAGGAAGTTGGTGAGGTTTCCAAGAAAGTTTACCAACAGCTGATTTGCAGGACTGTTGGCTGAAGTCGGCCAACTGAGCGTTTTAATCTTCTTGGGAAACGTGCTCGAGACAGTGATGTTGGAACCGTACATAGCCTGTGCAGCCTGCATCCAGACAACGGGATCACGAGCCAAAAGACCAGGTGTGTCGAGTGTTGGACTGAGCGGCATTGTGTGCTCCAGTGCGACTAGGCCATGCGATGGCCTGTTTCCGTATAGGCCTTGTACTTGGGAGGGACCGCGTACGCTGCCGCCGGTATCCGAACCAAGTGTAACATCCAGCCAGCTATACGATGCAGCACCAGCACCTCCCCCAGCTGAACTGGATGACGTGTCCTGGTACCCATCGCCTCTGGGATTGAACGAGTCGTGATAGTCAACCCAATCAGCTGTAGGAGTTTCGCCGTTGGCAAACTGAGATGTGATCATTTTACCAACAATTACGGCCCCAGCATCAATGAGGTTCTGAACAGGAGTTGCTGTGTTTTTGGCAGGGGGGTATAGCCAATACCACGCTCGGTTTCCATTGCTCGTCCTTAAGCCTTTGATATCGTAGATATCCTTGATACCAATCCTAACACCGGCCAATGGCTTCTTGGCTGTCTTTGTAAAATACATGCGTGAGGGCACAGCTATCGCAAGTTTCTGTCCAACAGTACTTGCTGGAAGCACCGAGTAGGATCCATTGCTGTTGGCGGTACAGGATTCGGTGAAAGCTCCTTGTATATCCGAAAAGAGTCTCCAGGCTTCGTAGATATGCCCAATTGAATTGAGAAAGTAAGGTCCTGGATTGAGTGGGCTTGACGCAACACTGCTAAGTGTGATATATGAGGAATTCATAGCTTTAAAGCCTTGATAGTAGACCACTGAGAACCGTCAGCTAATAGCTTAGATGCATACAGAGATAGAGACACGTACCATCAAGAAAACCATCCTGCCATACATCGTCCTGGCTGTAAGTTGTTATGTCTAAAGTAGCATTGCTGGCAACCACTGTCATTGGTACAAACATAGCATCCTGGAACAAATCTTGTATTTCTTCACAGCCAACACTGGCCACTGGTTTGGGAGGTAGGAAATAGTCAACATCGTTGACGTTCACTATAAAGCCGGTAGAAGAAACGGCAGCCTGAACGCTCGATGCAAAAACAATGAAAGCGACAGCTAGATTGTGGAGGCTCATTTTCATCCCAGAATTGCTCAAGGAACCAACGACTACAAAAGCGCATGATGAGAAGACTCAGAGCGAGCTTTATACGCCGGGCATCGGCTAGCAACCATGCGAATTCGGCGCAGAAGTCCACCTACCCTGCCTATCGTGGCTTTTGGTGTAATCTTAGCGTCGAGGTGTTGCTAGGTACGGTAAATGACGATGGACGCAAATCGTACTACAAAATTGCGCTTAGTATCCTGCAACACTGTGACTAGTACCCCATGAAATCGTTCTAAGTACTGGCGTAATATCGTTTGGGAAAGCCAAGATGTTTTACAGACCGGTTTCTGCCACGAGCTACAAGGCTAGATAAGTTGTCGATAAAATGAATAGGCAGATAACATGCGCCGGCGCATCCGTTAGAGTGAGACATGCCGCTTGTACTATGAGAATACGTAAGAGGATTCAAGGTCGGCGAAAAAACGATTATTGATATCAAATCTCACAGCCTTTATCTTCGGAGAGTGGATCATCATGGCAGTTCGGTAAGCGACGGTAGCCACGCTAGCGACTGGGGTACGTAGCACGTTTACCAGGTATACCGGCCGCAATATTATCGTGATTGGGATTTTGACGAGATGAGGGTAGTCTGGTTCTGTGATATTTTGTGCATTGTTGTATCTTTGCAGCTATGACGACATTGTCTTCAGCGCGACTTCCAGCTTCAGATTCGGACCAATGGCCTTGTTATTTGAGATCGAATACAGCTTACTGCTTCTTCTTTACATTCCTGTTCTGGAAACCCATACCATAGACGTACACCAACGAGCCACCAAGATAAGCAGAGAAAAGAATGGCTGGCAAAGCCAATACGGTACTGATCAGGATGTTCCCTGCGCTCGGCGTAAAGCCGGGAGTGCCTCTCCTACTCCACCAGTTGTACAATGTGCTGAAAGCCGCGATGTCGTTGATTATGGCGTGCACCACGCCAATTTTCGCCTTTTTTGAAGAAAAACCGTCGCGCTGGATGACGGGCGTGAGCTGCTGAGCGCCGGTGATTACAGCCGGTACCGTAAAGAGAAGAGTAAGAATTGTCGTGTAGTATGACAGGGTCGGGAACATGCTAGGCGGTATGGCGATCCCAAGTGTCTTGACTATTCAGATTAGTAAATGACAATCAGTTCGAATCAGATTGTGATACGTACAGACAGAAGCTACCGCCGTCGCCGTAGGAGCATACGTGGACGCGAAATACACGGCATCAAGCCCTCCTGTCAACAGAGTGGTGGTGATGGGGAAATGCACAGTCGCCGGATGCGTGGGATGGCTCATGTTGGAAACTGCGTGATCAATTCTTCGATGAGTAGGCCGTTTTATGGGTGTTGAGAGATGATTACTCTAGTGCTGCACCAGTGTGGCCAATCAGCATTCCGGGAAATGTCAGGCATTCCGAACGCGGCCAGCTTGCCCTGTCGTCATTGATCTTTCGAGGCCGACGCGATTTGAGCATCCCAAATAGGTTAAGTCTGGGGCCTATGTGGCTGGGCATCCTATGATCAACAAAACGGCCGAGAATCGCAACATGCTCGCAACTTTTCATACCCATGGACTATAGGAAAGGCGTTGAGCCGAAATATGACTGGCATGCGGACCCATACTGGCGTAACCGCCGACTGTCGCCTGCGCAGATACAGATTCACGATGTTCGCCTTGAAGGGGGGCGACGAGATGTCGGTCCAATGCTCGAGATGAGCGAGACGTTGACTTCGACTTTATTATCGGATCTCCTGGAAAGAGACAACTTGGCAAAAAGCATACCAGTTGAAGCAGTGGCGAAAAACCATCAGGCACAGCTAAAAAGCCTCGCAAATGAGTTCGGATGGATGAATTGCCTCAGGAGTAATAACGTACAAAACAATACGTCGGACTCGAAAGCCTGGCGCAAATGTCGCTGGATACATATTTCGAGCAAATTCTCCGACTACTTACCTGGTTGCTTACTCGGTCTATCAGACTGGAGCAAGAACCCTGGTCGGACGGCGGCGGTGTTACGGCAGTTAGAACATTGCATAAATCAGCATGAACGCTTCTCAAAACACGGAAGATACTTTGCGCCATTCTTTCAATATCTAGAAGAAGAACATAATGGTGAAGAAGACAAGGAAGATGGCCCGATGCTACTTAGCGTTCCCTTCTTGGATTGGACAGTTGAAGGAGAAACGCCCGAGTTGCGATTCCAAGTCGATCGGAGAGAAGGCTACCAATCATCAAGGAGCTCTTCGCATCTCCTACGATCAATTTTGCAGCACTTTTATCGCCTTGAGGACACTGGTGATCGAGAACCACAGCAGGTCTTTACAAAACATAGGCCGTGGACCTCTGATCGCAACTTGGATCTCAAAGTACGAAGATGGTATGGCCATTACCCAACCTCACTTAATGTCGACGAACTTTGGATTCTAGTAATCGATGCCCGCCATGTGGTGACATTTTCCAGTAATCAATCATGGAAGTCACGGTGGCCCCCATTACAACTCAGTGCGCGGATTCTCGAGATCTCATTTCGAGGTATTCGGAACGCATTGATCAACACGTCGAACAAGCATAACGAGCAAGACTACACTTCCTCAACACATGTTATTGCGGCACTGAGCGGTGCTCTTGGTATGCTTCATCGAAGTTTTTGGACAGACATAACTCTGTGTCTTTCCGATAGATATGCTAGCTATCTTGGTCATCTACAATATCGTCTGCACCGCAGCCCCAGTACAAAACTCGTCATGGACCTTCTTCAAGTCCAAGAAGAGCTCAATATCATTATCTCGATCATGGAACAGCAAATGGAGCTAGTGAGTAACCTTCAAGGTGACAAAACCCCAGGGCGTGCTAAACGCTTTTCCCACGACGCACCACAACGTTATCGTTTGCACTCTCTTGGTTCGCTCCCACCGGAAGATGTTGCAACATACCGCCAGATATCCTTTTCACGCCTTTCTGACCCCGCCGCGCAACTGCTAGAGAATCTACGACGCGAATACACTGACCTCGTTGATCTCCGTGAAAACAGCAATGCACTGATCAATCGCACCATCCAGCTCGTTAATATTCGCCTCGAAGATCACGGCAAAGCAATTCTTGTCTTCACCATCGTTACCATCGTCTTCCTTCCCCTCTCATTTATATCCTCCTTCTTTGGGATGAACTTTTCTGACATAAGAGACATGACTCAAACACAACGCTTGTTCTGGATAGTTGCTGGGAGTGTGACGGTTGCAACTGTGGGATTTAGCACGTTTCTGGCGTTTTATGGCGGTGCTATTATGGAGTGGTTCGTGACTTGGAGGGAGAACCGGAGCAAGAGGCTGAAAAAGAGGATGGCAGTCAAGCGTAGGGGACTGGAAATGCAGCCAAATCAAGTAAGGAGTTTTGAGGTACTGGACGTGCTGAGACCGAGGATGACGGGTGGATCTTGAAGTTGGAATAGTGTGTGCATACTTCGTCGCTTCTTGATGTTGGATAACTAAGGGAAACACCATGTGCTACGTCGCTCCAGGCTCGCGGGTCAAGAAATATGTCAGTAACCATTAGTATCATAACTGCCCGCTAGTAAGCTTCTCAAATTGAGGACGCATTCTATGTCCTTCGGATCTGAAATAAAAGCGGCACCGCCCTAATTCTATGCGAGATTGGAATAAAAGCAGCTAAGCGAATGATATCATGCGTTCGAGCAAAAATGTTAAATTAACGTCGTCAGTAACCAAATTATCAACTCGAATAAGATGAACAGGACAACACCACAGATTGACTACCATTCGCATTGCATACACACCTCATTACGAGCTCAACCCACATCATCACATATAAAGCCTTTACGGCACACCGCTCTCACTCGCGCACACCTAATAATCCGCATTCCAAAGCGGCTTCGCCGTGTAGCCCACCACCCTATTGTTACCCAAGCGCAAGCACTGGCCCAATTCCGCGCCCTTAACAACCTTAAACGGCTCGCCCTCATACTTCAAGTTGTCATAATAAAAGAATTCCCACGCGCCTTCCGCCGCGGCGATATTCATGTACTCCCAGATATAATGGTACGGAGGGTTGGTAGGGATGTCTGAGGTGACGCACTTGCGCGGTTCTCCTTGGCCGCTGATGACGGCCTTGTAATCGGGGCACTTGCCCCCGTCGACGGGCCCTGAGAAAGACTTGCAGACGTTGGTGCTGGGGGCATAGCAGAAGCCGCCGCCCTGTCGCACGTTCCAGCTTGGGTCTGAAGGGAACTTGACGGTGCTGACGGTGGCCGGGGGCTTGGGTGTGCGGTTTAGGTCTGAGAGGAGGAAGCCCGAGTAGACGTTGATGTGCTCGGCTGTGGATGGTTAGCTGGTTTGTTTGGCGTGCTTGGGTGCAGAGGGATTCTCACCGAGGTTGATGCTACTGACTGGGCCGAGGGCAGGGTATGTTGTTTTGCTGCATTTACAAGTCAACACTAGGTCACTAGTGACCTTGCAGTCTACACAACGGTCGAAGCCTGTTTCTGGGCCGCTTTGTCCCCACTAGTGTGAATTAGCAACGTTCATATTGCCGGCTTTGCCCTTGCCATTGAGACGTACCGAAAGTCTGTCATTTTGAATTCCAACATTTGAGGGGAGGAACACGGTGCTCTCAATGCGTGTCGTCGCGTCCTGGCCTGTCAAGCACTCTCCCATGAGATACGCTCCTGATAGGCGAATGTTAATGCAGTCCTTTATCGAACTAGCAGCAGTAGGGGCTGCATTTATGGCGATAGGAGTCAGAGCAAGAGCACTGAGGAGGAGCGAGTGAATTGGCATGTTGGGCAAAGCTATCTGAAGGTCGAGCTGGGGTCAGTACCTTGGTTCGTGGCTCCCAGATACTTTATATCTGTGTTCACGCAAGCAAGTATCACGCTTTAGTTAACTTGAATCCGCTTTTGCACGGTGTATGTGGCGTATGGGGTAATTGCGCCATGTGTGTAGCAGGGATGAAATTCAACCCTGGTCAGCCAGAGTTGTAATATCTACTCAATAGGTATCCGGCTTCCTCTCAGAGGTTCAACCCTAGAGACAGGTATGTGGCGAACATGCATTTAGCAGCATAATTCAAATAGCCTTGAAAGAAAACTCAGGAGACGCCGATTGCATGATGAAGTGATCCAAAGAGGCACCAAGACCTTTCCCCAACGCAGATGGTTCCTACTTCTTATCGTAGTCGTGATGTTCCGGCCACAAATCTGTGCCCTTCCAAGGTTTGCATGGACTAGATCAACGACCATATGCGATTTGCCAAGGGCTATCCAAGATCCACTTACAATAATCGTTTCGTGCCTTGTTTACACCGTGTTCGGCAATTGTAAGGACGCCACCCCATATTATACTAGAGATTGTCCATTAGTACAGGGAAGAGCAGCTTGAACATCGCGTGGAGGAATAGAAAGTCTTCCGCTTGTATAGTCGGCCGTCCCGCGTGAATAGCTGCTTCTTTGAGGCCTGCGTGTACATTGTTAGTGAAAGCTACCATCGAATTCACATTTACAAACGTTTTGTGGCTGGACCAACACTTCGGATACTCTTTCGATTGCGCTCAGCACCGCGTTTGGCAGCTGTATAACCTTACAAGCCATGGCAAGCTCGTGAATAGTACGTTGTAGACTTACTGGAGAGCTAGGAAGATAAGGTTTTGGTTTGCACAAACGCACTTTTTAGGCGCAACTGCTGATGATCTTAGTAGGTATCGAATGAGGCCAAGGCGATCAAGAAGTTAGCTACGCACTGCCAAAACCGAAGTTGAGCTTCGCGTGCATCCACCCCGGAGCTCTAGAAGCTATGATTACATTGGAGTCAACCAAAAGTCGGGAAGAGTTTGCAATATACTTGTTTTGATGACGCCGCCTTTCAACCTGCTCTTCGCATATCTGTTTTTCTGATAGGTACTGCGATATGTTGGAGCCATTTTAGGCGTGTAGCTGAAGCGGAGAGGAAGCGGCAGAGGTGGCGGTGATGACACGGGAGCAGAAAGATATTAGTGTAAGCCTGAAGTCTTTGAGTAAGGCTGCAAGGCCATCCCTTGAAGCGAGAAGATTTCTCACTTCCATCAGTGAGTGAGGTGAGAGAGTGTGATTGAAATAGTGGGAGCGTAGCGTTATCCAGAGTTATAAGAGATGCGAATGTAACTCGGCACTGCGAGAACCGCGGAGCTCACTTCCTCACCTCGCGCGAGTAAGTATATCCTTGCATGCGGGAACCCACGCCAAAACAACCCTTCGTCATCATTCTCCCAGTCTATACCTTGGTGATTATCTCTCTTTTACTATTTTCCTAATTTTTTTCTCAGTTTTCGATATAAATACAATGAATTTCCTAAAAGAGGAAATATTGGGGCATAAAATTCGAGACGAGGTGTTAGTATGAATATATTTAGACTCATGGTTCGTTTGTAGTCTTCTAAATTCAAGGAGAAAACCAATCGAGTTGTGCAAGAACGTGACGGGGGGGGAAAGAATTGATAGTAGCACAAGTATGAAATAGGAACGCCGTGGTATAATATTCGCATATCGGTCGTCTATCGCGGTCGTGATTCATGTATGGTCCTTCTCTAGGCTTTTGTTCGTTTAGTCCTCGTCCTCCAGCTTCTAATACCTGCATCGATCTCATCTCTAGTCACACCATCTCTGATGAGCCACATGGTAACACCTAGGACTTCGACGTTCTTATTTCTGCTCTCGTCATCAAAGAAAAGCATCTCGTCGTACTCGATACCGCTATCTCTATGTATCCGATTGAAGTGCGTTGTCTTGCTACCCGGGTATATTTGCATGTGTTGGAAGTAGTCTATGGCGCGCCCTGAGGAACCGGAGGCGCTTGGTATTTTGAGAAGCTTCAGCATTTCGCGGCCTAGGTCTGGTGCAGATGTGCGGGATGCGACACTGATGAGGATAGATTTTGCTTTTAGCTGGATTTGGATGAGTTTTGTGCTTTATTCCATGGACATGTGGGCACGCATACCGCCTCTAGTATACCTCCGACATCGCTGTAGAAGCTGTAGCCTTCGCTATATCTGTCTTTAACCTTCAGGCCTCCCTCCACTGCCTTGATTGGCCCAGTCACATGTGTGTCCACCCAAAACGGCCAAAGAGTGTAGTCGAGATCAAAGACGACTACTTTCGGGAGTGGCAAACCATCTGTGAAAGTGGATGGCCACGGTGTTTTCTCGGGCGGCGATGCGGTCGTTGTCGTTGTCGTGAGTGTCTCTGTTGACATGGACGGTGCACCGTTGCGGCGGGGCATTGTGAGACCTACTAGCAGCAAAATAAAAACAATAAAAACACGATGATAGGAAAGGCAGCACTGGCGGAGGGTCACGCAAGCTGGAAGCATGGTATGTAACGTGGCCATCGTTATCGTCTCGAGATTGAGGCTTATCGATAATCGGGTGTGGCGCGCCCCGGTGACGTCACGCGTGAAGGTCGCGTGCCGTACACGTGCTGTGTTGATTTCAGTGCTACCTGCCCCGTGAACAAAAAATTAGGCCTACAGCATGAACATATCTAACTGCTTTCCCTAAACTGAGCTGCGTAAGCTGACCATGTTGCTAAGACTTGTCCAAGACGTTCGGGATTCCTCAACAGTTGTAGAATGCTACCTAGAACGTCATTTCGCCATGCAGCGGCATTCTGAAATGGAAAAAGCTCCCAACTGCAGCCTATGTGATCAAAAGTGGACCCCGAGTCCAATAAATCTGCTCTCCCTTGAATCGGCCTGGGCTTGCCGCTGGATATGCTCTACTCGGTCGAACTGAACATGTTCGCAATCAGAATTACAGGCTGGTCATCTCGTCTCAAAGGAGATGGAGCAATCATCAAAGCCTATTTGCTTGCATTGATGGGCGCTAGAGGATCCTTTGGAAAGTTACTCGCAAGCGGCAAACTCTGGAGATAGGTATGGACTGGGATGGAATATTGAGCGGATCACATCCGTTTCAGGTATGCGGGTCTTTATCTCCGCAATATCATGATCAGAGGGCAGTTACTGCCGATACCGTTGCCACGCAAGAAGGAGTACAGGGTACCCGGCGTGAGAAGGCACGAGACTTGTGTTCCATGCACGGCATGGCGTAACGCTCTAAGCGTCGCGTGCCTCACGATGCTGGACCCGGTACAGGAGCGCACGCGAAAAGGAGATCTCGACAGATGGTGATCGGATCCGTCACCTAGGATGATGAGGGGTCTGAGATTGCGGTTGGAGTCGTCAGCCACTAAACGCATGTGACGCGGGTGTTGACTGCATCGCTAAAAAGCTTAGCTCGGGTGGCTGCTCAAATCATCCCCGTACTCAGTTCACACGAGCCCTGCAAGTGATGCGCCCACAAGCCTGTTAAACGTCACCACCATGTTCAGACACACGCACTCGGGACCTCCTTTTCGCTGCAGACAGTCTGCCCAGGCTCAACGTGCAAGGAGGAACGTGGAGTCAAGAGCTCGACCAGGTCAAGACCTGCTCTGGGCACCTATTCGGGTGTCCTGCCCTGATGATCGCGTTTCGAGGCCGCCCCTGACAGATCCATGGCCAATACAGCCGCGTGCCCCACGGGAACGGTACGTCCTGACGTTTTTGTCTCGACCAAATTTCCCCAGGTCTTCTAGGAAGGTGTGAGCTACCTCGAGGCGCTTGTAGCAATTCTAATTCCACGACAACAACTATGTCGACCATACACTATCCTTTACCACCGCAGCGCATACGCGCCGGCCATAAGGCCCTGGAAGTAGTCCTGGTCGTCGGTGATTCGCGCTATAGTTTCAGCGGTATATTGGCCATTTGACGGTTAGGACACGCCCATGTTAATCTCTGGCCAGGCGAGTAGCCGCAACACCCTTGCTACCAAGGATCTGGGGAACGACTATTTTCACCTAGGTATCATGCGGTAGGGGCACAGTACATCTAAGGTAGCATACGTAGCCCTCACTGGGTTAAGGGCAGGTTACTTTCGGTCTAGTCTTCGAATCGTTGGGTGATATTTCAAGATTCACTACAAACGCACCAAGCGGTCTTCGCCGCCAATATAAAGACCTCGTGGGCGCCTCAGTCTTTCGAAAAACGCCTCTTCTCAACCACCCGACTGTGATAGAAGATGCTCAATTCACTGCTTCTGGCGCTCGCCTCGTGTGCGAGCCTGGGTGCTGCAGTACCCTTTCCACATCACACTGTCCATACCAGCGCACTTCAAGCCCGAGCCGCTGATCCTAACGCCTGTCCTGGATATGCCGCCTCGAACGTAGTCAAGACCGGTTCGAGTCTTACCGCAGACCTCACCCTCGCTGGGGACGCCTGCAACGTCTACAGTGACGACCTCAAGGATCTCAAACTAGTCGTTGAATATCAGACCAGTAAGTACTCAAGATCTCCCCCCTGTATTCCGCAACCCTAATTGTAAAGCGTTCCCGCAAACAGCGCGCTAATGCAAGCCAGATACGCGTCTTCACGTCAAGATCTTCGATGCTGGCCTTGAGGTTTTTCAGGTGCAAGAAGAGATTTTGCCCCGTCCCAAGAATGAGGAGGCTGCTGCTTCTGGCGCGGCCCTGGAGTTCAACATTGTCGAGAAACCATTTTCCTTCGCCGTTAAGCGTAAGGAGAATGGTGAAGTACTATTCGACACGTCATCGGTACCACTGGTCTTCGAAAAGCAATACATCCGCCTGCGCACCAACCTTCCCAAAGACCCCAATCTCTACGGCCTTGGCGAGCATAGTGATTCTTTCCGCTTCAGCAAAAATTACCAACGCGTTATGTTGAATTCGGAGTCACCAAACATCCCTAACAAGGCTAATCTCTATGGCTCGCACCCTGTATATTTTGATCATCGCGGCGACAAGGGAACCCATGGTGTCTTCCTTCTCAACTCAAGCCCCATGAACATTGATATGGCTCAGGATAAAAGTGGTACTCAATACCTGGAATACAACACTATCGGAGGTATCATCGATCTTTACTTCATGGCTGGTAAGCAGCCCGCGGATGTATCTAGGCAGTATGCAGATGTTGTTGGCCACTCTGCGATGTATCCTTACTGGGCTTTTGGCTTCCATCAATGCAAATACGGCTACTGGGATGTCAATATGGTTGCTGAAGTGGTTGCTAACTATTCAACCGCCGGAATCCCACTGGAAGTCATGTGGACAGATATTGGTAAGAGTCCTTGCTTATTGTAACCAAGATATACTAATCAGGTGGCTATAGATTACATGAACCTTCGCGAAGATTTCACAACCGATGCTGAACGTTTCCCACTCTCCAAGATGCGTGAGCTGGTCAGCACTCTTCACCGGCGGGATCAGCGCTACGTCCTTATCCTTGATCCTGGTATTCATGCAGTTGGCAATTACACGCCATACCAAAAGGGACATGAAATGGATGTCTTCCTTAAGCACGCTGATGGCACGGATCTTCTCGGGGTTCAGTGGCCTGGCGCTGTAGCTTGGCCTGATTGGTTTGCGCCGAACACGCAGAAGTGGTGGACTGATGAAATCGAAAGCACCTTTAGCAAGGATACTGGCATTGACCTTGACGGTCTTTGGGTCGACATGAATGAGGCTTCCAACTTCTGTGAAAATCAGAATAAGTGTAATGCGCGCCAAAAGGAGATCGACGAGGGAATCCCACCGCGCCCAACCAATGCTCCACGCCCTAATACGGGTCGCCCAATTCCTGGTTTTCCTGCTTCCTTCCAGCCTGGATCATCACTTCAACCTTCAGTCAAGGCTCGTGATGTTGAGCCATTCGAGTCTGGCTCACGGCGTGCAACTCACATCAACAGCCGTGAGGCAGGTACGTCAAAGGGTTTCCAAGACCGAGAGTGGTTTTACCCCTCGTATCATATCCAGAATCACCGTGGTAACCTGACGGATTTCACTATCTTCACCAACACCTCAAACTACGATGGGAGCCGACAGTACGATACGCACAACTTCTACGGCCACATGATGGCACATGCAACCCAAGCTTCTATGCTCTCGCGTCGACCTGGACTCCGGCCCTTCGTTCTTACTCGGTCTACCTTTGCCGGTACTGGCCGCAAGGTCTCACACTGGTTTGGTGACAATCAATCTAGCTGGGAACACTACCGTACATCTATTCGTCAGATGCTTTCTTTTGTTTCTATGCATCAAATGCCGATGGTTGGGTCTGACATTTGCGGCTTCAACGACAACGCGGAGGAACACATGTGTGCACGATGGGCCATGCTTGGTGCCTTCCAACCATTCTACCGCAACCACGCCGAACTTAGTACGCGACCTCAAGAGTTTTATCAGTGGCCAAGCGTTGCTGAGGCGGCAAAGAAGGCTATTGATACACGGTACAAATTACTCGACTACATTTATACCGCTCTCTATCATCAGTCAAAGGACGGTACACCGATGATCAATCCTCTATTCTTCCTCTATCCAAATGACTCGAACACATTCGGCATCCAACACCAGTGGTTTTATGGTGACAGTCTACTCATCTCGCCCGTCACTGAGGACAACTCTAACACTGTTACCTATTATCTACCCAAGGGTGTTTTTTACAATTACTGGACAGGCGCAAAGGTTGAGGGCCAGGGGGCGAATGTTACGGAGTCAAACCTCTCATACTCTGACATCCCGATCCACGTTCGTGGCGGCAGCATTATCCCACAACGTGCGAATAGTGCCAATACAACCAAGGCTCTACGACAACAACCTTTTGTTGTTTTGATCGCACCTGACGCGGATGGCAACGCAAAGGGCAGCTTGTACCTCGATGAGGGCGAGCACATTGACCAGCCCGATGCTACTGAGGTCCAATTTACTTACTCCAACGGCAAGTTCAGCACTTCCGGCACATTTGGATACACGGGTGCAAGTGGCGAGAGCGTTGAGGTTTCCCAGGTTGTAGTCCTGGGACAAGAGAACACCGGTTTTGCAACTGGCTCGTTTGACTCGACCAAAAATACCGTCACCGTCAAAGGACCATGGAAGCTTAGCGGCTCTTTTGGCTTCCAGATTTAGACTTTTCGAACCATTGGATTGGTTCACTGCATAGAAAGTGGCGTTTGGGGTGCATGGATTGGTGTGACAGCATTTGAACGGAGTTCTGGGACATTTTTCCAGAGGACTTGTTGCTAAGCTTGACATTGTTGTCATTCATAGTGCATCACCATTGTTTCCCTCGTTGATATACCTAGATAGGGGGTTACACTTAGTAATTAGTAGACAATAATTACATTTCCTTGCTCTCACTTTTCGCCAGTTTGCACTGGGTTCTACCCGGCACATGCATCAAATATTGCAAACATTCCTTTGGTTCCCTTACCACCTGGCTGCTGCTCCGGAGGTGCTTTATTGTGCAACCACATCCGGTGGTAATCTATACCAGCATAGTCCCAGCCCAGCTCTTCAAACACCTTCTTACCTTCCGCATTCGAGCCAAATACTTCAGCTACAAACGTACCTTCGAGTGTATGAAAGTCACTCATCAATTTGCGCAATAGCTGCCGGGCTTGCGAGTACGTCGCCGCATACAGCGGGCCAACCCGAGCTCCCTCCTGGCACCGACGCGCGTATACAAAACCCGTGAGTTCACCATGGGTTTTAATAGCGAAGCCCAATGCATGGGGACGAGCCGCAAGTACACCCGTAGCCCAGTACGCCGACCGATCCAGCCCGGTATGTTCGCAATCTAGTCTCGCCAACGCCTTCGGATCAACGTCTCGCAAGTCTTCCAACTCAACAGCGTCTTCGTGACCCCATGTCACCTCAATCGGCTTGTTACGAGGCGACTCCCGCGTCATGATCGGGATCCTAGCATAGTCTTTAAAGCCGCGGCGTGTATATGTCTGCACTTGCTCTTCCACGCCGTCAAGGCCAATGACGGAAGTGTCTGCCTCGCGGAACCGAAGCTCCATCTCCTTCCACAATTCGCGGCCCAGGCCTTTGCCGCGGAAGGCGGCGTCCATGACGAAGAAGGCGACCCAGCCCGTGTTGTTGGGGTAGATGAATGGTATTACCATGCCTTGTGGCGTGCTTGTTGATTCTGGAACGAGAAGTAGCCAGTTCTTTCCTTTGTGAGCTACTTCATAATGGGTTTTGGCATCGTCTGCGGCGCGGTTCTAGGAGTTGTTAATTCGAGTTGATGGTTTGAGGGGTATGGATATGCGAACCCAGCCTAGCTCTTGCATTAAGGGCCACCAGAGCGATTTGGCTTCTTCGAGATTCTTTGCGGAGCGGACTACATGCTTAGGTGCTGTGGAAGACATGAAGAAATGTGGTTTATCCCTAGTATGATCGTGCTTGGGGGGTTTTATGGTATGAATGTGTTGGGAACTTGGTATATGCTAGCTGAATCCAACGGTGGACGTGATAGAGGCGGTTGTAAAGCCAGTAAGCACTGCAGGTACGATGCAAGGAGGGGCAACCGAGGTACTGCGCCATTCTAAAAGAGGCGATGATGCAAACAAATTACGAACAGCAGAACCGGCAAGAGTGAAGCCCAGGGCTCTTCTTTCTCGACATTTTAAATTAACAAGTTTACAGACGAAAAACGCACTTTTATGATGTCTGTGTGGTGGAGTCTTTCATGACTCGCGCCGATTTGAACAAATGACTCATGCATTTGTTCTTCACGATTTCCCCGCAACACTCCGGCAATCTTCACTCACACTGCGCCAAAATGCCACCGACTTTATGTGTGCTCTGCCACACAAACCGCGCCCTGATTCTCCGCCCCAAGGATCACTCCAAGCTCTGCAAAACTTGTTTTATCCGCGTGTTCGAGACCGAAATCCACCACACCATCACCTCCAACGCGCTGTTCACACGTGGTGAGAAAATTGCCATCGGCGCCTCGGGTGGCAAAGACAGCACTGTCTTAGCTAGCGTCCTCAAAACGCTCAATGAGCGCTATGATTACGGGCTCGATTTGATGCTACTGTCGATAGACGAGGGTATAAAGGGCTACAGGGATGACAGCCTGGAGACTGTAAAGAGAAATGCGGAGCAGTATGGGATGGATTTGACTATTCTTGGATACGATGAGCTGTATGGATGGACAATGGATCAAGTAGTAGAGCAAGTGGGAAAGAAGGGAAATTGCACATACTGTGGCGTGTTTCGACGCCAGGCGCTGGATCGTGGGGCGGCAAGATTGGGTGTAAGGCACGTCGTCACAGGCCACAATGCTGACGACGTTGCGGAGACTGTATTGATGAACTGTAGGTTTAATGTCCTGGTGTTTGAATTGTTGCGCTGATGAAAACAGTGCTGAGAGGCGACCTCCCTCGACTTTCACGAACGACCTCGATTGTCACTTCTACGCCATCCGCATCGAGTGACCCGTCTTCGAATACCAATATAAAACGTAGTAAACCTCTTAAATACGCGTATGAGAAAGAAATTGTCCTCTATGCACACCACAAGAATCTCGACTATTTCAGCACCGAGTGCATATATTCGCCAGAAGCATTCCGGGGGAGCGCGCGAGCCTTGATCAAGAACCTTGAGCGCGTACGGCCAAGCGCAATCCTAGACGTTGTAAGGAGTGGAGAAGACATGGCTCGACTTGTACCAGGAAGTGACGAAGGATGTGCGGGGTCATGTTCCAGCAAAACAACGGTTGTCGAGGAAGAAGAGGGCGGATGTGGAAGTGCAAACGGAAGGACAGTCGGTGGAGATATGGCGAAGATGGAAATGCAGTTGTCGCAGAACGATGTGGCGGCAAACAACAATCTCGAAGTCGAGATCACATCATCTGGCGCCCACCAGGCCAAGCAACACAACCGCCATGACAGTGGCGCCGTCCCTCCCACAAATGGCAAGAAAGGGAAGAAACTTGTAGCCCCTCGGAAAACAAACAAGCAAGTCATGGGCCAATGTAAAAGATGCGGCTATCTTTCAAGTCAAGAAGTTTGCAAAGCCTGTGTGCTATTAGAGGGTCTCAACAAGGCGCGGCCCAAGAACAAAATCGAGGTTGGGTACGAGGCGGAAGACTTGCAGCAGAGAGATCAGGGCGCAGATGGCATCGCGGCTGCTACGCAACGAACAAGCATCGGCGGAGACTGAAGGCAACGTTATTGAACTAACACTTCACCCCGGCGGGACCACCACAATCATGAGCAAGTCGTAGCGACATCTTGGTAAGATCATGCCTGGCGATATCGTGTCGCTAACGCGCCCGTACCGAAGCCTCACGTGCGGTTGAGACAGGTGTGCATGGCACGTGTGAGTCGCGAACCAACATGACACTGGCATTCATCAGATGCGGTTGCTGTCTCGGCCTTGATATCACGATGCCATGGGAGCATGTGTGAGTTTCACATCTGCTGGCTTGTGTTTGTCGCTGTGGATAAGTATGCGCTAGCACAGAACAAAGTAAGAGAAGTCTGGCAAAGAAAAGGCTAGAATGGTGGTGATGAGCCTGAAAGAGTTGCTAGATGCTGAGCGTATATGGCTATTGTGATAATTTACTTTAGACTAATCTACTGTCTGGAGTATGGTCATTTGCTCCCAAGACTTTCAATAGCCTTTCGTACCTCGGAATACAAAGTTCTCACCCAACTCTTATCCTCGTATGGTGACTCGGTTAAATCCAAGGAACAAAACCGAATATCGTTGCGGGCAGCAAGTCGCGATGTGTCTAGGATCTAAAAATGGCACTCGGGCGCTATTTGTGAGTCTCAAATTGGAGCTACAAGTGTACGGCTTGATTGGAGTGTAAAAGGCTCTTGCTTCTGTGACAACATAACACAATTCATATATTGAAATGGGCTCCACACCGCGCATGGTAGGACTATGCTACTTTTAACACCAACCACGCCGCGCTGTATGCATTGCGCAGTCAATACATAACGTCAAATTCGCATTTTGCTACTATATTCACGTAACAAATTACAACCCTTTTGCTTTCGGGCGTTTGGTTATTGAAAGTGGAGGGCGAGACGCGGAAATCCAAGAGTACGAAAGGTGACCATTCAGCCCAGTTTCAGCTTCATCCACCGACACCCTCTGAGGCAATGGAAAGAATATTGATCAAAGTGCAAAATTCGCCAAAAAAGTCAGTTGAAGACACCGGAATGTATCCTATTCTCACCTTTACATTACTCCACCGCTGCAGACCGCCAGATCGCGTTTGCGCGTGCGATGGTGAAGCGGTGTAAGGTAAAGGTGGGAGTGTCGAACCATCGAACCTCGTAGGTACTTAAAGCCTCCAGTTTCCACTTCAATCCTTCTCTTCTTCACACTCGCCTTTCCTCTATGCGTCGCTGAAGGGTCTACAAGCCGTCAAGGGCTTCTTTGCACCCATCGTCGTCCACTATCATCGCTTTCACTTCTCCAAGAGTGCGTTGCACACGCGTCACGTCGTTTGGCGCCACATTCACCTCGAATTACAATCCAAGCAAATTGCTTGCCTTGCGCTGCGCTTCCCTGCCGCCTACGCTGCACGTCTTTTCGAATGCACTCTCAAATCGTTGCACCACGACATCCCCACGCTACTGGTCGGCCACAGTGACAGCTCATCTCAGCGCATTTAGGGGACTACTGTATCAGCCTGCGTAGCAAGGTAGGCAACACTCACTTTTGGCAAGCCCTTCGTGCTGTTTAGCTGACACTATCACTATAGACGACACCATGGCCAAAGGAACAGGACGTCCGAAGACACCCAGAAAGCTAGAAAGGGATATCAAACCCGCCACACCGTCATCGTCAAGCAAGAAACGAGCCATAGAACGCGAAGGCTCTCCAACATCAACGCTTAGCGGCACACCCGACAGTGCCAGCAAGCGCCCCAAGAACACCAGGATCCATCGTGGCCGCAAGGCGAGCTCGGAGGGCACAAAGCTTGAGCCGGGTAAAATGGACGACCTCGGGTCTTTTGTCAAACTGCGGAAGAGGGAGGGTCAAATAGCGGCATACGCCCGGTACAACTGAAGGGAAGAGTTCCGCCGCTTTGCCATAAGTCTATGGGTCTTGCCGTATTATGTGTGCGTTCACTGGCCACGAAAACACCAACGTCCACCCAGAGAAAGTCTTGGGCTATATCGCAGAATGCCCTGAAGAGATGGAGTCGGATGAGGACCTTGCTAGCATTAATGTTAGCAGGAATGAAGTTGAGGGTGCGGATCTGCGCGCCGATATTTTCCAGGTCGAATTTGCGGCGAATTTCGTCTCTGACTTGAGAAGCGGTATCAAGGTCGAGATTTGGAAAGAAGAAACTTACACCAAACCAACTTTCCATTTACAATCAAGCATCAGTCGATGGCCGCCTAGCAGCAATGTCCAAGCCATTCGACACCGAATACAAAGCAAGACATCACACGCTCCACGCCATGTATAGTGGCACGCATAGCCAAGTGGGCTTGCCATTACACCCCTCAGCAACAGCGCTACAGATGACTTCAATTATCGACGGGCGTAGCAGCGCGAAAATACTAACCTTTACCCCTACCAAGTCTTTGGTGTCGCTACATGTCTAATAGGCATGCTTGGGCATATTCCTCTACCGGAAAATGCCCCCAAAGCCGCCTAAGATGCCGCGCAAAACTTGGAAGGACTTGCATTGGGAACTAGATTTATCTGCGATCAAACTGGTATGGGGAAGTCTATCTTACTGCTCGCTGTTTTGTACTATGCACACTATCATGTCGAGGCCAACGAAAAGGGCCAGCGGGTGTCAAGTTCACGAAGCTGGCAGCCCTGTCCGGAGTTATTGAGCAATAGGCTGATGAGATCATTGACGGATTCCCAGACATGAAGCTTCTCATCTCCTATGATGAAGCAGCACTACCTAGACGGAAGTACGAGCGTAATTTCTTCAAATCCATGGCTATAAAGAATATGGATCACCCCAATACATGGTACCCCCGGCATCGCTACATATTCGATGAGACCGACCCAGACACAGGATTGACTGTAATACTGACCTCACAAGACACGCTTGTGACACGTACACTTAAGGAGGAAGAGTACGACTAGTTACTACTCTAGCTCTATAGTCTTATTTTTAGGCCGCAGATTTTGGGCGACCCCTTCATAGATTTTGGGCGACCCCACGTGATCGCACGTGACTATACTCCATATTACGTAGGCAGGATAATATATACTGTACATGCGGCGGCACTAGCCACACTGTGTGGCTGGTGCCGCAGTGCGCAATATACCCCATACTCCACTGTAAACCGTGCTGCTGGCGGGCTGCATAGGCCTCTTCCGCGCTGCTGATGCTCACGCCCCATCGGAGATATATTTTGAAGTTGCCGACGCCAAGCCCACTAGTGAGAACACCCGGCATTATGCTGAAACTCAAGAACTTCGAAGTTCAAAAGAGCCATACAGCACATGCACGGCCAGCGCACAGTCTCACCGCATAAACCCAAATTCACAATTTATATAGCGTATACATATCAGCTCAAGGAATCAAAAATCAGTGCAATCAGATGCAGCGTCGTTCAGTTATCGTGTTGTGAAGTTTTGGCGAGTTTCTTGGCCAACATTGCTGGTCGCCAGCGCTAGTTGAGATTACAGGTGACGCAAACCGCCGGCGGTTTGCCAAGAAGAGCCTTGAGGAACGAAGTCAGAGGGCAATTTTGCGTAGCGAAGCGAAGCTATTCTAGTTGGTTTTGCAAGTTTTGAAAGCATAAAATCTGATTGGCCAATCGCTTATTCTGACAACATCTTTTCATTGGCTGAAGAAAAGCGATGTCACGTGAACTTTGACTGGTCATCTCGAAGCCTTAACACAAACCTTCCAACCATAAAACTGACTAATACCTCTTCCTCTACCCTCTTCTACCACCAATAGTGACCGAAATACCGCCAAATAGTTTCAGAAAGTGTCTAGGCTACTGAGTGAGTGTGGGATCTATAATCTTGGCTTGCAGACGAGCAGCTAAGGGCGCGGAAGATCTTCATGCGGCGCGAAATCATTGTCGGACATGGTATGGGGTATCGCCTAGGAAAGTGTGAAGTGCAAGCAACGCGCAGGGAGCCGGGCTGAGCTTCGAAGTCGAATTAAAAGAACACCCCAAGCGTAGGGCATTATTGAGTCATCAGGATCTGTTGGATCTCGGCGAGAGACGGGTCTTCTGCAAGCCACTTGCCCTGCGAGGCGTCCTGAGTGCGGAGGGTGTTCTCAACGTGGGTGTCTGTGATGGCGAGGAGTTCCTGTAGTAGAAGCTTATCAGTGGCTAGTGCCAGAGAGAGTATTTTACAAAGTATGGTCAGAGTAGGATGAGTGAGGTGAAGTGAAAGTGAAGAGTGACGTACCATTCTTAGGGTACTGTCAGCTGCCTGGAGGGCGCTGAGATGGCTCGCATTCGGCTTCTGACCACGCAGAACCGAGTTCCTGGTATTCACCCACCGTAGTCCAGCATGCGCTCTCATGTACGCCCTTTGGCACTGAAAGCGGCGAACTGCAGCATCAGCAATGATCCTGTTCTCTGGCGTCAGCCTGAGTCTCCACAAAGACCTCCTCTTCCCAAACTCATCTCAGCATCGGAGGATTTCAGAATACTTCGTTACAGTCGGAGGAACTATGAGAGAGAAGATAAAGGCGGCTTACGCTTTGGTTTGCTGCTTCTCGCGCTCCGCACCCCCGCCTGGCGTTAATGTGCTGGCAGAGAAAGGGGTCTCGATAATGCTCCGCGCCTCGTTCGCGCATTGCCGGAGGAGTGAATAGCCCTCGAGATAGTACTCCTCGGCGGTTGGCGAGGCGCGCAGTTGGCTGAGGTAGTATTGCAGGTTGCGGAGGTCGGTCATGATCTCCGCAATGCGGATGACGCGTGCATCGTTGACTGGGAAAGGCAGAACTTTAGCAATTGTACTTCATTGGGCTTTACTGGGCAGTGATATCTGAAGGGAGGAAAAGTGTTTTAATAGTGATGATAGGCGGGAGGGGAGTTGGACGGGAGTAGGGGTAGCCTTACGACCGTCCGAAGCCACGGGCACACCTGCCCCCATATCGGGATTACTTAATGCTGATTGTACGGACTCATTTCCATCTCCGTCATCAGTCTCATCGCGGTCATCCTTCATATACGATGGCAGGGAAAACAACGCCAACTCTTCATGATGCCTCCCTAGGTGACGGCGAAGTTGCGTAAGCGAAGCAAGCTTTTGTTGGCAAAGCGCGCATTCAACTTCGGTGTCCATAGAGGTCCGCCTCTCGCAAGTGCGTACCAAGTCGTCCAAACGATCCTTACCAGACCAATCGGGATGAGCGTCTTGAAGATGTTCCCGGATTCCGGTGTAGGACTGAAAGGGACGGTTGCACCCATCTATACATTCCCACCATTTGCGGTGAGATTGTAACTCGTGATTGAACCAGCCATGCCGAGATTCATAGGTACGATCCGGAATCTCGCAGTCTCTAAAGGAACAAACATAGGGTTGAAGATCTTGGTAAACGTGCTTGTGCCAGGCCGACACTTGCTGAACGGACATAAAACGGAAACACAGAGTGCATTCAAAGGGTTCACCATCCTGGCTTTGTTCCGGAAGAGGTGGAGGCCGTCTTCTCGTAGGATCATTTGCAGAGGAAGCGTAAGATGTCTGTGATAATATATCTTCGTAGAAGTCGTTCTCGTCCAAATTCACGGCGGAGCTGCTCATCTTCATAGCCTCAGGAATGGATGATGCAACCGTGCTTTGGAACCTCTCTAAAGGCGCAACCGTATCCTCCGGTCGCTCTAAGCCTTGCTCAAATTTTTTTCGGTGCTCGTCGCGGTAGCGCAGATACTGCCTACGTCGCGAAATAGCTTTGCCCAGTCGACTAACCAAGTATTCTTCGGCGTGGGGAAACTTCCCCCGCACATGTCGGATGTCGTAAGGCTCATAGTAGGATGTGTCGATTTGTGTGGATCCCTTAAACCGATCATGTGGTGCAGGATTCCGGATCGCCATTGAGAGTCGCATCAAACAAGTGATTATCTCGGCCATGTTGGACACAAGCTGCTGGAGCTCGGTCGTCTCGGACTCTTCAAGAGGAAGATCATCGTCCAGAAACTCGGAGTCAGAATCAGAGAGATCTTCCCAAGGTACTCTAACCCCGCGTATGATTTCAGTTACTTCTCGTATAACCGCATCTAGGTTCTTGAGCAATTCAATTACCCTCTCTCGGATATGCGAGGCTTCTCTGAGTTTATAGTCGAGGGAGCTCTGCCCTTTGCGATGAGCTGCGATGTTACCGCACCAAAGACGAAAGCGGCCAAGTTCATCGTTGATATTCCAAGGTGGTACTTTGCGCTTGATCGCCACGTCCGCTTTGACTAAGCTCTCACACGCTTTCTGGAAACCGGATAGGCATTCATGGACATAGCTGGCAATCAAGGCCGAATCCTCTGGTCCTCTAGCGCCCATCGTACTGTATGCTAGCGTGTAGGGGGGCCTGCCGCGGCGGAGATGATTTGAGCTAGCTTGATCTCTTAGATTACTAGCAGGATCCTAGTAGTGATCGCGGACACGGTCAGTCGTGAAAGCCATATATCGTGGATTAGATTGCTGGCTCTCGGGTCTAGTAGAAGTCAAATACATGAACGCCTCTCGGTAAACCGAGAAAGTGGCTTTTTCAGCTCGGCCCACCAACACCACGTCGCGAGTTATCCCCATCTTGACTCGCACACATCCAATACAGCTCTTTTCTTATAGCCAAAGCTAATAATTGATGCTCCTGAGTCTTCTCGCTAATACTAGTTACGCTACTCAAAAATGCCGCGACCACGATTCTAGCTTACTACGCCGCCGCCCGAGCTCGTGCTAGAGATCCAGCCTCCACAACTTGAGACGCCACAACGCAGCGCAGTTCTCTCTGTATGGTATTTCTGTCAAGTACAAAAGATTCTTTGTAGTGTTGAGGATATACAGAAAATATTTGGGATAGCTGCATCTATTCAGCGTCGTGTTCTAAGGAGTGGGAGATGCCGGCGTCTGCAGCACTCAGATGAGGTAGATGGACGCGGATCTCAACGTCTGTTTACAGCTAGCGACGATAACGCAGTTGGCTCATATATTACAGGAGCTCTATTTAAGGAGAAGAGCGATCTATGGAAAGACCTGGCTGAGCGAGCTGGTGTTGTAAAACGATACAATCACGATAGAGGCCAAGAGAATGACCAGTTCCACTCAAATACGATTCAACGCCATGTTACAAAGGAGACGTCAGTCAAGACTCACCGCGCAGTAGTCAAAGAGCTCTATACACCTATTCAACTTACTGCACGCCGTGAGTAGCTTGATTTACAGCTAGAGCTCCGCCCACATGGAGGTGACTGTCGCTGCGTGCTCTGGTGCGACGAGATACACTACATGGTTGGTCCAAAATACCAACAGTCTATTAAGAGAGCTGCTGGAGATGAGGCTAACTATGATCTATCTAATATTCAATATGAGCGCGACTACAATCCAGATCCAGAGCGTCAGCACCACTTCCACATGTTCTGTGTACTAGGCTATAACTTCTCGTACGCCATCCTATATAACTCCGGTAATAGGAATGGAAAGATGACTACTCGTATATTTACTACAGTCATTCTCCCAGCTTTGCAGAGCTATATCCTTGAGAAAGGTGGCGAGTATATACTCTGGATGGACCGTGACTCAGCTCATTGTTCTAAGACTACACTGAAGTGGATGGAACAACATGGAATGGGTTATATTATATCAGCTGGAAAGAGCCTAGATGTCTCTATTATGGAGACGTGGGCATCGCCACTCAAACGCTTATTCTACTCAAGGAAGTGCAGGACTGAATCGCAAGGCGATAAATCGTACGATAGATCAGTACCCATTACGCCTGCGTGAGATACGAGATATATATGATGCTAGAGCATCTAGGTTCTGAATTTAAAACCAATCTCTATACAGAACGTTGAGAAAATGGGTGTGTTTTGAGGTGCTGGTGCATTGATGTTGGCGGGCCGTGCTGAAAAAGCCACTTTCTCGGTTTACTGAGAGACGCGAGGCATGATGTTGAACGGGTGGGGGCCGATACTGTGGGGCTGTCACATATGAAGCACGATCCTCCAGCCCACTCAGCTTTGTCACTGTCAATTTCACCTCCCTCTTGTCTTTCGATACGGCCCAAATGAACTGCAACGTGCTGGAGGAGACATTTTTGCGACCTATGGTATGCGTCTAAAACAGCACCGCGACAATGTCAGGCTTCGAGATCGCCGGAGTAGTTTTAGGCTCTCTGCCGCTCGTCATCTCGGCGCTTGAGCACTACGCTGAGGGTATCGCGACGGCAAAGCGATTCTGGCGATACAGGTCGGAGATGAGGTTGCTAATCCTTCAAATCGAGACTGAGAGGGGCATCTACCTTAACACCCTGGAGCAGCTGCTCATAGGCATCGTGAGGATCGAGCACATGGCTAAGTTCCTGTCAAATCCCGGAGGGCAAGCGTGGGGCGACCCGGAAGTGGAAGCAAAGCTCAAAGATCGATTAAGAGGGGCGTATCAGATCTATATTGATAACGTACGGGGGATGGGGGTGTCGTTGAAGAAGATGATGGAGAAGCTAGCGTTGGTGGACGGGAAGGTACGTACTAGGTCGCTCCTTCCTCCGGGGAAACTTAAGTTGGCGCACACAATAGGGCGCTAAACCGTTAGCTTGACCTTCTTTACTAGACACCAACACTTTTCTGTACAGGTAAAAGGATGAGGAACCGCTGACGATATCGTTTTGGGAGCTCTCCATGGGTTGTTCGCTGACATGGTCCTAGCCGCAATTCACCGACCCGAACGCGTTCAAACAGGAAATCCGACGTCTCAAATTCAGCATCAGTAAATCTGAGTACGCCGAATCGCTGGCCAACCTGAAGAATTACAATCAGGCATTGACACGTCTAACAAAGCAATCGCTGGAGCTCGAACCAGCAAGAGCAGAAACCAAGAAAAGCTCCTGTCCAAATTTCAGAGCTTTTCAGGATTATGCGAGTAGCCTCTACAACACTTTACGCTCAGGCCTACTATGTGATTGTCCTGGCCACGCCGTGAATCTACGCCTAGAAAATCGAGGTGAAAGGTTTGAGAAGGAGCAGGATTTGCTGGAACAAACGCCCTTTCGAGTGATCTTTTCGTACGCTTCAGATTCCGACTCTCCAACTTCGACATGGTCGTTTTGGAAAGAAGCAGATATCCGATATATTGAAGACAACCCGAAGCAAATACCCCTCTCATCTCGAACTCAAAATAACATAGAAACCCCGAAGCGGAAAACAAGATTTGATCTTCATTTGCAGCATGCCAGTACCACAACCGCATCAAATACTCCTAGTTCACCTCAGTTATCTACGTCTATTCCCGCGCTGGATCAGATTCAGGACCTATGCAAGGCAATTACAAAGCTGCAGCAACCACAGGGGGACATATGCATCGGGTATCTTCTCGATGGGCTGAAGAGAAAACACGGGATATATCCGTTGGATCCGCCAGTAACGAGCCATCAGCATCAGCAACAATGGGCGGCATACTCCTTGCGGGACATCTTAACAAAGACTGCCAAAGTTAATCGACGTTTGACCCAGCTCGACAAATTGAGGGTAGCTGTCGACTTGGCTTCAAGCGTGCTGCAACTGTACAGAACGCCATGGCTTGATGAGCATTGGGGAAAGGACGACGTTTACTTTATCCACGGACCTGGTACCTCACCCGCGTCCATCTATGAGCATCCATTCGTTTGTCGAAAGCTCGCATCAACAACTGGCAGCAATTGCTCAGCAACCCAACGAGCAGCGTGCAGAGTCATCCGCAATCAAACGTTATTCGCTCTTGGCATCATTCTCATCGAGCTCTGGTACGGCAGGCCAGTCGAGGAGCTGCAGATGCCGTGCGATCTCGATTGCCAGGGCACACCGGGTGTTACTTGGTGTACTGCGGAGCGTCTTGTCGAGAGCGAGATTGAATTCGAAGCCGGCAGGCGCTACTCGGACGCAATCAGGCGCTGTATTCGCTGTGATTTCGACAGGAAGGGCATGAACCTCGAAAATGAGAGCTTCCAACATGCAGTGTATTATGGAGTGGTTGTTCTACTGGAAAAGACGCTGCAGCAGTTCAACAGCCTGGATTGAAAGGGATCAGCACGGCAGGCCTCTGGGCAGATTCTAGAAATGCGCGATGCTTGCTCTTCAATTTGCACGTGTCACCAAGAATGAGGGCTGAACCTCACCAGGAGTGGAACCGTCCTGCGAAGCTGGCCGAGGGATAACCAAGCAACCCAGATCCGTAGAAATACTCGTCCTCTGATGCACTCGTCGGATGTACTCGACAAGGTCTCTTTTTTCACGTGAAGCCTGAGCCGGAGCTGCGTTTGCAGTCTGCAAAAGATCAGAAAAGAGAGTTCTCAGTGCTATCGTGCATCTTATATACCTCACGCTCGTGACATAATAGACCACCGCTGTACATAAAGCCCTGCAGCTTCTCGCAGCCCTTGATATTGCACTTATAAGGGTGATCGTGCTTATCCGAGGAGTTTATCTTCTAACTAGCAAGTTAACGTGTCTCACCACTCCTCGGCCCGCCCCACCAAAACTGCCCATCTCTCTTCCATCTCATCAGCCATGCCACCTACCCAACGCGCTCAATCACCTCAAAGAAGCGGGAGAATACTCCTTACAACTAGATTTATTTAAAATAAGAATACAAAAAGTACTTATAGAGCTACCTACCTATATAATGTGCTAAGAATAAGGCTTATTCCCGGATGGGGTGGGGAGGAACTTTTGAAAGCTACCTCTGTACAGTGGGTGCAAATATCGCTGGCTGCAGCCTTACCTTCTCAACCTCAACACCATCCTCTTCAAGGGTGAACATGCCCTGTGAGGAGCCAACGGCGATTCCTGCATGCTGCGATGTCCAACTGAATATTACTGCAAGATACAACTGTCGCTCCGGGTTTGTCGCGTAGGGTCGCTCCTGTCTCTTCTGGCGGGCGGGCGCGATCCAAGCGCGCTAAGTCACCCGCGCCTTCTCGCAGTTTGATGTCTCAATAAAAAGCGGCGGCCATCATGCCTCTGTCTTGCAAGCTTCTCTGCCCGCCTCATCGTATACTGTCGCGGCTGCCAGCGCGTCAACCATACCAAAATGCCACATCCTGATGGTCGCCACCTTACAGACGACGACTATGATAGCGCAAGCCTATTCCACCGAAGATCACTGGTCAAAACGTGTCTCGCTGGAACCTGCGCAATTACCGTTTAATAGGCTTATATCTGCGACGAACGCGAGTGTGGGGAAAAAAAATGAGACGAGCCCAAACGACTTGAAGCGTACTCGTTCACAAGCGCGGGTGACCCGATATTGTGAAGACCGGGGCCTGGATGCAATAAATCAACAGTACCACAGTCGACGGGCGAAGCCTACCGCGCCTCCTACCACAGATACCAGTATTTTACGACCGCGGGCTACCGCCACTTCAGTCGACCCTGCCGCATATGGCGAGGAGCCTAGAGAGCACGACTTGGGAACCATAGAACCCGCACCCCTTGGCCCCGATGACGAGACAGACACTGGCTCGGAAAACACTAGTAACAACAATTCAACATCAGCTGTCAGCAATGCACTGTCTCTTAGCGACCTTGAACCAAATAGGGCAGCGGTTGATGAAAATTCCACTGAAGCGATCCAAGCTCTTCTCGGCGATACTCCGAGGGTAAACGTTGCGGCAACAATAGCAATATGCGACAAGAGCCTACTTGCTGCCCTGACAGGTGATGCGTTGCAGTATGTAAGGCGGCTATCTACGGTCGATGTCGTAAGGGTATACTCGACACGATCAACAATGAACACCATCGTGCTGCTGAATACTTTGTTAGAGGCTGCAAAGATACCACGACATATTATGGTGAGAGATCCTTCCTTCGCGACCATATTATTCTGATACACCCTGCAAGGGCCAGCTTCATCTGACCATATGAGATAGCCATCAAGCCGCGCGGCTGACCTGAGTAGGTTCGGATAAGTAGAACCATACTCTCCTCCAATCACTCTGTTCTTTCCTAGCTAGCTAGTATTAGTTACAACAAAGTAGCCTGACTCTAGTTAGGGTATTTGCGGTTATTCAGAAGTATAATTATAGATAGAGCAGGAGTAACTCCATACTCTGTAGCCATGACTTCAACGACACAGAATCTATTGTATAGATCAAGTATTAGTATGAAGTCGAGTATTATGGCTGCTTTTACGATCGGCGTTCAAATTAATGCCCGTGAATAAGTTGAGACCGTAATATTATTGTGCGATTTTACATTCTGCGTTATCTAGTTGTTTGTGCGCCAACTATCTAGGACTTCAGTGAAAGGAGTTCTCTCAAACGTAAGCATACCCCGATATCATATTAGTATCAAGGCCAGGCTGGGATGAACTGACACCGAAGATGACGTAAATAGAAGCAAATGAGCATTTATGACTCAAAGCTGCTGAATAAATAGAGAAAATACCACCGTTGAACAAGTGAGAAGGGGAATAGAACTAACCCAGTCGAACGGGGTGGGCTTCGACGGCCCTGAAGCAGGTTTGGCCGTAGCCGAGGTCTTGTTCTTCATGATGAATGGGTTATGCTGTGCACTGGTCAATATACGTTCTAGGGGTCACTTGGGGGCATTGGAGGTCAAGGGGAGGCAATAACGCGGGGAGAGCGGCGATGATTGCAACGCAAACCACTTACATTTGTTGACTGGTACGACGTGAGTTACTTTGTTGGCTGAAGAGTCAGAAACATGGCGATAACTGCTGACATATCATACCTTCCTCCCTGATTCAATGCATGGACGCAACACCATATGGAAGGAGCTACACTCAATTCACCGTCAATCGTCGTTACAGCTTACACTTTGTTCATTTTCGGGACCGCAGACATAGTCGCAAGCAATTGATCGCAGTCTCGATAGTTGAATCTATTCTTCGATGGTCTACCAGTCATTTTATAGTGTGATTCATGGAGGAAGTTTCATGACAGTGTATCTAGACTTTAGTTGTAATCTGATTTGAAATATGGTACACTACTGACTTAAATACCAACAAGCGCCAACATGTTCAATATTGCAGTGATGAAGATTGACCGAAGGATGAGGATTATCAATCATAGACGGACATGGCTCAGCATGGGCTGGTAGCTGGATGCTCTTTCCTTTGATCGAACGCCAAGCACAACGCGCCCAAACCCATCAGTCCTTGGGCACATCGAACCGTGTTTCGTCATAGTGCGGTCGTTCATGCACTATCTTTGCAAATTCATGAGTGGAATGACCCGGTTGAGTTGATTTGACTGCGGAGACCTCCAGAACCTGCTGTCGAAGGAAGTCACGATGCTCACCACCTCTGATATATCGCATTGAAACACGGTATTTAAAAAGCACTAGTGAGCATATCTTTGCTTTGTAGACGTGGCTGTCTTTATCTGCAAAGTTTGTCTCATGGCTTTTGCTCAGGTATAGAGCTTCGATAAGGTCGCGTCGAGGCTTGACTTTTTCGAGGGAAGGAACGAACGGTTGTGGCTTCAGTGACATGAAGGCTGGCCAATTTAGTTCAGCATGGCAGATTGCCTTTGATTCTTCCTTTCCATCTTTTTCAACCCTCCCACTTCCTCATTAGCAGCGTAGTTGTCTCATTCCCGCTTGATTTACTCTTCCTGTCTCAGATGCGTTGTTGGAAACTGGACCCGTTCTCAATATCCTTGAGCAATGGATCAGTTTAATATTTTTAGCTATGCAGCCCTCAGAGCTAAAGCATAATTTCTCTGCCGAAACCTTGAGGTGGATTCCTGGTGCTAAGACGCATGCCGGAGCTAACGTGCGAGAACCTTTGGCTCGAGGATTTAATTTCGGGGAGTTCCCCATGCGAGGGAGTTGTTTTCGATATTCACCCGATTCTTTGAAGCGGGAATGGTATGAAGTCCATCGGAACCATGAAATAATCCCGCGCCAAACCACTTTTCTCGACGGCGATATCTTCCAGGGCTCCTTTTGGAATGCGCCTGGCTGGTACGGTAATGCCGACTACGAATTTCAGATTTGGAGCGTAAAGCTTCGCGTGGGGAGATCGTGGATCGACCGTTGCGAAGAGGAATCGATCCGAGTATGGTGTGACCTCCGGCCTAAAGGTGAACAGCACCCTACTTCGGTCGTTCGTTGCCTTTCTGCTCCCCAACACTATGAGGATCCTGCTCGTAGACTTGGCATCAAGATCAGCGGTATACGCAAAGGCGACCAGAAGGAGGGCTGGTGCTGGGTTCAAATGGAGGGCAACCCGGATAAAAGTATCCCGCGAGTCAACCGGCTCGTTGATTGGCTGGATGGCCTCGATCCTGAAGAATAACGGCCTCGTCGTTGGTATCCCGCTAATATAAAGCTCGGCCGTCGGTATTGTGGTTATACTCGACATCCTCTGGATGTAGGAGAGGCATGGCAGGAGATATCGAGTGAGAACCAGGTACCTACTGAATAGGTTGACCGAGCGCTAGACCGCCGTTTATTGCAGCGTTTCTTTGGGAACACGCTTTACTTGTATGAGATTTTTTTTTTCATTAAGTGAATACCATTACATGGTTACCCTTGAGGAGGAATAATTCTAGAAAACAAACTTAAGCACGTAACCTGAGCCGCTCTCCACTTTAGGCCGTAATGGCACAGAATCGGTGGCTATTGGTAACAGTTGATTTTGCCTGGCAAGTGAGATACTGCGTAGAGAGTATCAAGGGTTTGGCGGGGTTCTATCGCATTCATAGACAACAATCGCCACAGTCGTTGATAGAAGTGGGCATAGGTTGTAATTGCGAGATCGGCCTTGGTAAGGCAGACAGGAGAGACTACCTGGACTGATGGCTTGCTGTGTGACCGTAAGACGCAGTTCTGCATTGCTGTCGCAGTACAGATACCGCTCAAGTGAGCAGAACTATAGAGTTTGGACTCTATCTTTTGCTCCGCAACAATTGCCCAATCCACATGAATCATTATCAACTCCTCTTTTTTCCTTGACATTATAAATTTTCTGTGTACAGGCGGTTTCGTCGGGTGTCACCCGTAGCATTCCTGTACTAGTTTGGCGGACCCCACCAAGTTTATACATTGTTCCCGGGGTGGATTATAGATATGCAGGGCAAATATTTATTTGGAATTAGTAAGGGGTGTAGCAGACTATATACCATCACAGCAGGCCTTGTTGCGACAAGGAACTAAGCAAGCTCGTATATATTGCGCGATTTTCGTCGTCATACCCGGGTAGTAGAGTCAATAATAGCTGCGCTAACGGGAAGGTCACCATAGTTGCTGTCATCAAACTCATTCGCCATGAACCCATAATATCGGTTCTAAAGACTCGGGCCTGGTGTGTTGCAGCACAAAACCCTCTCGATCTAGGGTCCTTTATCATCATGGGGTTCATCCGGGACGGCACGAGCCAACCAGAACCGTTGCTCGTTACTTTAGATTTTTGGACCTGTTCAAACGCATTTTAGAAGAAGAGGCAAGAACGCCTGGTCATGACCACGACCGGCTTCAATAATCCCTACGATTTCCCCCCTCACCAAGTCGGTGCTGCATGTAGGTACTGACGAGTGCGAAAAGGTGCGAGAGAAAAGCTAGCAAAGACAAGGTTACACAGTAATATTCAGCGCCTAGAAAGTACTATAGGTAAAATAGTATAACTGTATCCTAGAGAGGACAAACGTATTTTGTAGATGTAGGTAAGATAAAGAAAGAGGGCTTTATTACTATATATTCCTTCTCTTAAGCTCCTCTTATATATTGAAGACCTCCGCCTCTATAACTTTGTACAACTTTGTAGTGCCCCATAATATTATATGTCCTGATCCGCAACACACGGTCCATTCCTTGCTAGCTATCCCTTTAATCCCAGAACTTCGAATTAGTAGTAGTTATTGTAAACTATTATACGAGCACATCCCCTCCTATTACTCCATAGACCGCTCGGTGTTCCTAGCAGGTAAATAGGTGTTATGATCTAGGCGACGTGACTTCTGGAGTTGAGCCGCGCCGTGGTCATAGCGGTAGGGGAGTGGTGAGTAGCGAAGGGCCAAAGATAAACGAGGATTTGTAGCCAGTGAGAGCTTCACGCGCTATGTGTAATACCAAGCCAGTCAAGCCGCCGCACGATCAAGTACCAATCAATCAAGTATCTATTTAGGGGCTTGATTGATTGAACTATCGCTAACAATTCTGTATTGGAGTCTATCATGGTGGGAATATTCGTCTACCTCGCCTCCTCACAGCCTTGTGTCCGCAGCCGTGCATGCGCTAGATTACCCATCTCCGTTATTCGGGTCTATTCATGTATTCCATGCGTGGGAGATGCAGGTCCCGTGTCAGCCACCCCGATTGTCTAACGAAGATCGCTTCCTTCGCAACGAGCCTCCTATCCATCGACGCGCCCTCGGTCTTTCCGTGCCGCGCTCGTTCGAAGAAACGATGCACATGCTGCAGCGTTCATGACCACATTCCGGACAGAAATCTTGCAGATAAATCGAATGTGGGCCGTCGCCACAGTCGGACTGTGACGGTTTTTGTCAGGATAGCAAGCAGCAGAAGAGTCGGGTACGGGGTACGTACACAATACCAAACGATGTGTTCCATTCGACGATCCCCAACAATACCTCGTAATGAAAAGATCCTTCCATATGTCAGTCTCCAAGTGGTACTAGATGGCTGAAACCGAGTATCTTACTCTTTTGATGTTCTATAGAGTTAGTAACCCGGTCCTCACAGGCTCCTAGCCTGAAGTATCGCTCACGAAACCCATGGCACTTTATATCTAACGGCTTGTTGAGATGTCCCACTAGGCGCGAGGCTGAATTTGAAGGCGGCAGCAAAAATTGGGGCGGGGTTGTTGTCACATCCAACAGCGGGGTTGGTGGAACGAAGACACTGCCTCAACTCCCTTCTCACCGGTACAAAGCATCATGAGAGCCTGAAGTCCCATTTCTGTCGTATGGTTAGTTGAATGATTGCCCATGGAGGCTGTTGCTGCTTTTGCTGCCTGTGTGCAGTTACTGGGGCGGGCAATCAATACCACTGAGATCATTGCAACTTTCTGCAACCGCATCAAAGGCTCGCCAGCTGAGCTCTCTCGCCTCCGCAACGACGTTATAATCACCAAACAGACGATTGTAGAGTTCGGTCGGTCTTTTGGCAATGCTGACAATGCTCGCGCTTCAGAGGAACTGGGGAGGCTAGTACGCTCAAAGTTGAGAGACGTCAACGACATACTCGATGAAATGTGTCACAACTGTTCGCGGTGGAGCAGCGGTGGCAAGCCGACTCTGAGGACTAAGATCAAACTCGCGTTTCTTAGTTCTGAGATTGCGAGGATGCATGAGCGACTTCGCGATATCAGAACCGATTTAACAGGGCTCGCGCTGCAATTGAACCTGGCTAATGCGCTTCTAGGCGGTTGACATGGGTCATGTACGAGACAATCATCTCAGCTCCTTCCAACCTTCAATGTGGTATTCCCAGGGCATCTCGAAAAGTCTCCGTGTGGTCCCACATCCCAAGGGCAGATGCATGGCTGCGAGCGCTTGGGTTTTACTGGACGATCACGTTCACGAAGACCGAAGACGGTGCTAAAAAGACTCAGGTTCTCTTAGGATTCAAAACACCTCACTGCGTGCCATGGAAGTCACTATCTATTCTGTTACAATACAGTCACTTCCTCAATGGCGCCAGCAAATTCATACAGGAAATCTGCGTTCAGAATCAGTTGCCCAAAGATTCACCCTTCATGCTCGCGTGTGCTCGAGGGGACATGCCTTTCGTGAAGCAAAGCCTTGAGCAAGATAAAAGCCTGATACGTAGCAGAACAATCTGCACCGGAAAGACGCCGCTGTTGGTAAGTTCGACCCATCTTCAATAGTGATTTTTCACTGATGAAGTTAGCTGGCTATCTCATCAGGGGATGTAGAAACTGTGAAGTGTCTTCTCAATTTCAGAGCTGATCCCAACATGGGCGACGATGAGGGCGTGTAAGTCTTTATTGAGTAAATATTAGCATATCCCAATTGACTGAAATTAGGCTTCCTGTCTTCGCTACTCTCGGTTTCCGGACTCAAAAAACGCTGGGAAGGACGAGTTTCGCGCAATATCCGCCCCAATCCTCGGTCTGGTTAGAGATTCTGAGTCTCTTGCTCCAATCTCGCGCATCTATCCACGAGTCGGTGCACGGCAGAACAGTGACAATGGCAAATTTCAATCATAGCGAGAATACCACCTGGAGTAGGCTGCGCTTTCTTCGGCTCCTCCGCGACCAACACTATGTGGATTTCGACATGATTGATCAACACGGATACTCGGCATTGCACCTTGCTATTACTGCTGGTAACGAGTCTGAGGCGTGTATCGACTTTTTGATTCAGAACGGAGTCGATGTGGGAATCCTTTGGCCCGATGGGCGATCTGCGCTCCATATAGTAGCTAATGAGGCTTACAGCGTGCGCGCTCTACGCTGTCTAATTGAGAAGTATGGTATTACGGATATCGACCGACAGGACCAGTGGGGGTGGACGCCTCTCCATTATGCCATCGATTCGCCGACCAATAGGCGCAAGGATGGGAGTTGTGAAAAGGCTAGGTATTTGCTGGCAAGGGGAGCAAGTCCTTTCAAGGTGGGCGAGGTGCACCGATTCCCCCGATTGCACGTGAGCAATATGTTTGACAAGCCCATGAAACCCTTTGAACTAGCTGGTTTCCTCGGCGAGTATGTACGAGAAAAATTGTCGAGGGATATGGAAAGTGTTGGAATGGCGCCGATCGAAAGCGGTGATACCGATGATGACGAGGAGTTTTTTGACGCTGAGGAATGACGAACAAAATTCATCTCTGAATGATTGACCAACGTGTTTAAAATGAATTGCATGTGTGTTGAGTCTGTATCTGGGTCGGCTCTAACAGCGGTAATGACAACGCGTAATGCGAGCCATGTTTGATGGGCTGACACCAAGTAGGCTGTCTGCTGGAGCGGCCGCTGCGCGGCCGCTCGATACAGAGAAGATTAGCATGACCCCTGCACTAAGGATGACACGCTCAGTGGGTAGATTCTTTCCACAAAAAATCGACGGACGCCGCTAGCCGGCTGTCTAAGCGAAAAATGCCAAAAAGTGCTAAAAACCCAACGTGTGTAGCGGTACTCGAACTCCGAGGTTATTATTTATCAAAAATAACAACCTCAAAAAAAATGGTAGCTTCTCTTTGATCTGTCAAGTTGGTTAGCGGTGTTCGTCGAGTTTTTTGTGGAAAGAGTCCGCGTACTGAGCGTGTCATCCTTAGTGCAGGGGCCATGCTAATCTTCTCTGTATCGTTTCAAATTGACCAAATGCCCGAAGGCGAAGTATTGGCAAATTTTTTATAATATATTGATGGCTAATTAAAGTTTCAAATCTTTGCCATGAGGTTGAGTGGAAAAATCCAATAAAAGCGTGGCTTGTGCGGTGAAAGAAGCGTTCCACGAGTCGTGGGCTAGGCAGATGTGCGGGCACGTGCAGCTCCAACTGTTTGATAGCATCGCGTTTGGCGGTCTCGCGGAGACCGCCAAACGCGATCGAGCACCCTTTGCAAGTAAACCAGAAGGTCGCATGCCGCTAGACGACTCTATTTAGTAACTATATCAAGTATCTGTAATCTTGGGCAAAATAACACTTGTGCAACTGTACAGCCTTCGCCTCCCAAACTACGCTGCTTTAAATAAGGTTCAAGTATACTACCTAGCTAAGATCTACTTTTGCGGGGGCGAGAAAAATAGGACTTGTACAAAAGCTCTGGTTCTTGACCAAATCCTTAGTAATATATATAAATACATCTCAGCTGAAGCTATACAATATTTGGTAGGGTGTGTTTTGATGGTTTTATGCATGTGCACATGGTAAACCCTCCACGAACACCGCTACCCACCACAAACCTTCTCATCATCTTTTCGGGTTGGCTTACACTGGCGTCGTCGTGTATAATCCATGGGCTATTGATAGCGATATGCTTTGGCAAGTCAGGGATCAAAGGATCAAAGCGTGGTAGTTATGATGACCTTCTCAGATAGTATGCCCTGGATATCAATCCTCTGTAGTGCGAGCCAGGGATGCACGCACGGGAGAGGTGCGTTACAAAAATGTAAGCGGGATAGCAATAACATGGTCTGATGGGATGACCTTAACATGCTGTCTCGATTTGGGATGGTGATAGTGATTTCATGCGTAGGTATACGAAGATGTCAATCACTGCGGGCGGCGGCGGCGGTGCGTTATCCAAAGTCAGCTTCCTTCTCGCATAGAGGATGTAACTCAAAGGCGGCTACCCTTTGTATAGTTGCCGTGCTACTCTTTTCTACGTTCCCCATTGAGTTAGCGGAGTAGGACCCCACGAAGAACTCTTACCGAAACTCGGGATGCATGGTGTACAACTTGAGCGAGTCTCTACCTAAATTCCAATCGCTTCCCGACGATAATATCCCGCGAGAAACAACTGAGAAGTATCGGTAAAAGGCCGATCGATCAAATCGGGCGTGCGTCATCAACATCACAAATCTTCGCATGAACGTTATGACTTTCATTATCCTACACATCATCACAGCTTATCCCTATCCAACTGATAGTCCTTCGTGACTTTAATCTCATGCGGCCCCGGCGTGCTTATCCGCTCCATGCTCTTGCTTCCATTTTCCAGCGTCACAAACGCATTGGCCTGCGGCTTCGGCAAATCGAACCTCCAATGCGCGGGATGCAAGTTACTTGTGGATGAGCTTCCGCTCGTTGTGCGAAACTTCAGACGCCGAAGGCCGGTGCTTTCGGTGGGGAGGGTGGGGCGTTCGCGATGCCAGAAGTTGGACTGGTGGACGTTGGGGATGCAGCAGCAGATGATGCCGACGGCGATTTCAATCGGCGAGAAGCAGATGCGCCACCAGGACGCGCCAATGGGGATGTCGCCAAAGACCTCGAATGCGCAGTCCATGCGAAGAACAGCTAAAGCGACACCGCTTGGGTGCGTCAGTGGATGTAACCAGAGTTGAGTGTGGGAGACCTACAAACACCCGAGCAAGAACAATGCCAGGAACGAGAGTTTCTTGTTCTTGCCCAACTGGGCACGGTATATGGCGGGCAGAGGACCAAGCAGAATAACGGTGTTGAAGAAGACGTGCAGCGAGCCGATGATGATGCACGACTTTTTAGCTTGTAGTTTGCATTTGCCCGGAGGATGGCACATGCTGATCCACAAGGCTACGCTCCAAACATACCAAATTCCAATTATGCCCATCAAGAAATACAAGATGCCTCGCGCAATCGTTTGTCCCTCATAGAGTCGCAAATAAAACTTGACGTAAGCAAGCTGTACAATAAGAACAGACGTTGCCCAGCAGATGTCGACCGCGAATTGCATCTGTGTCGTCAGCATCTTTGTGCGCCCAATGTCGAGAAGTTGACCTTACCCGCAGCCAAGAACGCATCACATCATCGCGATTTCTCGTACTATTTCCGTTGATTTCGTTGGGCGACATGCCCTCGCCACAGAGAAATACCAGAATATACACTAGCGTGACAACGCAGAAGCTCATAGCCTAAACATGTTAATACTCGGTATCGCAGCTCACAGGCGTCGACATACAAGCGCCACTAGGCACAGCACATCCTCAATCAATGTGTTGACTCTTCTCACACTCCTGGTGTACCATCGTGCCGCTACGGCCGCGGAAGCAAGTACAAAGGCCAGGACGGGAAGGACGAGTAAGGCGACTTGTTTCCCATTTACGATATCGAAACGGTTTTTGTTATCCGCCATGATCCAGATGATAAAAGAGCCCACGCTCTTACCACCATCATACCACGCACAAAGGGTATCCAAGGTCAAAAGCAAGACGAGAATAGGACCAGGCCAGAAAACGGCCCCGAAAAGAGCAGAGGTGGGTGAGTAGATAAAGCCCGAATGGAACCAGTTGACGATCCCCGGTGGCACAGGCGCTGCACCATATTTGGGGCTGTGATATGCACCTGGCTGCTTGGAGACAACCCGACCGTCCAACACCACATGTACTTGCGCTTACTTTGTATTAGCTGGCGTCTCCCAACGTGCACCACGCGATGACAAGCGTCGGGAACCGAAAGCCCCAGGGCAGTCCAACGTTGAAGCGGGGATAAGCCTCTCCTGCCCATTGGTGGTTGTCCTGTCAAAGCGGCTGACCTGCATGGAGCCCTCTTGCCGGTTATATATTCGGGCCAATGAGGCGTACACGAGCGTCGTCCGTGGCTGGGGTCGATAAAGCTGGTAACCCAAGGGCGGGACTGCGGATGTCACAGAAGTACATTGTGGGTTGCCAGAATAGAAGGATGCGTTCATTTTGGTCCGCATGGTCATATTACTCCGCGAGAAAGCTCAACAGCCTTGTACGTTGCTGCGTGAAGCGTTGCACGGGCTACCCAATCACCTACATGCCCTCGTGCTATGTGGCCAGCGGTAATGCGTTGGCTTTTTCGACATTGACCGGCCTATCAAAAAAAAAAAACGTAGTCTCTGTGCGTGGAGCCGGCGCGGCTTGAAACAGCCACAACCTCGTCGATACATTGATTTTACCATTTGATCTGTAGAATAGCCGATGTGACGCCTTCACCCTTGTCGGAGAAATAAGGCCTAGACCTTAACAGTTGCTTGCCTGCTTGGATCGTCAGGTGTTACCTCAACGACCATCGTGACGTGTGAACCATGGTCTACGCTCCGTGCGCTACCAAACTTCTTTAGAAGATCCGTAGTGACTCCCACCACCAGCCTGCTTAACGTAAATATTGTCTGGCAGGCGAATGGTGAGATCCAGAGCATGCATGCCGTATGCGCCGTAGATTGTTGGATTCGATGATTCGATGCCGATCGCCAACGGCACGCTTGCCGACGGAGGTTCCCAGACGAGGCGCACACCGCGCAATAATGCCGTTCGCAAGTCCCACCACGCGCACGTTTTGACCCCCCCCCCCCCCCGAGATGGATAGGTAAGGCTCCGAAGACTAATGCGCTGACTCGACGTGCCCAACACGCCTCCATGTTCCTGGTCTAGGGACTCAGCGTGTCGGCCCGTACCCTAGTCGAGCGGGCTTGGTGAAACAAAAATTAAAATGCGGGTTCCTCCTGCTCATCCTCATTTCGCACGACCTGCGTAGAAACAAAGAATGCGGAGACCCATATCTAATGCTTGGGTTGAAACATTCATGGAGTGACACGGCGTCGTAGTTATTTTCCGATCGCCCGCATGCAGCCGTTGGGTACTCCACGACCTCGAGTTACCCTGTACCCATTTGTTTGCACGTGCAATGTGTGGAAATTAGGGTGTCATTCAAAACACCGGCGACGCGCCCGACAGACGCCGAACGGAGACGACCCAATCAAGAGGGCGCATACGGGTTACAGATGAATACTGTTGAATTCGCAGAGCTGGTAGCGCTCACTGAGTGACATTGCCGCTATTAATCTACTCTATGGTTCTTGGTCGGACATTACTTTGCTATACGTAGTCCGTTCGTCTAACAATTACAGGCTCGCAAAGGCAAGCTCGTATGCCAGGCCTACAGTCATCTTCGCGTGCTCCAACATGTGGGAGAAGCTAAGTGAAGCCATCGTGTCCTGAGCGGTGTGGATGAGCTTACTAGTGTTCTCAAACGCACCCTCGATAACAAAGGCCGAAGGGTAACCAGCCTTGGAGGCGCTCGCATGGTCTGAGCATGCATATCCGCATTTGGTCTCAACATAGGGGATGGTGCAGTACTATGCCTTATTAGCTCCTGGGTCGCTTGACGAATGCTAATATCAACTTACAGCAGTAACAATCTTCTTGATGAAGTTTGTAAGTCCAGCGTCAACAAAGTCGGTAATGACACCAACCGCCTCTGGAACGCCAGGCTTTACATAGCCAGTCATGTCTTGTTGGAGCATGGCCTTGACAACCTTGCCGCTGCTCTTGTAGTTTGAGAAGACGGCTTGGCTTCCCAAAAGACCTCCCTCTTCGGCCGCATACCAGTGGAACTCGATGGTATTGGCAGCCTGCCCACTGGCCACGCGTGAGTCTGTCAACAGCACCCTGAATGCTTCCAAAATAGTCACAGTTCCGCTGCCATCATCATCCGCGCCAGGAGCGCGACCGTTTGTTGGGTTAGCGCCGTTAACGCTGTCTTGATGCGCACCGACAGCGACAATGTTTGCGCTTTTGCCTGGAATGGTGGCGATGACGCTGTTCTGGGTCCAGGAAGGATGGCTAAACGCGCGTACTGTTACGCCAGACACACCAGAAGCGGTAGCCACTGCCTGGACCTGGGAAAGAAGCCATTCAGATGACTGCTTTCCAGTCGTGCTCTTGTAATAGCGGTTGTTGAAAGCCACAAAGGTGGTAAGCTTGCTCTGCATGTTTGATGTGCTCAATTTAGCATTGAGCGAATTGACAGCAGACGTTTGTGTCATGGATGACGGGAAAGCAGATTGCCTCGCCGCCAGCTTGCTAGATGCCTCGTGGAGCTCAGAGTAGTCTGTAATATCCATGAAATGGACTCCAGCCTGGATTGATCAGTGTCGGCTAGGGTATACTCGGGACGTAGACTCACATTGAAGAGTTCCCATTTCTCGGCCTCAGTGACTTGCTTTGTCTCTCCTGGTGCGAGCTCAACCGTGAACAGTTGTTCAGTCTCCCTCTTAGGGATAGAAAGCGCAAAAGTCGCCGAAGCTGACAGCGCGAGCGCGAGCGTGGACTGGAACCTCATTTTGTCGAAATAACCTTTGGGTAATCACGTCCTGCTCAAATACGGTGTTGTCGAGCTTATAAGTAGATGTTTGACCGTCTCGTTAGGCCACGAATCTGTGCCTTGCAGCGACACTTGTTGACACTCCACAAATAACCCGTTGCTTGCATCTGCACGATTCGTCGGATAGCAAAAGTATGCGCCCACATTAGATAGGCCTTTCTGCATTCGACAGGCGACAAGAGGATTGCAATAAGGCGAGACTTGGCTCTTGCCGATAAGAGCTTGGTTGCGGGATGTAGATGATCTGCATGAAATCCCATGTCGCGGAGACTTTACCCGACGTGGATTTTGGCATCCCAGCTGCCTATTTAGGTCGAAACAAAGTTGTTGTGGTATGCTGCGCGCATGGGAGCTCTACAAAGATAAATATGCCTCGTAGGACGCTGGCGGACAGTGGACACTGGAATGGGCAAGTGACAACGCAGCAAGGGCGCGTAGGAGCTGAGGGATGGAAATACCAGTACAAGCATGCTTGGAAGGGAGCTTCTATGCAAAATGAAAGAGATATTTTCGGAACGCCGTGTTTCAGACGATATGCCACCGGAGGGACGGTGGCTCCGTCCAGATACTGGACCTACAGCCTCATACCTCTAGTCAACCATTCGGATAGATGTATTCTACTCGCATAAGCCAGCCAATACGTTGTAAGGATCTGCACACATACATGCGTTGCTATATTATTGCGTGTTAGCATTGAGGGTTCGCGAGCCCCACTTGAGTACATGTCCATGCCCTGGATTGGATACATGCGAAATCCGGCAAGAAATATTTTCGTGTATTCAGATCTAATTGGCAATCTCCTGCAGCATATTTCTAGCCAATGGCCTATGTACATTAGTTGGAAGGGCGCGAGGTCGTCCACGCCGCGGCACCAAGCCCAGGGTCACGATGACGTAGTGAACAACTGCAACCCTGCTTGTTGTCGCGTGCGATTTCCCTGCCAACATGACAACCACAGGAGATCAGCTCTCTCTCTGCTATCCGCTGCGATCCGACTTAGCCGGCCTCATAGACATTCTACTGAATTTAGCTTGACGATGAGGCCCCGCACAGCCGGTCCGGCCCTCCTTCTCCCCCATATCTGGACATGTTCGCGGTCAAAACTTGGGCGCAGACTACCTGCAGCCATTGCACCGCCATCCCAGCTTCGAGCACTTGCTCTGACATCGTGTTTGAGAGCTGGGGCGCCAAAACCCAATGGCTATGAAAACTCCAATGCGCGACCGGCTTCAGAGCTCAACAACGACGTGACGCAGGAAGAGAAGGATCATTTTGCCAAGAAGCTCGAGGAGAACAAATGGAATCAAATACGGACTCCATGGCACAGGCAAGGCAGCGATAGACCGCCTGTAGCGCGTCAGAGGAGTGCTTCGGCCATGACCAAAGGTACGCTGGACCCTGGCCCACCCATCCATTAGCCTTGACTAACACCTTACCAAGGAAAGCTGCTTACAACACCCTCGCGAATGCTCAAGATTATCTTGCCCCTCACCACAAGAGACACAAACTCGGACCGTAAAGACGTCGAACCTCTAGCCCTCCTCGTGCACCCGCAACAGCCCATCTCGTATCTGGAGCGACTCATACAAGCCGAGCTACCCACAATCACAGATAAGAGCGGGAAAGAGCGAGTACCCCACGTATACTTTCGCGCCGAAGACTCGATGCAGAGTGAGGAGTCACAATCCGCAGAAACGGTGGTTGACAATGAAAGTGATCCGCTTGCCGAACAAGAGGGCGACGAGGATTTCGAGAAAGTAGACGAGATCCGAGTGGATGGCAAGACGGAGAAGACAGGCAAGCTGAGTAGCAACATTCGGAACAGAAAGACTCCAGATGAGGCTGCAAAGCTTCGAAGCGGTGCTGGGAAGGGCGGTGTCGAGTCATACTCCGGCCTTGGTCAAGACGCGCAAAGCGATAAAACGGCAGAACGCAAATTCGTGCGATGGTCGAACTCGACAGAGCTTGGCGACTTTATTCGTGACGCTGCTAGAGGGCAAGAATTCGCCATTGAGATCGAGGGCGCCCCAGAGGAGATCAGAGTTGGCGTCCCAAGCTTCAACGACAGGACATATTATCTTCGAATGCGCCTACGCAAGATTGCCAAGAGCATTGGGCGGATGGCTGACGTCAAAAAAGAGTGCGACCAGTTAGCCCACAAGGCCGCTCAACGCGTGGCAGGAGTCGGATTTATGGGCATAGTCGGCTGGTGGGGTGTTGTATACTACCTCACATTCCAGACCGAGCTGGGCTGGGATGTCATGGAGCCCGTAACCGTGAGCCTCCCCTGATATCAAACCCCAAAGCCAAACCACTAATTTGCCCCAGTACCTAGTTGGTCTCTCGACTCTGATCGGCGGTTACATGTGGTTTCTCTACCACAACCGCGAAGTCTCGTACCGCTCCGCCATGAACTTCACCATCTCGCGCCGCCAACAGAAACTCTACCAAGCCAAGAACTTCGACCTGCGCAAGTGGGAAGTCTTGATTGACGACGGCAACGTGCTTCGCAAGGAGATCAAAGCCGTGGCAAACGAATACGATGTCGAGTGGGACGAACTGAAGGACGAGAATAGCGAGAAGGTTGCCGAAGCACTGAGGAAAGACCGTAAGAAGAAGAAGGAGGGAAAGAAGAGTGACAAGGATGATGATGAACCGAAGAAGGAAAAGTAGGGGAGGTGGTTTGATGTATTTGAGCGTGGCGTTTGGGAAACCATGTGTCGCATTTTCGCAAGGCATTGTTGGGTGTAGATTGGTGTGTTGGTTTGGCTGCATATCTTGGAGAACATTTCAACGTAGGTTTTGTCGGATTAGGCAGATGATGGATGGAGAAATCAAGTATTCCCCACAGCAAATAGAATTTGTGTGTGCCGCTGGATTATTTGAGTGGTGTTATCATTTGCAAACGAACTCGTATGCTAAACAGTCTTCGTAGTATTGAAGAAGGCACGACTTTATTTACGTACGGTAGGCTAATTGAGTTCACCAAAATAACTGAGACACATAGCTGCTAAGTATAGGGGGAAATTGCGGATCTCGAGAGACTACTCAAAAGATACCGTTTTCTGTTTCCGATCGCTAGCTAGATTCCCAATAGAGCAGCTCTAGGTGGAAGAATAAACCACGCCCACCACACCCAAGGTCCCCCGCGCAAGACATTTGGCTCGTCCCATTAGAATAACAGCACTAAGAACAGTGCAGCGACGCATACTGTAGGAAAAAAATCCTTTCGTCACGATTATAATAGTTTTCACTGACCCCAGTGTCCTCTCCGCCCGTAAGCGCAGAGCCTATACTCGGCGCAGTATCTTCATGTGTCAGGAGTGCAGTGATTTAAGGAATGGGTAGTATTAGCTACAGCAATAATTTACTATGGAGAACACATCGCATATGGAGACTTCCTGACTCACCACTTGAGGCAAGTTTGCCGCTCGAAACTAGGTATAAAATGAATGATCTGTATTTGCATCCATTTGTTATTGGAGTACTGCCCGGGTGTTATTACTTCGCTCACCGCTTGGAGTCTTTTATTGTGCTGCCCTTGATGGGCTACATTGGCTTTATTGTTGAGCGTAATAGCAGCCTACTTTGCAGAGTAAATGTTCTCTAGTATTCGTGCTGGACTGCGACTGAGGCGACCACTACCATTCTTTACCTCTCCATCCACTTCGTTAATCTTGTGTGAGATCGCCAATATCTCACCAATGGTAGGCTTAGCTCGTTCTGCTTGAAAGCCCTTGACTCCAGGGCCTGTGCACAATCTTGATTAAGTTTTTGGTTCTCTCGTTAAGAAGTGAAGTCTGGGTTTCCTTCTTCCACTAAATTTTTCTCCAACATCAAAGTCCATTTCTTCAATTTCTGCGCTGAAGCCCCCTTTCTCGTAGCATCGTCTTCCTACTGGAGTGCCCTCGACCACTGCCTTCAGTTTCTTCTCATCTGCGGCTTTGGAACCCCATGCAACGAGAGCCGTACCAGCCCCTAAACGCTGGCGGTCCGGATGTACTGCAAGCAACTCAAGGACTATGTTACAATGTGAGAAATACTTCGATGTTTAGACAGGGCAAGCGCTCACCGTAGACTCCTTTCCCAGCAGAATCCATGACGGCTTGAGTTCGTGGGATCACATATTTGCTCCACAGTCTAGTCATGTATTCGCGATCTTCATTATCTGGCCAAAGTTCTTCGACATTCTCCGCCTTCTCAAGCTCTGCTGGCGGGGGCTCTTTCATCAAGGTCCAGACTCCGAAACCCGCGATAACTTCACCACTTCCTTCGCTAGACTTGGTTACCGCTTTGAGAAACGTAGATTCAGGAGAAGATCTCTTCCAGAGCGTTAAACGCTTCGAGACAGATGCCTGGCCTAGAGGCGTATCATGGTTTGGGAAATAAATGTCCACGAACGGAGCATTGTGGCCAAAGCTTTTCGATAGAAGTTCAGCGCACGTGGGAATGTCATCGTCCGAAAGAAGAGCAATGCTTATGTTGTTAGAAGAGCTCATCGTGGGATCTGAGGGTAGGCGAGGATATGGTGCACCCAGCGTGGGGAACTCGATTGCAAGAAAGAAAGTGGGGATCGAAGGAGGTTCGCCGTAGTAAGCGCAGAGGTACCGCCTAGTTGGAAGTCTTGGCGCATTCATTCACTTTCCCGTTGCTCAATGCATAAGGTGTGCAGAGTAAATTATCAGGTGAGAGCGGGGTAGCAGGTGGGACTGCCGGATACAGCAGCCACCTGCCAAAACTTGCCTCGTACTACCTGGCATTTTCATCTTTATCTGCCGTGCCTCTCACGAACACGGATCTTCATCACAAGTACCCGTCCAGGCCTTTTCGAACTTTGTCAGTGTGTCGATATCCTATTTGAGTTTCTTACCACATCTGCTACATGTTCCGGTGGCCTTCGACCTTGGATGCCTCTCCAATCTTTTTCGCAGGCAAATCTACTTCCATACGCCATGCACGCAGTGATTTTGCGGCAGAGCTCATCTCACACTTGAGAAAGCATGGGTTCGCAAGAGTGCGCAACCATGGCGTCACTCAAGCCACTGTCAAGGAGCTTTTCGACTATGTATGCATGAGTCTACTTATCACAGCTTTGCTATATGCCCTCCCTCCATAGAAACGTCCTAGAAAATCCTAATGAAAATCTTGTGTTGGCAGCATCGTCGATTTTTTGAGCTTCCCCTTCCCGCAAAACTCAGCGTCCGCCATATTGGAGGCGAGGCTCCAGCGAGGGGCTATTCTCCATGGGCGTATGAGAAAACAGCTGTGTTACGGCCCGACCTTCATACTGCTCCGAGTTTAGCTTCAAATGAGACTACTATCGAAAAACCTATATTAGCATTTGGCACAGCGTCGTCGCAGCACGCAACTGCTCTTGCGGATTCAGCCACAGAAACCTCAACATCGTTGCTGGATGCACGTGAGCAGTTTGCAATTGGTCCACCTAAAGACACCATATTTCCAACCCCTCAGTTAGCCAGAGACTTTCTTCCAGAGTTCAGTACGGTGACGAGAAAAGCGTATACGGATATCGGAAATACTTGCCGCATGCTTGTCGACGTGATTGAAGAAGGATTAGGCGCGCCGCAGAAATCCATCAGCAGTCGTACCTCGGGAGGCGAGGGAGCAGAATTGAATCTAAACTTCTATCCAGAAGTAGAGAAAAGCACGCTGGAGGCTACAATGCGAAGAATCTGGCCACACTCTGATCTAGGGGTGGTGAGCGCCTTGCTACAAGACGGTGTTGGCGCGAGCGGCCTGGAGTTGGAAGTTCGTGAATCGCAAGAACGCGAGTTTGCACCTTTGCCTATCGAGAAAGAGGGAGATATCGTATTGCTAGTTTCGGATACCCTGGAACGTTGGACAAACGGATACCTGCAAGCAGCTGTGCATCGCGTGGGCTTACCACCCGTCCCTCCTTCTGCATCGACTGTATTTGGAAAAGCTCGCATTCCAGAAAGAAGAACAGCCGTTATGTTCTATCGTGCTCCGCCAACTATGAGCTTAGGCCCATTACCCTATTTTGTCTCAATAGATAATCCGGCAATGTATGAAGATGTTACCGCGAGGGAATATCTCAAGCAGCACAATAAGAGGCTTTACTGAATGAAGGGAATGCTAAGGTTAGTTACGTTACAACCGACCACAACCCGAATACAGCTTAGTGTGAGGTCGTATAACAGAGAAAAACTGATAAAATTAAATGATCAATAAGACAATGCCAGTGAAAGGGATAGTTGCACTCTAGTTGAACATGTATGTATCTAATATCGCACAACCGTGCCGCCTCGAACTGGCTTACGCTACCTTATTGGCATGATGAACCTCATGCTTGTGAGAAGGCTCAATTTCACGATTCAGGAGCGCTGATCGCACATTTCCATTCTGCATCACCTCCCTAATAGGACCAGCATAATGCCTTTTCCCCTTGATAAACCAAAGTAGACCGCATATGATCAAGGCGGCACCGAAAACCACTCCTGCATAATTCATGTTTGAAGCAGTTACTGGGAAGTAAGGCGGGAGGACATTGAATGCAATCGTTATAAACGAAAAAGCAATGGTGATAATGTTGATGGGGATGCCCCATTTGCCCAACTCCCATGGGCCGAACGGGATATTCTTTCCTGGATGTATACGACGAGCAAGAATGAAGATGGTCGGAAGGACATAGGTTGAGTATTGTCCCAGTAAGGCTAGCGAAACCATGGCATTGAACGCGGTCGTCGATCCCAAATTGATCAAGCCAAGTAGGGCGATCACAACGGCGCTCCACAAGATCGCGCGGACCGGAATACCGAATCTAGCGTCAACCTGTGATATTAATTAGGGTGAATATTTTTGGCGCAATGCTCTCTGTGACCTACATGAGAGAAGTAACGAGGAAAAGGCATCCCATCGTCGCGAGCAAACGCCCAGATAAGTCGTGAACCTGAGGCCAATAGGCCTAGTGCGGAGAAGAAAATGGAGATGATCAAGGCAGATACCATGGCATTGGTGGCCGCGTAGGACTTAGTGGCGTTGAAGAAAATCTCGATAATTGGGAACCCAGTTTTAGTGTTTAGAGCCGCAGCAACATCTCCGATGCTGAAGAGAATTGCTATACTCATTCCGAAGCAAAGAACTCCGCTGACGATAATACTCCAGATCATTGTTCGTGGGACTACGACTGCGGCGTTATCTACTTCTTCGGCTATATTATTGAGTTAGTTCTGGTTAGACGTTATAATATGGGTGCTACGCAATGACTGAACCCTTACGTACCCATATGAGAGGCACCGTCGACACCAGAGAAGGCGTAAGTCGATGTCAAGAGGCCGATACACCATGAAACTCCATCACTTTTCCAACCGCCGTTGTTCATGAACGATGCAAAGACGAATTCGTTAGAGCTTCGTGGAGCCAGATGAACTAGGGGTACCAGGATGCAGAAGAAGAAGATGACATGTAGTATCAAGGCCAAAACTTCAATGTGTGGAAGAAACCGAATGCCAAATATGTTTATGAAGACGATGACTAGAGTAACGGCCCAGTACATCAACGTACCATGCCACTGTTGAGGCGTATACGTGTCGGGGTAGTTTAGTATAATGAGTCCTTGGATCATAGTTGCTGCTAAGAAGGCCACGCTGGCAGTCACTGCGATTCGCATGAAAGCTGTAATCCAGCCTAGAGGGTGTCAGGATGTAGCAACAGAGCATTGGTCGAGAACACAAACCAGCAAACCAGCTGAAAAGAATCGCATATTTATGAGGAGCCAGTAAAGCTACCCAGTGATACTGCCCCCCTGATGTCGGCGAGCTAAAAGTATGTTAGTACTTAGGTTTGGAAAGGTAGTCAGAACTTGGGGATACTAACATGGATGCCATCTCAGCAAGCGAGGCTGCGGTAGCCAAAGAGCCAAAGAAAGAGAAAATCAAGCCATACACCAGGGTAGAAGGGCCGCCATTGACCAATCCACCCTGAAAGGTTCTGGATTATTTGTTAGCATATGACCTCCTACGTGTATCATATCACACTTGCACTGCGAAAGCTTCCCAAGAGACCAGCACAGTAGTGGAGAAGCTTAACATGGACGTGAAGCCAAAATTTTTCTGGTGCATTGTCAGCGCAGCTGCCGATGAAGCCAACATAATCCACTGTACGTACACTGATCTGGTGCCTCTTGCTGAGAATCGCAACTGTTCGCGCATCCAGGTCAAACGCCTGGTCCTTGAGTCGTCCATCCTCTCCAGTATTGGAAATGACTCTCTGCCTCAATTCGTCAGAGGTGAGCCTTGTAGCTATCGCACTTGAAGTCATATTGTCACAAGACTATGGCGCAAAGGCGAACTAGACTGTCGGGAATTGAACTTGTGCACAATAGACAAAATCAATTGAGGCGAACTGAATGGTGTCCCAAAGCTAGGTCACAAGCAAAACCAACCTTGCTCGTTGGTCGCTGATAGAACTGTTGTTGAGACCAGGCGTGCAGTGAAAGTAAGTAAAGTGGGGCGGCAGTTTGGCAACTGTTTGGCTGTTGCAGGCCGCCTTCCCCGCCCGCATCGTCTCGCATCGTCCCGCATCGTCCCGTCTGTGCAAGGGGATCCTATCAGTTTAATTCTACCCCCACCACTAAAAATGCATCACGCCATGCTCCTTTATTGCCGGAGGATTCTCCGCTCGCTCCTTGGCCTTATATAGAAGCACTCTGCGTGAGTATCCAATCACGACTTGATAAGGCTTGTGTCTGACGCGGCACGTTGCTTATTCCCGTGGTGTTGACTTCAGTGCAGCCTGCACATGTGAGGCGAGGCACACTCTCACCACTGATTGGCTTGATCATGGGTGTCTTTATGCAGCCGATATTGTTGTTGTCTCAGCTCGGCATAGTCAGTCCACCAGCACCAGCCTCGGACCCGGCTCCTGAACAGGTAAACCGCGCTGCTGATCATTTTGGTCGGTTGGATGGCGAGCGTTTGGTGATATCCGGCATCCGAAACAGTAGCACGAAAGCCGATTTTAGATAAGCAAAACTCGCGTCTTCGCGAATAGCATCATGGTGCGGTAATCCATGAGTACCGCATGTGTCACATTCTCAACGTAGCTAACGCTGACCGCGTCGTTCCGCTCGGCAGCTCCCTGTTGTTGGGTCGGCAATATACCTGTCCAACGATTCACACAACACTAGGTTATTCATATGCCTAACGACCCTTCCGGTGCGCCTTGTAAGGGGCTGGGGCATGAGCGAGATTACACATCCCCAGACCGAAGAGGGCGCCTCGAGCTCCAGCTGGGAATGTCTTTGCCTGTTGGTCGAAGTAGTACACCTCGGGCTGGTCAAGCCAATCTTTGCCATCAGATATAATTTGGTGGCGTCGGCTAGGCTGGCCCTTTTGGTGAGTTTTGCACCTTGATCAATCGTCTTTCCATGGCGTCAGAGGGCGTCAAGTTTCCCATCAATGGCGGGATGTACGCTCCATACGGTGTGATCACTGATGACAATCATGGTTCCTACGTTATTATTGCAACTTGGGTGTTCGCGTGCGTATCGGTCCTTTTTGTCGTTGTTCGTGTCACCCTACGAACCTGGAGGTCACGACATTTTGGTCGCGATAATGCTTTGATAGTAATTGCGCTGGTACGTCAACAACTACGGTTATCCGGCAAGCGCTGACATCTCTACCTTAGTTATTTGCTATTGCGACAAGCATCTGCGACAGCGAGTCGGTGAGGTATGGATTGGGCAGGCATTATGATACCCTGAGTGAGAAGGAAATACGCCTTTATTACCGCGTATGGTGTCCTCATCACGGAGCGGCCCCAAATCGAGACTGACTTTTCATAAGACAGTGTTTGCTAGCGAGATACTTTCCGTTTTTGTGTTCGTTCCTGTCAAGCTTTCTATGATGGCTTTGATTAGCCACATTACCCCATCATACGCCATCAGTGTTGCCGTCCGGTGGTTCACATTCTTCACAATACTATGGGGTGTAGCATATGCGTTTTCGGTCTCATTCCAGTGCGGAGGCCAAGTGCCCATGAGGGCTTCCGGTGGAGCTTGCGCTAGCGAGGTGAGTATTTATGTGCCATCTTTCAACAAGTACTATTCGATGCTGATGAAGGTTCTTTAGGGCGGTATTTTTTACAGCCATGGAGTTATAAATATCCTTACAGACATCTTCATCATGGTTCTTCCGATATTTGTTGTATGGAAGGTCCAGATTCCAAGACAACAGCGAATTCTAGTAGTGGGGCTATTTTGGGCTCGCATCTTGTGAACTCCGATTATATCCTTTAGTATTATCACTGCTTACAAAATCTAGAGTATGTATTGCATCTGGGATACGGCTTGGTAAACTTCAGCCATATCTTTCAAGCAAAGACTATAGCTGTAAGTCTTGTCTATTTATGGGCGTGTGTCGACGAATTCTCACGTAATATAGGGGACTATCTTGATCCAACTTTGTGGAATCAGTAAGTCTCAAAATTTTGGACTGTTGCAGCAAGCTAATTGATTTAAGGGTCACGATACATCTTAGCGTCATAACTGCATGTATACCATCCATAAAGCCGTTCTTCGATGCCCTACAATCCAGCCTCATCGACTCGGGCATTCCGAGAAATTATACCCCGAGCAATGCGATTGAATTGAATCCATGGAAAACTTCCAACAAATCTTCTTCTGGTGGCAGATCATCGCGAAAGCTGCAGACGTCGCTCAGGGGTTTGGGGCTTGCAACCTCGACATACAATGAAATTGAGGGCAACGCTGCCAGCGATGATCATACGAGCATACAAAACCTGACCGATAATGAGATACATTTGCAGCGAGATGTCGATGTAGTTATAACAGAAGAACGGGAAGTACGTCGTGGTCCTAGGATGTTCAAAAGGAGTCGTACATAGACAATTTGGCTCGTTCATGCTCTTGAATTTTGACTCAGATATGAATTGGCAATCACAATTTCTTCCTTGTATTTCATCTCGGAATTGTTCGTTGGTGCATTTAACATGTGGAGCATACAAACCCGACCGCGAGCCCTTGGAGGCAAATATGGCAAAGCACACTGTAAAATCGAGGTGAGATGCAAAATGACCATGCTCATATTTGCGACAATGGTAGTGCAAGCCATAAACTGCATTGGATCAGCGTCATGCAAGACTGAAGGGTAACCGAACCATTCAACTCTTGGCTCTCCGTCAACTGGAAAAGTAGAATGTTGACCACTCAAGATATAGCAGCCAAAAGACACTTAAACTATCTAGAACTATTCTTCAAAGGCCTGTTAGAATAGTTAGAGTACCCTAAGATTTCTAACTAATTTATTTAGCAGTATATAATCTTTTTTATCAACTAACATTACTATACTAGCATTACTATAAGGAGTATGATTTTCCCACTCTTTCAGTTTACCGAGAGCTTGCTATCCAAGGCCAACATGATTAGATAATAGTCACGGGCTCTCGCGGTTATATTAGCATGTGTGCTCAACATGCCAACGGCATATCGTAAGAAGTATCTCCGGCATTGAGTCTGGACATATGGGCCCCACATCAGGGCGGCTTTTTTCAAGGTTGGCATTCTCACCGCAGCTACCTAGGTGGGCGCCTTTCGGGCACCGAGTTTGTGGGACTGCAAAGGATTTAGCCTGAATATAGAATAGTGGTATTTGCCGATGATACCAATACTCTGGGCCGCATGCCTTCGTTGGCTCTGCGTGGAGAGTTGAGATTTGCTGACGGAGACCACATCGATTACATTGTGGATGCGCCTCGATTCTAGATTCCAGGTCACTCTAATTTCACTATCTCAGGCGATTATTTTACGATAAAAGATTCTGTCTTTCTAGGTAGCTTTGATGTACCACTATCGAGCTTCTTCGGTGTTGAGAAGATGGGGAAAGGTACCCCACCATCGGACCTTTTCTAAAAACAGGATTCAGAGCTACAGTTTTCCTAAGCATCGCCGGTTTTCATTGTATCCTGAATCAGATACCCCCCATGCTTTCTGGCAGCGGATACCACCCTGGTCAGATATCAATGAACAGACCTTTATAAAGTATGACTGGCAAGTACGGTCCAATATTTTCACTGTTCAACCACTACCAGTCTTACTTACTACTTAGGTTAAAAATTCGGTGCAAAATGTTCATCAACTCTCCGCCTTCTTGAGTGAAGTACTTCCGGATGTCCTTCCACCCGTTAGTCAAGGGCTTGCAGGTCCCGAAACTGCGAAAATGTTTATCGAAGATGTTCAATATGGGATGCAGCGAGCTCCCATGGCCGTGAAGCTCACCCCTTATATTCTTAGCTTGATCGATTGGTCAAACCCCCTTCAGGATCCAATTCTGCGCCAATACATTCCCCTCGGCTCCCGTATTCAGCCCGACCACCCAAGGCTGACTTTCGACTCGTTGGATGAGACAGGCGACTCCCCGGTCAAAGGAATCATTCACAGATACCCAGATAAGGCGGTGTTTATGGGTAAGTTCATATGATTTATGATCATACTTTGCTAATTTGAAGATAAGCAAGTTCAGTATGTCCCGTGTATTGTCGCTATTGTACCCGCTCATATACCGTGGGAGTTGATACCAATGTGGTCAATAAAACAAGATTCTTGCCAATACAAAAGAAATGGGAAGTCATGTTCAATTACATCGAAAACAATCCAAGTCTAAAAGATATTCTGGTCTCTGGTGGCGATTCCTACTCACTAGGTCCGGACCAATTACAGTGGATAGGAGAACGCTTGCTTGAAATCCCACACATAAAAAGGATACGAATTGCTAGCAAAGGAGTTGCCATTTGCCCAAGCAGATTGATCGATACGAGTGATGATTGGGCTCAACGGTTAATAGATCTTTCTCATCAAGGAAGGAAGATGGGGAAGAGCGTAGCTCTGCATACTCATTTCAATTCTCCAAACGAGATCACCTGGATTACTAGGAAGGCAGCCCAAAGACTTCATGAAGAGGCTGTCGTGGTAAGAAACCAAACAGTGCTATTGAAAGGTGTCAATAACAGTGTCGCGATCATGAAGACTTTGATCAATGAACTTGCATCTATGAACATTCAGCCGGTAAGTTGTGAGAACGACTCAGGACAGTCAGATTTGACTGATTGCTGCTTAGTACTACGTTTTCCAGAGTGACATGGTACATGGAATTGAAGACATGCGTACTCCGCTAGATGAGATTTTGAACCTTGAGGCCGCCATCCGTGGCTCAACAGCCGGGTTCATGACTCCAAACTTTGTTGTCAATCTACCTGGTGGAGGAATGAAAAGACTTGCATGCTCATATAACAAGTACGACAGGAAGACAGGGCGGTCAACATTTTTATCACCCGGTAGCAAAAATCCCAGTCGCGAATGGGAATATTGGGACCCAGTGTCCTCATTGTTGCCACAAGCTAAAGAGGACAAAATTGCTCATGCTGCCGGGTGACTTTTGTCACAAAATTGAAGTTAATGAGCTGTTATGAGCAATGATCGTCGTACCAAAATACAATACGTTGCCCAATTCTTATCAATAGATGCTTTCGTCTATGTAAAGATCCGAAAGAAAGAAATTTCGGTGGCTTGGCCTTGCGTTATTGATGTGGAAATGATGTAGCTTCGGCTGAACTTTCATCTGCATGGATACGTGGCGGTCGTTAGTTCGTATAGGGCTACCTATCAACGCACTGTCAGCTACAAGGTACAATTAACCCCTCACCTCAAAATGATGGTCTCCATAAAGGCCAATATCCTGAGCAAGTGACGAACCAGCAACACTCAATTCCGTCTCACCCTCCCGATTGATACCCGAGAGAGTTTCAAGGAAACAGCTAGCCGCTAGAATGACAGTGACATATACTTCCCTTCTATCAGCCACGTTTCAGGACAAGGAATGTATGTATTGTGAATGCGTGCAGCTTGTATCTCTGCTTACGGGAATTTAGTAATCATACCGGCGACCTGGAAGATTAATCCATGTGTGTTACAGCGCCACTGCCGAACTATAGATATCTTGCTCAAATGGCCATCTATTTCAGACACCGCCGGGGTGGATCTTTTACCGGGTACTAGCACAGAAACGAACTCCGAGAACAGCCCAATCAACCTCGACAGCGGGGTGCCATGGTCTGCGTTTATAATTGACAATTTGAGTCAAACGGAGCAACCCAAACCAAGCAAAACTGGTATTTCCATAAAGTTTATACTTTCCGACCATAAAGGGTTTTGCGTGCGATCCGACTTCCTGGAACGGCGGATGGAAGGATACCGACATCTAATCCTAGCGCAAAGTTTTTTGAAACCTCGACAAGAAATTGTCCGCACGGCCGTGCCAGAGGAAGACAATCTCAGTGCATCAATCCTTCCCCTACTACTTTTTAATGCAGTGGGCGCATTGATCTTGGACGATGTCAATGCTTTGAATGAAGCCGAAGATGAGCTGAATGATCGCCTCTCGTATCCTTGGATTTCCGCATCTCGCCCTCTGCTCACTCGCGTTGCTTGGGTACGAGGTAGATACAACTTGGATCACAGTAAGCGCATCTGGGACACGGCCTTGGCTTTGGGCATTGCTATAGTGATCCTTGATGAAGAAGGGCATTGGCTCCAAGAAACACAGTGGGACCATCTCCGTGAAGGCTTTATTCCTACCAATCTTGACCCGGATGCCGGCCTTGCAGACCGCCTTATCGAGGCTATTCGTGGCTATGGGAAACCAATACATGGTATCACTACCGTTAGCAACAAGCGACTAAAAGCTGTTGCTCAGGCGTGTATCAACCTAGGGCTACCAACATCACCTGTTGAGTCCTTTATCATCGCAGCCGACAAATACAAGTCACGCGAAATTGAGCCACCCTCAGATGTTACCTCATTACGAGTGCAAAATATGGAGGATCTGAACAATCACGTTGCTTCGAACAAACTTTCGTCGATCAGATACCCTTTAGTTGTAAAGCCATGCATAGGCTGGGGCAGCGAGTGCATCTCGAAAGTCAGTACTGAAAGCGAACTTTTACACGCGGTTAAAAAGGCCTCGGATCGCCACAGTTCATCTCCAATCCAACGAACTGATGTGATGATAGAGTCATATGTCGAAGGTCCTGAAATTGATGCCAACATTGTGTTACTAGATGGCAATATCATTTTCTTTGAAGTTGCAGACGACTTTCCCAGCATGGCTGACTACGCAAACAGTAAATGGGAGGACCCGTTTCAAGAGACATTAATGGTGTTTCCATCTGCATTGCCGCAGAATGAGATCGACTTGATTCGTTCCTCACTACACGATACGTTGTCAAGGCAAGGATTTAGGCAGGGAGTTTTTAACTGCGAAGGCCGTATCAGGTACTCGCGCATGAAGTATGATATTCATGATGGAGAGGAGGAACTGTATGAAGATGACGAAATCGAAGCGAACAGCGAAGCGCCAAGCTTTTACCTTCACGAAATCAACGCTCGACCCCCGGGCTATTATGGAAACATAGCCTGTAATATGACGTATGGTGTCGATTACTATGCCTTAGACTTACTTTGGGCTGTTGGAGATACGGAGCGCTACCGTCATCTTGCGCAGCCATTCAAGCAGGGCCCACAGTGGTGGCTTGTTCTCACCGTAATTCCCGAGACAAGAGAGGGAACCATGAAAACTGGCGATGCAACTAGCGAGTTCCTTGAAAATCATCCAGAACTAAAGATTGCAGTTCCAGATCATATGACGTGGGCAAAAAGAGGAAGTATAATGAAAGGACCCAATGCAAGCCATCTTAGTTTTGTAGGGTACTTTTATGTTATCAGCAGAAAGAGCCGGAAGGAAGCTTTACAGATAGCTGGTAGGATCAGGAGAGATTTTGAATATGAGCTCCAATAGGCGTCAATGCTACGTACTGCACTTGTCTCCCGCTGGGCGTCGCACGGACTGTCCAAAGTCTAGTGGGTGCTTGTTGCGCCTGGGAGCTACCTTTCCTGTAGCTAAGATTCATTCGATATGTTTTCGGGATGGGCTATTCGAGATAATACTTGCACCAATGAGCACCTGGGCACCTACCTAGTAGCCATTGGTACCGGTGAATGGCTATACTGGGTCTAGCCGGAATCTGGTCCGTGCCCTCCTCATGGCCCCAACCTTGAAACCTCCGGCCGATAACACGCCGCGAAGCCAAGCATAGTCAGCCGAAGCTCCGGCTCAGATCTTACAGTCCTTTGGCTATCATGGGGATATTCCACGGAATCGTCACTCCCACCGAAAGGAAGAGATATCCTCACTCAAAATCTTGCAAGATGCGGGTAGTATTAGGGAGTAGAAGGGGTGGGCCCGACCGGTCAAGGCATTTGGCCTAGCATGCGGCGTAGGATGCAGGTGAATGAGGAATGATGTTGGCCCGAGATTGTTCATTATCATGAGGCCCTAATCTACCATTTCGACCAACGACCTCAACGTCGGAACCCGCTTTGCTACAACAATGAAACCCTTTCGTCATCTGCTCAGGTCTCGGAACTCGTTTTCAAGATCTAAATGTGGCATTTTTCACCTCACCAGCAGTAAGCAATGAGGTCTAACTGCGCCATTTCCTTGCGTGTGAGGATGACCCGTATTTTCGTAAACCACACGTCAGATAGCACACACTCATAAAGGCATAAGTGTTTATCCATCTCAACCTCCCTACCGGTGTCTTTGATTTGCTTCGTTATTGAAGCATAACTTTGATTTGCCTCAATGCATAAGGTTTTCAAATAAATGTCAAAACAACGCTCACTCGACGCTTCGTACCCAACACCCACCACCCTATCCACCGAGCTGACGCAAAGCTCCGTCGAGAAGTCTATCCCAGTACCGGTATTAGCTTCCTCTACTATTGGACCGTATCCAAGAGAAGCAACGGAGGATGAGATAGCGAACCTTCCGCATGTGCGCGAGAAACTGCCACTGGTAGTGTGGCTTGTTGCCTTCGCTGGAGCTGCACAACGTCTCGCTTTTTACGCAACGACAGTGCCATGGCGTAACCCAACCCAAATCCCATATCAATATCTTGAAGCTAATTCTTGTCAAGAGAACTATCTTCAGAATCCTTCCGGTGATCCACATTCACCTGGTGCGCTTGGGCTCGGACAGTCCACAGCAACAATCATCAACAGTGCTTTTCTTTGCTTTAGCTACCTGACACCGATACCCCTTGCGGTTATCTCAGATTCATGGCTCGGGAGGTACAAAACATTGCTTCTTAGCCTGCTGTATGTATCCTTCCAGTACAGCTTAGATATTTGTTGCTTACTATTGATAGTATGTTTATGGCGGGCCAAGTGACACTGTTTATAACAGCTCTTCCCTTCGCTATGAAAGATAGGAGCACCGTTCTAGCTGGATTTGTTGCTGCTGTGGTTCTAATCGGCCTAGGACAGGGAGGAACAACGGCCGTCATATTCCCATTCTTAGGCAAGTATATGCATGTTTCTTGTATTAGGTGTTATAGCTCACTATCGTGTAGGCGATCAAGTTCCCGTGAGCAATCCTCAGATCATTCGCAATGAGAAGGGGGAATTGGTTGTCACTGATCGGAAGCAAACGATACAATTCATCTTCAGTGCCTTCTACTGGTAAGTCTCTGACAGTCACTGAACAGAATACAATGAAAACTTAGCACATGAACAGGATGATCAATATCGCGAGTCTATTTGTTCTTGCTACCACGCAAATGGAAAAAAGAGTCGGGTTTTGGGCTGCTTACTTATTACCACTGTGCTGCCTGAGTGTTTCGATCGTCCCATTTATATTCTGGAGCCATGGTCTGAGTGAGTTTGTGGTCCCTTTCGACGAACCATCGCTAATGGGATCCGTAGCAAAGCTTCCCCCGGAAGGCAACGTGCTGCCTCACACAGCAAAAGTCTTTCTCCTTGTGACAAGATCCAAGTTTCATCTCGGCGCAGCCGACCCCTTCACCCAGAAGCAGCGTTACAACCGATCGGTTCCATGGACCTCAGAGTTTCTTAGAGAACTCCGGCGCGGGCTCCAGGCTTGTCGCGTGGTGATTTGCTTTACCATTTTCTATTTATGCTTCAATCAAACAATGAACAATATTATATCCCAGGCCAATCAGATGGAGCTTGGTGGCATCTCGAATGATACCGTTCAATCGCTGAATGCCATATTTTATATATTTCTCAATCCCCTGATTCAGTATGGGCTTTTTGGATTTCTCTCGCGCCGTCGCATCTCCTTCGGGCCAGTCGCAAGAATGACAGCAGGCTTCATGTTCATGGCGGCGGCTATGGCATATGCAGCCGGTATTCAACAGATTATCTACACTCGAGGCCCGTGTTTCTCGCACCCTAAAGCATGTGAAGCTGCCATAGTCAAAAAGAACATCACAAACGTCCAATACCGACCCAACGAGATCAGTGTCTGGATTCAGGTTCCATTCCATGTGTTTCTTGCAACTGGGGAAATATTTGGATTCGTTGCTCTGAATGAGTTTGTGTACGCAGAGGCTCCAACCAATATGAAGGCGCTGGTCAAGGCATTTGAGCAATGTACGGCAGCGATGGGCGCTGCGCTTGGGATGGCCCTCGGACCTGTGTCAAGAGATCCGTGGTTAGTTATCTTGTACTCTAGTCTAGCCGGCACTATGGCCGTTAGCGGGATCTTCTTTTACGGGCTCTTCTACCAGTTTGATGCCCAGTGGCATGCAAACAATAAGGTTGCAGAGATCGCTGAACCAGAGCAGGTAAAATAGGGCAGAAAAACTTAGAGTAAATCAGTAAGTCCTCTCCAAGATGCAATATTTATGAAAGCGATTCCTGAATAAACTCTACTATGATACCAACATGCTAAGCGTTCCAGCTATCCCAGCGTCTATAGCATACAGAGATTTCACCATAGAGGTATCGGTGGGTCTACAACGTGCTGGACTTCACGCTAAAAGTTTAGGACAGTACGTAAAGCAGTAGATTTGCCTCTCCTATCCTATCATCTGACCCTTCAAATTCCCTTTCGAGTTATTTCTCTAACCTCCAAATAAAATCAATAGTAGCATCCGATGAATACGATGGTTTGAGCAGCGATAACATAGTTGACTTCATCTCCAGCAATAACTGATTGTGATACATCCGACCAGAAGAAAGCCGGTATGATCAACTATATCGACGAGCTAAATCTCCAAGTCTCTGCGGCCAAGTCATATTCAGGGTAGTTGATGAGGTATCTGTGGATAGAGGCTTGAGGCGCGGATCTGAGATAGATCCTAGTGTGGATAGAGTTCAATGGAAATTGTCTCGCGAACACCCGGCTTAGGGCTGAATTCTTCTCATTGATGTCTCATCGATTATGGGCTCCTAAAATTCAAACACACCTCTTCTTCACAACCAGAGATCATGGTCTAGAGAAATTAAAGTTAATCAGAAAAGTAGGATATTGGTCACTTGAGATACAGTAGCCAGAAGATAACTAGCTACCTGGTACCTTTTTTTCGAGACCCCCACACGTAGAGCCACGGTAATCCAAGATTTCCAGCTAGATTACTATATAGTATATAATCCACCGTGTGCACCTAGTATAGATATAATGAGTGTAATTTACTTCCCTTTTCAGTTTACCGAGACTATCAGTCAACCGGAAAAGCGGGATATTGACTACCTGAGATATAGGTATCGCTCTACACATCGTCACCGACGCTTTCCATCGACTAGTTCTGTCACTTACGGATCATTCTTGCCGGGTACAATTTCGGCTACAAGCCGCGCTTATTCCTTTGCTATCTTTGCGCGATCAGAAAGCTTCTCTAGTAGTTGTCTCCCGGTACTTATTTAAGTAACACTAGTAATTACTAGATCTCAGGATCTCTTACGCGTATAGCTAACTAGCTTAATAATAGCCCTGTCATGCCCGCGAAATTTCCCAACTACAGAGATAGAATTTTTTACTACGATCTTGCGAAGTTCAACTGTATGTCGCTGGGGTGCCTAGTAAAATATTATTAGTCACGATCAATCTCTAGGAATTGAAGTTATGAAGAAGCTTACCAGTACGAGCCTCTCCATTCCTTGCGTTTCAAATGCCTGGTTCTTTCCAGTGCTGGTTAAGATGATATTGTAACAGTCGCAGTGAAAGTTCCTACCCACACCCCAACGTCATACATATAGACTAGGACGTCAAGTCTGCATGAAGCTCATTATACTAAGCGTTGTTTAGGCCGGAGTGGAGCAATGCTGTATCCACTCCCAGCATATTCAGACCCCACTGAAGGAATAGTGCGACCAAGGGAGTATCGTCTACTACGAAGAGTCTACCATTCTTGTAAGGTTTTAAATAACTATCCTTGCTGCAGACTATCCTAATTAACATTCGTAGGAGCGGCGATCCCTGGCACATGAATTCTAGGTATCCTAGGGCTGTATATGGGACTTCTTCATTAAATTGTGTACACAGGAAGCGTACAAAGAGCCAGCTATCAAAGCTATTCTTGCAGTATATAGACATTGAATTACTTAAAGTATCGTATCCGATTGATTTGCAGACGTTGTTGAAAACCTGGAGTTTGGTGGATGCAGTCGTGAGTGAAAGTTCTCGCATCTCGGCGACAGGATAGACAGGGCGGTTACCTTTACCGACAGGCCTACTCTGCGAAGCTGCCCTACTCAAGTTGATGTATTGTTTCGATGCTTCTCGGTGCTGGCATTGCTGCTCAGCCTTTTCATCATCGAGGAACCTGGTCATTAGTGTTTGGGAAAACACCGGTTGCATGTTGTCTTTACAGCTGTACACCTTTGTCTCTGTGCTATCGAAGTCCTGTGGAATGTTACTCGACATTGATCTTGATAGGCAAAGCAGATCCGCCACCAACGGAAAGTACTTGGCTTGTTCCACGAGGGTACCCTTCCCGAGAAGTGCACATACAGTTGCCGGATGTAAGTAGCCTAACTTATGAGGGTCACAATGGTCCTGAATCTCTTGGAAGCCGTCGGTGTACATGGACATTTTCGGAATTCGGTCGTTCACTCATTGTTGCGCCTCCGCTGAAGCGTACGAAGTCCCACCCATCGAAGCCATTCTCGAGGTAACCGGCCATCGAATCTGTCAAACTGTCAAGCCCAATTTGTTTGTAGATGCCGTTAAAGAGACGGAGTTCGGTGGTTGCCGTTCTGAGTTGGAGTTCTCGCATTTCGGCGATAGGGCAGACTGGACGGTCATCTCCACCCCATGCGTGCTCTTCGAAGCTGCCCTACTCATTTTAAGGAAACATTGCGAGGCATCTCGATACTAGCATTGTTGCTCTGGCTTTTCTTCGGAGAAGAGCTCGGTTGTCAAGGTTTTGCAAATCCCTGGGCTTGGGTTTTACTTACGGTCGTACGTCACTGTGCTGCCGAAATCCAGTAGTGTTCGGCTCGGCATCGATCTTGTTAGGTAAAGTGAACCTCCGACCAACGGGAGGTAATTAGCCTGCTCTACTAATATATTATTTTCGGGAAGTACACATACTGTTGTGGTGGAGCGCCACGATGGTTGTGTATGACAGTGGCGGATGAGCGGTTGTGAGGGAGAACCGAGCGCTGAGAGCCCATAAGAGGGCAGACTATAGAGAGTAGAGATCAATCAACTACTAAGTATTGGCCTGGCTTTAGAAATTACTAGGGATCAATAGGACGACTGTCGAGGAGCCATCAAGGATCTCACCAGCGAGCGGTGAATTGCAAGGAAGGAAAGGGCCGACACAGCAGTAAACCTACAATAGGTTCTGCAGTTCGCAGCCGACGAGCCCTCGAGTCTCACCAAACCCGCCTCGGCGCTCGTCCATTCGAACCAGCATATGTACTGGATAGTGGAGAACCTGCAGGCAAAGAGGTGTCAAGCATCAGTGCCGCCAGCAAATCACCGATGAGCTCCCGGGACCTAGAAGCGTGTCAGGCAAACGATACCACAACACCGTTGCTGGGTGCAAGAAGCCTAGCTAGCAAGCGTCGCGGGGGTCCTGAATCCCTTCGGCGCCGTCAATGTACATGGACATCGACTGGTGTCGTTCTTTCACCCAGGTCTGCACCTCCTCTAGGGTTTATCAAGCGCCCTCTCTATACAAGGCCACGCCAATTCAATCTAAGCTATGACATCCTAGTTCCATTCGTTAGCTTCCACCAACACCTAGGGTTTGGACAGGCGTACGACGCCAACATTTCCATCATCATAGCGCCGAGGATGAACACAAAGCAAGCTTTGAGCTCAAAGAAGGCCTTTCAGCGCATTGTTTGTCAGTCCTTTGAGCTGCCGAGCCTCGTCCACGGTAGTAATGCCTACACGGCCTTGCAGGCGCCTGACCTACCTCACTGGCACAACCGTAGGTTTCTCCTAAATGATCTCACTATCCTCATCGTATTGTAGCGGGTTCTAATCGACTCCTTTTTTTGACTATGTACCCTTCATCGTTGAAAGTACGTATCGCAAGCGTGTCCTACGAGGTCAGTATAGCCTTGAATCGGGTGTCCATATCTAGTCTAAATACAAGGAGTCTGATTTTCGCACATTTTCAATTTACCAAGATAAGGTGTTACAGATCTAGCGAGGAAAGAAGGTGGGAAGGCGAAGTTGCAATCGGCAATATTGTTCATCAGCTAAAAGCTGCTACCCAGCAGCTCCCGTTGATTCGCATCCTGTAACTGGCATTTCAATCAGAGCATCAGATAAGGCTGATTAGTGAATTCCTATTAGTAATAGTTTATCAAGGGTGCGACCCGCGGTGTCCTACCATCCACCTCGTACCGAGGCTTGCGGAGCAAAAGGCAACCCGCGCAGAAAGTAAATTTATAGTACAAGTATTATGCAATAAGACCAAGGAGATCGGTTTGAATATACCTTAGACCCTTTAAGTTAGTAGAAGAGATTGTTGACATTTATTTAATAAATAGGGGTGATTGAAAGATGAAAGGTAAGGGTCGACACGGAAGTGAGAGGGTACGGTACTCGTTTGAGACTATAATGACAACCAGATTGGCCAATGTACTCCTTAGATTCTGCTTCAGCAGATGAAATTGTGCCCGTATTACGATGAAGCGTGGCCAGGACGATGGCCGGCGTCCCTGTTCCAGCTAGTATCCGACCTGTGAGTCGCTGCGCAGCGAGATTTACATATGTCGGACTTCTGCAGGAGAAAATGGCCAGGGAAGCGGGAGAGCCCAATAAAGGCATTAGAGATGATGATACTGGACAAGGTCAAAAGATAATTACCTTGGAGACGAGACTGGTGATGGTGCACGTCCCCAACCCCGACCCAGCCATGTGGCTCAAATGGGGTGGCACGGGGCCCTTGCACGCGACACATCATCCCAGGGAGAGATAAGATAAGCGACGATACCTTGATGGCCAGCATTCAGCTCCTCAACCCCCCTACCACGCTGAGGAACTTAGTTTTAACATCGCCTTATAATTCAGTGACTCAAAGAACCGTGAAAATGGGTGCCAATCAATCAAGACCAGCCGATGAGGCAACCAACGAGAAGCTGATCGAGCGGCTCCAAGCTCTCCAAATGAAGGATGAACGAGGCACAAGTGAGAAGGATGGTTATGTCGTAGTTGGCGGTGATGCTCGTAAGTTCTCTAGCAGAGGCATATCAATAGCTACAAGGATCTGATGCTCCTCACAGCGCCGGAGTACGTGCCGTGTGCCCGACATCGACAAGACATATCCGCCGCGGCCGTCGGAGAATGGGAGGAGAGGCTCATGGGGGACCCTAAGGTACCAGGACGCACATTCTATCTCGCATATCAAGGACATTGACTGACCGCCCGAAGAACCGTCTTGCTTTAGCAGCCCTGAGCTCAAACCCAGCCAACGCCGTCCTATCCTCTCGATCGATCGCCATCGCAGATACCCAGAAGTTCAATATCAAGATACCACTTGAGGGCTCACCAGTCACCAACCAGGCATCTTCTGGGCGATGTTGGCTCTTCGCTTCGACAAATGTTTTCCGCGTCGCGCTTATGAAGAAATACAAACTCTCCAATTTTCAGCTGTCGCAGTCGTATCTATTCTACTGGGATAAAATTGAGAAGGCCAACTACTTCTTGGAGACTATACTGGACACATGCTCCGAAGAAATTGATGGTCGCCTTGTACAAGAACTTATGGCAAGTCCAGTCAGCGATGGTGGGCAATGGGGTAAGAAAAGCCTTTATCAATACAAAAGACTGCTGGCTGACGTAGGACCCAGATATGGTCGCAAATCTTGTCAATAAGTATGGCTTGGTCCCACACTCGCTGTATCCAGATTCTTTTAACGCCACCAATTCCTCGACGATGGACCGACTCATCACAACAAAACTGCGCGAAGACGCGATTCGTCTGCGGTCGATCGCATCCAGCTCCACATCCCCGGATGCTATCAAATCTACAATAGCCAGCGAGAAGGAGAAGATGCTAAAGGAGATTCACTTGATTCTGACCCTCATGCTCGGCCCACCTCCATCACCAAATAAAGCCTTTACCTGGGAATACTATGACAAAGACGGCAACCTGTGTACGCTCCGCACTTGTCCTACGGCCTTTGCTAAGGAGCTCTCTGATAGCAGGACCGTCCGAGCGCTTTCAGGAACCGACATCCACAAACTCTTTTCTCTGGTCAACGACCCCCGGAACCCATACAACCGACTGCTCAGTGTGAAGAATCTCGGCAACGTCTACGGAGGTCGACCTGTCACATACGTCAACGTTGACATGAAGACGATGAAAGACGCCTGTATAGCGATGCTCAAACGTGGTATCCCAGTCTTTTTCGGCTCGGATGTAGGCAAGTATTCCGACTCGACGAAAGGCATCATGGACACGAGTCTCTACGAGTATGAGCTGGGCCTCAACATCAAGCTCGGGATGTCCAAGGCAGAACGGCTACAGACTGGTGAGTCCCAGATGACACATGCCATGGTACTTACTGCTGTGCATGTCATTGATGGCAAGCCTGTGAGATGGCGAGTCGAGAATTCGTGGAGCGATCGTGTTGGTGATAAGGGGTATTTCGTTATGTCTGATGCTTGGATGGATGAGTTTGTGTACCAGGCTGTGGTGGACCCGAGCGTTGTGAGCTCATCCGTTAAGAAAGCCTTAGAGCAGAAGCCGAAGATGTTGGAGCTGTGGGACCCAATGGGTGCTCTGGCTTAGTTTACATTTTTGCATATGCGAGACTGTACCAAGTACTCAGAAGACTTCTATATTGATTCCCGGTGACGATGATGCACATCGTATGACTCCCCTTCTATCTTGGGTCTAAACAATATGTACACACAAGCTTCCATTCCATGCTCTTTCATGCAACCACATTGTTTGCTTCTTTTTCGCGTTGCTCCTCCCCCTCCGCACTTAGGTGACCCTGGCGTTTATAGATACCCTCCAACACGGTTTTCAACTCCTGCAAGAACCGATCAACCTCCTTCTCTGTGCCCACAGTTATCCTCAAACACCCCAGGCAGCCATACTCCCTTCCCCTAAATCGAACAACAACGCCCTTTTCTTCTGCAAGGCCCTCATAAACCGCCAAAGCCACCTCGTTTGACGGCTTCCCACCTTGGTCTGCCGGCGCATCGAGCATCTGATAAAGCAGGAAGTTCGACGTCGTGCCTCCGTGCAGCTTACCGACCCCGGGTACCTTCGGCAAATCCTGCAATAGCCGTTCTCGTTGCTTGACTATTAAATCGACATTCTTTTTCATCACACCCAGATGTTTTGAACTCAGGGCCGCGCGAGCCAATTGACTTGTCGGGTCGGGAATGTTGTATGGCGCTTTCATGCTATTTAGTATCTTTGCAATCGCCGGGTCAGCGAATGCAGCACCCAGCCGTATACCCGCGAGGCCAAATGCTTTCGATAGCGTCTGCATGACCACAAGGTTTGGCCATTCTGTCACCCACTCCGCGAGACTCGCATCCTTGGGTGCAAAGTCAATGTATGCTTCGTCTAGTACTACCACGCCGTTCCATGTCTCATGCTCCAGTATCCGCTGCACGTCCTCCTTCCTCAGCAGTGTGCCTGTTGGATTACCCGGTGAGCATAGGTAGGCAAGTTTTATACCCTGTTCGTTGGATAAGGCGTCGAGTATCGCTGGGACGTCGAGATCGAAGCTTGGGAGCTGGAGAGGGACTTTCACGAGTGACACGTCGTTGACTTGTGCGGAGACGCTGTACATGCCATATGTAGGCGGACATACAAGGATCTTCTCGCGGCCTGGAACACAGAAGGCGCGGATGAGAGCGTCAATGGCTTCATCGGAACCGACGCCGACGAAGAGGTTATCTGGGCTGAGGGCTTTGGGGGTATGCGCGTGGGTATTACGGAGAGTACAGAGTTGCTGTTTGAGGTCTATTTGGTGGCTGGGCGATTGATGTTAGGATACGCATATAGGAAGTGCTTGGTGGAGTGCAATCATACGGATCTGGGTATCGGTTCAATCCAAGCAAGTCTACATCGACGGACGATGTTGGGTCTGATATGCTATTGGAATTTGCGCCACGCAGCTTACCGTCGCCACCGAGGACTAGGCCAGGGCCGTACGCATTTTCGTTCGCATCAAGCAAGACATTTGTGCCATCGTCCTTGTAGTCACTTCCTAGTATTAGCTTATGGCCTCCAAGGAGAACTATGCGCTTCACCTACTCGCGCGCGCAGCGGTATGGCTCCAATGCTAAAATGTTAGGGCGTGCACACTTCTGCAGATCGAATGGTGACGTTCTTGAAGCCATTGTGCGATTATTGTGGTTTTGATTGGCGTAGTGAGTCAAGGTCGCGAACTGATGAAAGTGTTGGTGGGGAATGTTTTATTCGGCGGGGCAGTCGCGCAGGACGCCAGCGACATCGGTCGAGTCATCGCGCGTCAAAGAACCAGGCAGAAATTATTGTACGACGCCTTTATGGCTAGCTAACAAGCCTCCTAATGTATGTGAAATTTATAGTCCTGTGAGCTTATAGAGTGGGAGAATACAAATAATTAGAGCCTTGCTAGAAATCCAGCATCTCCGCTTAGCCTTGAATGCAAACGCGTAAAGTAAATAAATTCCACAAACAAAGAGGTGATGGCCTACGGAGGCCGAATGACTATATCGGCGCTTTTTCGGTTAGATCCAGTGGTGGCTCATATGTCATAGGCCCCACCTAGGTGCAGAATTCGTATCGCCGTCCCGCATCACAAATAGAGCTTAGCCAAAGACTGATAAAAAGATGTATCTGTTTGCATGGGACTAAACAGACGTACAATGAGATTTTAAATTGAGACTATAATCACTAAACTTCTAGTCTTCTCCATCAAAACAGTCAACTTTCATCCGATATGGTCTAGTGGCTAGGATTTGTCGCTCTCATAGCAGTGCCGACAAGGCCCGGGTTCAAGTACGTTCGACTACCTCTGATATCAGATTCGTCATACTAACAATTCTCTAGTTCCCGGTGTCGGAATCTGCCTGTGTTTTCTTTTTGGTATTGTGCCGTCCATGGGGCGGTGGTGGTGGCGGATGGGAGGGCTGGGGTGATTTTTGCTCTCGACCAGCAAAGACTTTGTGTGCCTGGACTCTTGGATATTTAGGGCTACCATTGAGAAGTATGCTTTATTTGACTGTTTCTTCATTTATTTGACAACGGGGAACTGTAGTGTTGACTTCTGAATCTCAAAGTGAGTTCAAATCAAAAATACTCGCATCAAGGTTGCGTCAACCTTCTCGCGCACCACTTTGGAGAGAAACAGAACATGAGGCTCTCTTTACTATTTGGTTCATCAAAATAGTCACACATATCCTATATATATAATCGTTGTCGGTTTAGTTTCGCCACTTGCTCATTGTCCGCTATAGCAAACGCAATAGCACCCACAGGAGCGTTCGGACAAACATCTCCAATCCTTATAGGCACATCACGCAGCAGCGCAGTCCGCTCGAGACCATCCAATGTTGTTCCGCCCGTTGGCGTTGGGAAATACGGATTCAACAACGTGAGCGACGACGCGTATCCAAGAATGTCCGGCACAAGCGTTATGTACTTGAGAACAAGACCAATGTATCCAGCGATAAGTAAGATCACCGAAGAAATCAAGAGCGCTGCAAACCAATTCCAACTGATTCTGTATACTGCTTTTGTTCGCTGAATGACGTCGGCTTGTGTGGCATTGAAAGTAATGTTTGAGTTGAAAATGTTGTCCATCACGCCTGTTTGCACGAGATTCTGCGGAAGATTCCCGCCCAATGCTGTGGTTGCATATGTCGATTGATAGAACGTGTTCCATATAATGCTGAGGCGCTGTGCGAAGTCTTCCGGCGAGAGATTGTATAGTTTCACGTTTGTGTCTGCTGTGCTCATAAAATTCTTCGGATTTGCGATCCACTTCTCGGGCATCGTGGAGGCTCGCGCGTTGTTGTTGATGGTGTCGACTGAAGGTAGGTTGCTCATCATGGATCTGAGATAGATTGCACGATTTGGGATATCGTCTTGCTCTGTGTACCCATCTCCAAGGAGCTCGAGTTTGCGTACCGCATCCACCCCACATGACGTTCCATTGCAACCTACTTTTGCCTCAAGATAGTGGTGATTTAATGAACAAAAGGCTACCGAGTATTTCTTTCCTGTATTTCCTACTATATCCACAAAGGATGATGAAATGATAGGGACTGGCCAATTTGTGAAGAGTGAGCCATTCAAAGTCCGGGATTTATCGATCTGTAGGCCCCATGTCGAAGTAAGATTAAGCCAAAGGGAATCATTCCTATTTCCTTCCTTGAATTGATTGCTCAAACAGGTAATGTCAAACTGGCGAGCCTTGATGTTGAAGCGGCTGACGCCTTGGGAAGGCATACCAACTATCGGTATGCCAATGAGAGAGCCATATATCAGACTTGTACCATTCTGGGCCCCGACCGGTTTCCACTCATCGGATGTAGTATTCTCAAGCTCTCTATACAGTGGCAATTTGACATTGCCCCATAAATCCATCGATGTGTCCTGGTATTTGGAACTGCTCAGTAAGGCAGAAAGGAAGATAGACGTAAAAGATGAACGCCCAGTGTTTATGGGACTGGCGCCTTGCAAAAAGGTGTCTCGAGATGACAGAGGGTCGAGATAGCGTACACTAGCAGTCGATGAAATATTTCTATCCTCCTGAGAGAAGAGTCGAAGAGCCGATTGACCGCCAACCGGCGACAAAAGCCATATCAGAATCGAAAAGACTCCAACTATGGACCAACAGCGTAGAGATATTTGTCGTTCGAGTGCCGAAAAAACAGATTGGCAACCGATTAGTTGTTCGAGACGCCCAAGAGTAGTGCCCCGTTCAGCTAGGTATACACCTAGATGGCGAAAAAATCTTCCCATTAGAGCCGCAAAGATGAGCGGGAAGATTGTGGGTGAGAGTAATAGTGTCTGTCCGACCTTTTTGCCATACTCGGAAATTTCTTGGCCATCTAGTCTTGCCGCTATCAAGGCAAGGACTATTTGAAGTTAGAGCTATATGGGATTGATAATTTCCTTGGATAGACATCAAGTATGAGATATGTGCAGAAATCCATATCCCTTGGAAGTGTGCCATATTTGGAATACCAGGGTGCGCACGACAGACTCACCTATGAACATGATTGGTGTGGATGCCAATATTGTATCAAAAATCATGAGCCCTCCCCTCAAAGGCGTGAGGGTCGCTACCTGTTGCGACTTGCTAGGCCATTTATCACTAAAGCCTCGGACTAGGTCCGATTTCGAGCCTGAAGAAGGCTTGGAATCCTCGGTATGTCTTGAATCGTTGTCTGAGGCATGACCTGGTGGAAGTACTGGCGGTGGCGTGTATTGGCCGGGATCGTATCGAGTCCCAACTTCGATAACGTCTGCGTATGCCAGCTGTTTTGCTTGAGAGTTAGGATTTACAACTGGGCTGTACGCCATAGTGCCGTGTAGGCTCGAAGCAAATTGAAAACAATATGTTGAATGCGAAAAGTCACGAAGAATTGAAACGAGGCGAACGCAGAACATAAGGAAATTTGTGACGTGCTCGAAACGCCCAGCAGGGGTAAGCCAACAACCTGGTCAGGAGCCTGGGCCAGGCAGAGGGTAGCGGACATACCCCAGAAACCGCAAAATTGATGCATGCTACATAGGATGCACATCGCGCTGATAATGTATCAAGGCGAAAGGCCCTAGATATCTAGGCTAAGAATAGCCCGATCAATGGAAGCATGTTTGAGAGTTGTCATGCAGACTGGTGGCTGAGCTACAAGGGCGGATTTGGCTCGCACCAATCGGCGAGTTTTGATGCAACTTTTATCTGTGCACACGGCTCACAAATGAGATCAGGAAACCACTTGCAAATACCTGGAACGGGCCGCAGACAGTTGGCTGAGGCCTCTTACTAGCGTCAATGCCCTTCAACACTCTTGCCTTCAACAACAATGCTTTGATGGCTCCAATCATTTCGATCGTTGCCAAATCCACCTCCGACTCTTGTACTTCTATTGTGCGCAAGCTGGCCTAACTTTTTGATCGGACAGTCGGATAATTTCCAATACCAGTGGGTTGGATCAGCTCAGCGCTTGCTAGCTTTTGGCAGTGGGGGCGGATTCCTATGGACCTGGCACTTCCTTGGTCAAACACTTCGCTACTTAGCGCTTACTGATGAATTCCGTCTTCGGAGGATCATCGCAAACTTGCAGAACACTCTTCGATCTCTTATGCAATATGATCTGTACCTCGAGTCTGGTGGGCATGGCTGAGAGATAGTAGCAACAGTTGATAACCTCGAAGCGCGTGAATGCCTAATGCGCGAAGTCGAAGGCGACTACCTGAGTGAGATATTACAGTCACGAAAAACTGGTCAGAAAAACGGCAGTGCATAGGTTCGCATGAGTTTCTGTTCATTTGAAGTCGGATGGTTTGTGTTGAATTCTAACAAGACATTGTTTCTCATGGCATTGCTGCCTGTTTCGAGCTCTATAAAGTACAAACCCCACCTTCTCGTTCTTTCTGAGGTTGTAGGCTTTCACCTTAATCCCTTATTTTTGATTTTGGGTTCATCTAGTCAATTGACTTCGTCAATGCCGTTGAGTCTCCCACCAATTCTCAAAGCATGCGACACAGAGAGTGCATTTGGTCACAATTCCGCTTCATCCATATTCCTGATCCAGCTCCACATCCACCTTGTCGTATCAATATGTGCCTGCACTCCCATCTTTTCATCAACTGTATGTATCTTCCCAAATCCCTCTTGCTCTTTATCCCAGCCAGGAGTATAACGGAAAATATACTCACTCAAATTCCAATAGTATCTCGTGTCGGTATTTCCCGTCATGATGCCCGGGCTAACGAGTAAATCCTCACCGTACAATGCGCGCGTTGTGCCTGACAGGATTTTGAAAGGCGTTGAGCGAGTGGCGTCAGAAGATGGATGGAGAGTCGTAGGTGTCACAGGTGCAGGCTCGAGAATTGTTTCGCGGTATGAAAGGGTTATACTCAATGGAGTCTCTGCACCGTTGAAGGCGTGAAGGGTCAGATTGTATTTTTGCGCCACTTGAGAAGCTAGGGATGTGATGTGTGACTTGACCATGGATGAACTAGATCCGACATTGGTGCGGTGATTGACAAGGAATTGCGTGCGCTCAGGGAGAGCGTTGTTCTTCACGCCGCCGTGGATAATATCGACCGCTACCGAGGTCGTGAACAAATATTTGATAGCCAGTCCGGTTTTTGCTGCTTCAAGAGCTAGGTGGTCTTTCTTATTTTTCTTCGAACATGTCATACTATCAGTAGTCCTTTCCCCCAGTAGCTTGCCTAGCTTGGTAGGGAAATGCGGCGCATGCTCAGCTCCACATTCAAGAAGCCCTAGGTATGGATTATCATCGTAGAGGCGCGGTTCGTATGGATTTGCTTCGATCAGAGTTATGAGCTCACTAGCAACACCAATACTATTATGTTTTGGTGGGACACTCGAGTGTCCGCCTGGCATTCTGACCACAACGTCAACGTCGATGTAACCTCTAGATAGATGCCTGAATTAGCGCATATTCCAAGTACAACTAGCGTATAAGAGCATCATACTTCTCGGCAACACCAGGAAGCGCAAAGCTAGAGCCCCAAGACTCAGCATTAACCGCACCTTCATCGAGGATGGCAGCGATCGAGTTTTGGCCATATTTCGAAAGTAGATAGTCAGAGAGATGCTTTGCGCCATGACCGCCTGATATTTCCTCGTCGAAACCAAATGATAGTATCAAAGTCCGGCGCGGCCTGAAGTCTGCGGAGATCAAAGCCTCTACAGCAGACAGTAAACCTATGAGTTGGTTCTTACAATCGGTTGCACCCCGACCCCAAATAAAAGTCCCGTCAAAATGGCCTGAAAATGGAGCATGCGTCCATTGTTTGACTGTGCTATCTGGCACTGGCACAACGTCCTGGTGCGCCAGAAGCAAATTTGGGGTTAAACTCTCATCCTCACCAGTCCACGTATATAACAAACCATGAGTATTGACCTTTTCCAAGTTCATGGTTGCATGGACTAATGGAAAGGATTCCGCAAGGTACTCGGCAAATTTGGAAAAGATTTCCCACCGCGGATCCTCACCAACCTCACCCATGTCGTCGTAGCTCTGTGTTGGAATCTTCACGGCGCCAGACAGCCGCCGGACAGCGAGACTCTTGAAAGCATCAGAACTTAGGTAGTTTTCCATCTCGTCTAGCTCTTCTGAACTCCTGGAAGGGAACAGGGGAGGCACTTGAGGGCATCTTGAGTCTGATGATGATGGTGCGTGATTGGTAGGGTGCCATTGGGGTGTGGAAAATGCTGTGATGTAATGGCGAAGTAAGAGCCAGGAAGCAAGCAAGGCGAGACCGAGTCGAATGAACGACGAGTGTTGAACTTTCCTGGGAGGCCTGTCAGGCCCTATTGGTGTTCGTATTCCCGAATTCTTGGTCATTTCAGAGGTGCTGAGGTGAATGGGTGAACATGAGCAGACGGTGCGGGGGATAGCCTGATAAGTCGTCAGCCAGCGCTAGGCCGAAAAAAGAAGGCACGACGCGTTGACCTCAACGCGTCAACAATGGCATAGCCATGAATACATTTCTTCAGAGGATGACAGGGCGATTTGGTTTGAGTGGAATTGTAATTAAATTGAAGTGTCATAGAACATCCGCTCAGGTACGGTTTTCACAGTACTGCTTCCAAAGTTGTCAAGTACGTGAGATGTGTGCGACATCCACTGAATGGAGTCGACTCTCCAAATTGGTAAATCAAAATCATTGAAGGACGTTTTGTCACTGACTTGGGGTCTGTTACTTCTTTTAGCATCCTAGCTTCAAGACTAGAACCAAGCTACACATACCTTAATACTTTCTGGCAAGTTCTCATCGCTAAACTCCAGTGGCATCATCTCAGGAATAGGTCTCATCTGTAGCCACTTCTAGAACGGCTGTGGGTAGGTATACCACATGCAAGATGGAAAATATCCGCTGTTGTAGCGCTCGAAGTGTTCATAGATCCATCTACAATGATCAAATATAGAAAGGATAGCAGGCAGTTTGATCCTAGAACCTGGTTAGCACTTGTGAGAAATTTCATTAAGTCCTACGTTGTTCTGGAGATATTGGTGACGGTTTCGAAGTAAGCTTTATGGGTATGACTAATGATTGTGCACTGACGATGTGGAAGCTTAGTTGGGTTGGGTATAGCGAAAAGTAGAGGTTGATAACAATAAGGCGTATCAACGTTACCTAAATACTGAAAGCGTAATATAGCGTAGAGAAAACGCACTAACAACTACAAAAAATGCACAAGCATTATTGCATCCCTTGCAAAGTTTACCAGCAAGAGTTTAATCTCTCTTGACGACAGCTTTGAAATTAAAAAGTATGTGGTATGAATAGCTACTAAATCGCCTAGGCTTACGGTGCGTAGATTTGTTTAAACAAAGCCTTGGTAGCATATCCATACAATAGCGTCATCGCAGACTTGACTAAATATTGAAAAGTGGTATCATAGCAACAGAACTGCAGTAAATGAAAGTTATGAAGAGCACAGAACTGTCCTCGCCAAATGATCGCCCTTCTCCGCATCAACATCCTTGCTCATCTGGCTGTTTGCGCATCCAGTATTAACAAACTTTGGCCAAGTGTTTGTAAGAATGAGATACTTTACTTCCCGTTCGGCTGAATCAAACACCATCTCTGTAAATGATTCTGGAATTTCGAAGTCATCTAAAGCCTCGTCTACATTGAACTCTTGCATTTGTGAAACCGCCCGGAGATTTGCGCGGCCTAGTGCATCAAGGTTTACAGCTGGCTGAAGGCTCGAAGTTGAATTGTAGGAACTTTTACAATCGAGAGGTAAGTCGGGCACTTCGTCTGGAAGTACGCAATCGAAAGGTGTGGCATTGTCAGGTACGTATGATGCGGCAGATCCACGTTTGCTGCTGTTGAGCAAAACGGCCGCAGCGTCAAAAACGCTATGTAGGCGTTTCATTTCTCTCGAAGAAATATTGATTGGGAATTCTGAATAGACAAGGGATATGAAATGGGAGTAGATGCGCACTGCAGAAATGAACTGTCCGTGGTGGTGCTCTGCGGTCGAAGACTTTGAGACAAGCCAAGTGCGTCGCCAGTCTGCAAGGTGAGTGAGGAAGCTGACATTCTCGCCGGAAAAGTCTTTCAAGGCAGCAAACTCCAAAAGCGGTAAGGCGTTTGTTCGGAGAGCGTTGTCAAGCGCGGTCATGGTCAACATAGCGGACTTTTGAGAGTCAAAGGAACCCATGGTTTTTGCAGAGAGATTTCCAGTAGTTTGCAATGTCGTCGTTTTTGAGAAGGCGCTAGAGCTCATCAAGGACTCGTCACCACCATCGAGACCATCAAGTGCCTGGCGCTTCTCCCAATTTGCAATCGCGTCGAGTGTCTCTTGGCGGAGTGTGCTGTTTTTGGTAACACCAAGGATGGGGAAACCAATTGCAAATACTTCCATAAAGAAAATGCAGATGGAAAACCAAGTTGGTGGTGGTAAAACGGCATTCACGGGCGCAAATTGGGGTGCATACATGCCTGCAAGCCATAGGGGAGATGCTGGGAGACTGGAATAATGAGCGTGCTGACATATATCAAGAGTTTCGACTTACCCGGCAAGACAGCAGCAAATGGTTTGCGTTCTCCAACTATGGACGTCGCGTACACTACGAGACTTCCATAGTATATACGGTGCGTAGACCCACGCCCAGAACAGTTGCCATACTATTGATAACCACCACTCCCAACCTTTTGAACAGTTCATACGCGCTTGCTTTCCCGTCCCTTCGATCGTGTATTCGAACAGGCCAAAGCTAGGGTGGAATTTCCTAGAGCCAAGGAACACAAATAATGTGAGTATGAGCTGATCAAGTCAACAAATATGTTCTGAGCAACGTCTGCTGAACGCACCTGAGCAGCCATCCCAACACCGATAAACGCCAAGGTTTGATCGATGTTACCGGCACGTTCCAGTCCAGCAATGATCCTTTTCCAACGATTATTTGCAATGGCCTGTGCCCTTTTTTCGTCGATGGCATCGCGATCCTTCAAGATGCTCATCCGCGTGAAACGCTTTTGCCGACCAGCCAAATACAGAAACTGGCTATTCGAAGCATGGAACAAAGCCATTCCAAAAGGGAGCCAGATACTCATAACCCAGAACTCAACAGTGCAAGAAAAATATGCGCCAACAGGATAAGCGATTATGCAGAGCGCCGCGTATACGTGTAGCGAAAAGACGCCGGCCAAAAGAAGTGGAATTCTCCGCATCCGAAGTGAGGGTAGTTGGCGATGGGTCCAAAGAAAGATCATACCAGCAGCAAGAGCAAGGTTCCAGACAATAAAGAGACCCATATAGGTCCATCCTAACTTGTCAAGTATGAGTTTCGACATCGTGAAAGGAGCCCTGACCGAAAGGATGCGCGGCTACCGGTTTGTGATATTGGGCTGCAGAGATTCATGGACACAAGCATATCTTATATTAGTGTGACATTTCAGTAGTGTTATTGACAGTCCCAGGTAACTGTAGTCAGGTCCAGCTATCGGCAAAGAGGGTAGATTGAAGATCTTCCCCAGGGTCGCCCTAGGATCGTTGTGGAATTCTCGGCCATTAATTTTGATCGGAAGGGTGGATACATGTTGATCGAGGAAACAGTAGCAGACGGACCCCATACCAACAGGGCTTGGCAGAACGAGACTGGACTCCATGGTTCAAATGCATAATTAGCGTGATAGAATGCCTTCTGGTAAGTGGCTAACACCCTTTCGGGTGGCTGAACGCTTGGGCTAAACTGGAACGACAAATAGGGGGACGCCCATAAGCATCGTGCGCGTCCTTGTCGATCTTCATATCAATAAGACCGATCCAAGCCATCACATCCGTTAGAGGAAACACAACAGAACGGATGGAAACTTTCTGCGTGTTGAGAACACGAGCACGTTCCTTGCGACAGCGATGTCTTCCGCACGAGGAAGTCAAATTACTATATCAATAGGTATAAGTAGGAGTATTATGTGCACCAATGCTAGCGAGCATCACTAATGCGCAAATCACTTCGATAGCGCGTTGGCGGCCTGCAAAATTGTTTGCAGAGAAATGGTAGCCATTTACACCTACTAACTTCTTCATGACTAGAGCTCTCTTCGTTGTTATCTCGGTGCTTTTTTATGCATACCTGATCTTGGGAATGTCACAAAATTACTTCGTATTGTCGTATTGGTAGCTGTTGTGGTGGACATGTGGCAAGCCACAATTCTAGAGCCGAAATATCGGTAGGGCCACAGATTTCAATACGTTGAACAACCCCACAGATTTTATCTTTGCTTGTTTGTCTTTGTTTTGAGAGAGCGTTGTACGGCCTTTTCTCCGTCGGTTAACATCCATAGTGTGGGTAACGTGTTGCCGGAAGCCGGGTCGATTTAGTATATGTTGACCCTGCTTTACGGGTTCATACTAGGCACTGTCAAAAATCTTGCAATTCCCCTGTCACAACGCTACAAGGGTAACCCTAGTCGGTAGTCGGCGACGAGAGACTTCAGCCATAGTCACGTGCATACTGACTTGATCATGGCCGACGATCGGTACTACTAAGCGGTAGATCTTTACGATAAGCCCTTCTCTTGGTGTCCAACACGGGCCGAGCGTCTAGTTTGGTAAGATTGTCGAGCTGCCATGTCTGTGGAAGGCAGTCGGGTGCACAATGTGACAACTCGACATAGACGCCAGTGTGATTGCAGCAGCTTCTACTGCCAATCATGGTGTCAGTGTCGATAGTTTTGTTTAATTGAATCGTTGATGTATGGTCGAATCATGTGTTGTGATAGGGCCATACTGATGACAGGTAGACTTTCAAAAGTCGTGATTATATGGTGTTAGAGAACGAAACCCCCGATTTATATCAGTGACAAGGACACAGCTACATCTAATGATATAGGGTAGTCATGCGTCACCACCCAAGTACTGCAATTGCCTGCTGGTCATATCTTCAGGTCTTAGGCATGTCAATTTGCACCCTTCGATGTAACATTGCTTGCAAAGATAGCTTGGCTTTGAAGCAAGTGGCGCCACTCCATGAACTTGCATACCGTGGTGGAGTAATTTTCGAGTGGAAGAAAATTTACCATTACCTACCTTGTAAATGGTATGATGAGCCTGTCAACGCTATTCCATGCACCAAAATCCACCCGGTGTGTGTAGAAGGTAAAGAATATCGATCTCAAAGAAGCGACTACTGGCGCGTCTTGTCTTCGCTGTAGACCAGCTTGTATTTGCATTACACCCTCAACGTCTTCTTATTCCCGTCATGCAGGACTTTTTTCCGCGGCCCAATTCGCCAACCTACTTCCGCCATCAGATCAAGACAGAATACCGTACACTGTGGCTAAGCGCCAAGATGGCAACCTAATCAAAAATCCATAGGCCACCTTGAGCGTGGCTTCCTACGCACCTGGCCCGCGTTTGTTCGTTCAGAGTCAGTGCGTATGCTCATGATTATCCTTTCACTGTAACTGTGCCATAATTCTTTTGTTCAAACCCTTGCGGCACCCCAGCGATGCTGTCACTAATATGAATAGGTAGCATGGTGCTAGTGAGGGCATCCTCACCATATCATGTACAAGCGCCCTCGAGACGGTGCGTTCCGTTATCGATATTGTGATATGTGACACAAGCACGTTAGTTTGCGCTTCTGTCGTCTGAACTCTGTTTTCAACAAATGCATGTGACTAGCAGATCTAGATTCTACGATTGATGGATTTATACGCTACGCTGCAGGGCTTCTTGTATTCTCGATCTGATAGATGTGGAGACATCGGACAGCGGGATTCTCCGCTGGACGTGTAACAGGAGGCACGGGACGAGAACGAGAACCCCTGTCTGAGATCCGGAGCGAACTCCGCTGACACAAAGTAGTCTTCTACTTTCACATAGGAGGTACTACCGAATGTTGAATCAGTTGAAAGTAAGTTTGGATACGCCTGTGAGCCTCACTTTGCCTTACATTCTTAGACTCTTGAAGCCTGGCCAATTTATCAATTTCATTACCACAACCAGCATAACTACACCCTAAGTTTTCCCCTGCCTCCACATATAGCCATCCGCTCGACATGTGGATATTTGCCAATCGGTTGAGGCGCCATTCTTGCAGCCTTGCGCCGTACACGCCTACACCTCGCATGTGAGAAGTAGTGTCGTTGTTGTCACTACGGGCGACCATGTGCATCCTACCTAGAGGATAAGAAAGATTTGGCCAAAATTGTTGTGAAACCATTCATCCGCCTCAAATGAGAAGAAGAAAAAGACGGTCACGCCGTCAATACCTAGCAAGGGTAAAACTTCAGCCGTCACAATCGCCGCTATCTCCGAACCAGCCTACAAGAATAAGTGTTCGACCTCAATCACGCGTGCATTTCTATGGGAAACACTTCGAAAACTCCAAAATGTTATTTAAATACAATAAAACTATGGTTGTAGGTGCCGCCGGCGGCATTGGCTGGGCGCTGGTAGAGAAAATAGTTCGGGATGGTAAACAAGTCATCATCGTTGGACGACGAAAAGAAAAGCTGGACGAATTTGAGCGAACACACGGCAGTGGCAAAGTCCATACGGTCGTTTTCGACATTAGCGAGCTCGACAAAATGCCCAAATTTGTGCAAGACATCATAAGCAAGCATCCAGACCTTGACTCGATCTTCCTCAACGCAGGCATACAGAGAGGCTTCGACTTCTCGAAACTAGAGACCGTAGACCTGAGCGTGCTGGAGCTCGAGTTCAAAACCAACTACCTCTCCTACATGCACATGACTACGGCGTTTATCCCATTTCTCGAGAAGAAAGAAAAACAAACAAGTTTCATTTACACTACGTCGGTACTCGCTTTGCTTCCGTTACCGCGATGCCCAAATTATTGCGCGTCCAAGGCGGCGTTACATCACATGATTTTGGCGCTAGGTAAGGGAACAACTTCGTTCCGGGCCGGGCAATATTAGCGTAATCGAGATCTTCCCACCAGCGGTACAGACGGAACTACATGACGCAAAGCATCAACCGGATATCCAGGACGGGCGCAGTCTTGGCATGCCTTTGGATGAATTCACCGAGGCGGCATGGGCGGGCCTGACAAGGGGCGATGAACAAATTTGTGTCGATTTTGCAGGGAAAGCATTCGATGCATTTGAGAAGTCGAGGCAAGAGCTTTTTCGGGGTATCATGCTGGATATGAAGTAGTTGTCTAAGGTTTATTAGGACGTGGGCATCTCTTCACAAGATGATGTTGATTCTTTTTTGTCATGGTGTTGTTTTCAGACCGGGTTCGTTTATTCAACACAAGTCGGCAATCGGTTGAGGGCCTTTTCATTCATCTGGGTGAGGAAATTCTGGAGACAGTACCAGGATGTTAAAGCTTCTTAGGAGAACAATAATCATGACGGCTGTAGTGCATGAGTAGATGTTGATGATCATATATTGACCCGTGGTCCACTCGTTGCGAGCGTGAGATCCTCTCGTGTCATATTCACAAGGTGGGAGGATCGTGCTGTAGTGCTGCGGGTGTGTATTGTAGATTGGTGTGTCCATCGCTGAGTCAGCGGTCGAACCGGAATAAGATAGTGGTGGGTTATCCCCAACAGGCAACCATGTAAACAGGGCCGTGGTTGGCGGTTGCTTTATAATCCACTTACATGGGGAACATCCGGATCATATGGGTGATGCGTTTCATAATTGAGGATAATATGTGGATGATGCGATCCATTATCAGAGACATGCGTGTGATGTGACACCATCATCCATTCTTGTGGAATAGGTATTGAGATTTGCAAACAGGCCGAAGAGCAGAGTCTATATTTTCATATCTACTTAGGTATTGTCGTGGTTATGTAGTAGGGCGGCGCAGTGTTAAGGGTAGCTGGAAGGCAATAGTACTTGCCGTAGGCCACAGAAGATAGTGAAGGGATGACGGTAATTCAAGTGAAATTCTTGAGAAGGTGAATAATACTTGCTTAACTCTGTACGCAAGTATAGAGCCTCTTATACGCCAGCGCAGCGGACCGGCCCCGCACTAATAGCGCACCGACTCTGCACTAGGGCGCGCCGGCCCCGCTCCGGGTCAAGGACTATGTCTATAATACATCTGGGGTATTACAAGATCTTTAGGGGTCTCGTGACCTCGTTACACACAGTCGCAATGTCTATCAATAGTAATACGCCGCCATGGGCAACTACCAACCACATCTCGTCTTAGAGTAAATCAAAGTGGAATAAAACGATCTTGGATGATTACTGATAACTGCATCTTAGGATGTTTAGTAGGTTCTACACGGTAATATAGCTAGGCAACTTGATGATAGTAGGGGTACTATAGCAGCCATATTGTAGACCTTTTTTATCGTCTGATATTATTTGAATTGTATTAGATATTAGAATTACCGTTCCTTGATATATTATCACGTGTATCTAATACTGAACTCTACTGAGCTCCAGACGTCCCAATCATCCTCTTTGTTCTCCTCGCCGAATACCCTTAGTGCACTCACCCTGACACGATACGCACCCTCACCTAACACAGTGCCGTCTGCAAGCAATCCATTGAACCAAGCTCGAGCACTTCCCCTCGGTAAGCCGAACTGAGGCCATCCAGCCAGACTGCCCAGCACATCATCACCCTTTAGTACCTCGACATGCACCACGCGCATTCCAAACACGGCGTCGATAGCGATACTCGGTGTAGACACAAAGTTCCCATTTTCAGTGCTAGGAGGATTTGCTGGATCAGGCCGTGGGATTGTGTAGTTAGAACCTGCAGGTGCGGGACTATTGAAGTTTGCAAGATACACCGACCCAGGTGGCAGGACAGGAGTACTTCGCATACTACCAACCACTCCAAGATACGGTAAGCTCAGGGTGGTATTTACGCTGCTCAAAGTAATGAAGCCGCTGTACATGGGTAGAAGTGTTGCATTAACGTTGGCTGGTGGAGTGCAAGTGACAATTATGTCGATCGAGCCCCCAGCTGGAACCGTGATTGTTCTGAGTTCGGATTAGCAAAATTCATTAAAAGTAGTATCTGTACGCCTACTCAGAGCTGAATTTTATATCTGCCCATTCTTGTACAATAGGGCCGGGGGCAGAAGCCACGAGTAAACCGCGTGCATATGGAGCCATAGTATACATAGTAACAGCCTTGCGATGACTCAACTTGAAGATCGAATCAGTAGATCCAGTATTTGTTATGCTGAAAGTACGGTTGCCGGTAAAATGATCAGTATCGTTGAAGGCAATATTATCGATACTGAGCTCAGCCGTAGTGTGAGCAGCATTCCAGACTTGAACGAGACCAGAGCCTTGTTGTGAAACGGGTGCTAGAATATCAAATGCAGCTGTTCCATTGAACCAAGCTATTGGTTTCGCGGTTGTGGTCAAGATTCGGCGCAGGCGGCCGGCTTCTATCTTGCCATACACCTCACCGAGCAAAGCATACGCTCCAGCAACTAAAGGAGCAGCTATTAAGATGCGTTAGTGACTGAATTAAATAAATTTAACTTCAAACGTACCCATGGAAGTTCCAGACATGATCTTATAACTCCCCATTGCTACCGGATATGTGCCTAAGATGTCCTCGCCTGGAGCAGCGATTTGTGGCTTTGGGTACAATTCCCAACTAGGACCCCAGCTGGTGAATTGTGTCATATAGCCGCTGCTCAAATTGTTATCAAGTTCTTCTAAATAATCGTCTGTTGAGTTGACGTTGGGTATCGTCAAGGTAACGGTTGACCCCTGTTTGAGCAATGCATCCCATTGCATAGCCTGATACGGGGCCACTCTAACCACGCCCTCTATGCCGGTTGCCCATACATATATCTCGTCACGAATAGTCCTGTAAGTTGTTATTTAGGCTTCATAGGACTAAAAAGAAGTGAGAAAGAAGGGAGGATGGGAACATACGAATTAGTTCGTTCAAAATAGACAAGATATCTTCCACCTTTCGCTGCTATGTTGGCGCCTTGGTCTTGCGGATAACATCTGGATACCCTCGAGTCTGTGGGAAATTCTAGTAAAATGATGTGATTACTGAGATCTGGTGTACCATCGGGCAATGCTTGACAAGCGTTATTCGCACCGGTCGCGGACCATACGGGAAGAGTCACATCGCGGCTGAAAACTGGCTGGCCCTTGAGAAAGCCAAAGTTTTGCGCAGTGTTATTCCTGGTGGAGTTGGACCCGATGGTATATGAACCTCGTGAAAGAAATACTGGAAACTTAGTGTTGGATACCGCCCCTATTCCGGTGGTAGCTTCGCCAGCTGCTGGACTGAGCGCCATGAAAAGCCCCAGGCCACCATAATTGCCTTGAGCTATCGCGAAGGCAATACCGGACTCAGCTATACGGGAGGCGACTAAAGCTACTACGTGGCTTGACCACCCAGATTGGCTTGTATTTGATCAGCATTTATGCGTAACTTGAGATAATAAAGAAACTTACAAGCCATTTGAGTACGAGATGATATCGGCCCCATCTTCAACGGCACGAGCAAAAGAAGCCAGCTGTATCTCATCGGTAGTACCCGAGACGCAGTTCCAGATACGATAGGCGCTAATCTTAACTCCGGGAGCAGCGCCTGTAAAGCCGTACTGATTCCCGGCAAGCTGTGCAGCGACCGTGCCTGCAACATGCGTGCCGTGACCGAAACAATGATCTATTGGGTCCCCATCAGGTTCTGCAGGTGTTACACCGGCTTTAAAATTATCGCCAACGAAATCGTATCCCATATCTACCAAACAGCCCGGCCCAAAACAGCCACCTAGCGCTGGATGTGTATAGTCAACACCAGAGTCAATGATAGCCACACGAAAACCCTTCCCAGTGAAACCTTCTGCTCGTAACTTGTCAATTTGGGTCATCAGATGTGGTGAGTAAGACAACGCTTCTCTGGTCTGGCGCTTAAGGTGTGATTTTTGAGCTGTCGGAGACGCCGGAATACTGGCTTCATTTAATAGTACCTTGCGTTCAGCGATCCGAACTGGCCAAATGTCTCGGACGCCCTCATTATTCTTAATATACTGTATCCAGTCGCGGCTGCCGGATAGGCTGGAGTTCAAATTTGCGCCTTGGATCTGGAAAGAAATGCCTTTGAAGAAGCGGGAGCTCAGGTCCATGCGGTGTTTGACTTGCACGCCTCCAGCGGCTAGAGAGTTATAGAAAGTCTCTTTTGTGACATCCTCGTGCGAAAACTCCACGATATACACCCCGGGCAGAATGCCCTTTGCGCCGTCTGTTTTGTTCGAAGATGATGCCGCATCTAGACGCCTCGGGTGCAATGAAAGGGACAAGGCACATTGCACGCCTAAGCAAAGAACGATAATAAAACGAGTGAATGACGTCATCGCAAAGAGCTAGATGAACGGCAATGCACACGTTTGCAGGTAAGAGACCACTATTATATATGTTGACATCCATAGCCGCGTTGTCAATAAGTCTAAAAGAGACAAAACGGGGGGCTCCACTCATAAATTGGCCTACCTGCCCTAAACGGGGAAGTCGAATGGGAATACGAGATTAGGAGGAAACTTGCATGAAGACGATGCTGGGGTCGATCTTCCTGACGATTATCGAAATCTTGGCGTCTATGCCCTTTCAAGGCTGGAAAACTGCTATTGCCGGTCCTTTTTTAGGACCTGTACCTCACTTTAAAAACTCGCTACGTAGTAGTTACTTTACCACCCCGAAATGCGATCTACCTAAGATGCCAGTGTGGGTTTCAAGGTTGGAAAATGAGGGCCGTCGGAGAATCGGATGATTGAGTACTCAGGCGCTGTACCTAGGAGGCACTTGCTAGTTCCTAGCGAAACTAACGGGCACAGAGGAGGCAGCTATCCTCAAGTTGTCAATATACTTACTATATAGGTAGTTCTACTGAGTAGCTTAAGTAGCTTAGACCATCATTAGTTCACTCTATTTTGGTCCTCTCCTGTTACAGATGTTGCCATAAGGTGCACGTGCACACTACGATCGGAATCGCGCCACGATCGTTGAACATCAACACACTGGACTTGGCCTACGTGATAAAAATTGACACAAAAAAACACTCGAGTCCTTGATGAAAGTTTAGAATAAGCCCCAAGTCAAGCTAACAACTCAGGATAGGGTTAAAAAGCGTTTTAGGAATCTTAAAGTATTCGTGCCTCCCGGATTGAGATATCGCCTCCATGTTCTTCGATGCAAAGGCTATGCTTGTTAAAATTTATGGACACGAGCTCGTTTCTATTGGAAATGAAAGGCCATGATCAACGGGCTGTGCCCTCCAGGGCTATCTACCGGTAATTAAATTTAGCGGATGCACTCGGCTCGTTTGAAATGTATTTCGCGCACAGCTCTCAACAAACTGTATCTTATTGTATATACGCTAATAAGTCTCTGGATACTACTAAAGAGCTCACCCCCGATAAATATTAATTAAATTAATCTAAATCTGACTCGGCATTCAAAGGGAAACTGGACAAGGTCAAAGTTCAACACCAGTTCAGAATATACTTGCTCTTCTTGTTTGCTGTACAGCCTGTTCAAGTCAAAGTTGAGATCGTAATTCCTCCATCAAGCTTTTATGATAATGCTGACAGAATGAGAGAGGTGTTAGATAGGAATCCGTTGACTGTATAAGCTTCAGTTTCTATATAAACGGGAGGGACAGGGATTTCCTACGATCCGCATTATACTTAACCATTTGTGTAGCACTGAAGATGTATTAGCCAAGATCACATTACAGATTCCAAGATCCCACTTACTATTCAGGACTTATAGTCGCCGCAATGTCGTCGACGTAAACAACATCGTATCCCTGCTTCAATTAATAGTAGCCCCAAATCATTACCATGGCGATTCCGCACCTTGTAGTAAGCATCCAAAAGCGTTCCCCACTACCATTAAAATTAGCATTAGTCACCATTCATTCTACATTAAACTCACCACACACTGATCCGCATTCACTCCTCCAAAGAAAAGCGTGGTCATCTGATTTTCCTCTAGCCATATGCCCAGCGGTGTCTGGGCACCCCAAAGACCGCTTAGTCGATCTGTTTCCTAGTCAGCCATCGCCATCCCGTTTTCGCATTGGGTAGAGGGCAATTCTACTTTTGTGGAAGTAAAAGTCAGTCCCGTTGGCAACACCTGAAACTTGAGCATCAAATAGGGGGCCATAGGGCCGCGCATTCCATGATCCGCGCATAAGCATTGCGCCGGGTTTAGTACCGTCAGTCAAGCTGGCTATATTGCTGCCAAAACTCGCTATGCCTTCATTAGAGCCCTCTCCTTCCACTTTTCCGAATGAGGAGGTACTCACTCAATGGACTATCGGTTCCCCCACTAAAACCCGCTAGAAAACTGGCGGGGATGTCCCTTAAATCCCTCTCATCGAGTCCCCAATTAACCCACAGAACCTTGATTCCCTTCTTCCTAAATCCTTCGATGATCTTCAGCGTGGGTTCTACAGCCACTCTCCCCGCCGTCGCCGTTGGGCTCAACTCTGGATGTAGGAAGAAATTCTGCATGTCGATGATGACTAAGGCCGAACGGGACGGCTCGATTATTGCACTCTCTCGCGAGCCCGTCATAGGCACGGTAATAGGGGAAGTGGTGGGGAGGATTAGGGAGCGGGTGAGGTCGTAGGATTTGTTGCCGAGGACCATCCAGTGGTTGTAGATATTGCCAAGGAGGGTGACGTCGGTGGTCGGAAAAGAGGTGTTGCCTGAGGCAGTGATGATGGTGGTCATGACGAAAGGCAAGTTGAGGATTGTTTCCAAAGCGATTATTGAGAACTTCATTTCGACAGAATCGTGGATGTTTCTTAGAGAACCTGTTGCTACGCCACTGGGCACGTACTGATTGATTACTGCGGGAGCAATGCGCGTATTGTGTAGAACCTATGTCGGAAAGTAGTTGCGACCAGAGAGGCTGCTTCAACTAGCTAGAGATCTGTCTCCGCGATGTTAAGGAGGTACCTCTTTATAACAACAAAATTCCTCGAAGGCGTCGCGCGCCCCCACTAGCGGCTGCCCATACCTAGGCAGACAGGCTAACCATGTCTTCGGCTATTATAATATTCTGAATAGAGCACTGCTTTGATACTCCGAAGAAATCGGCGTAGATCATACCCGAGTACATTCTAAGGCCCGTTGCTCTGGGTAGAGGGACATAGACCAAGGTTTTGCGCTAGTGCCTCACAAGATTGTGTCCCTAGCTAAAACCCACTCACACCCTCCTCGTACTACTCTTCCCATTCGTCAACCATCCTAATTTCTTTTCCATGAACCAAACGGATTTCAGGCGGCCCATCCGCAAGCTTAGACAGAACCGTACCATCCGTTTCCAAACCTTCGATTTCGAAGAAGATATCTGTCGCTAAATTTTACCCGAATATCGCCAGGGTAGTTTGCAGGGGCATACGGCCATGGGTTGTCCTCAACATTGACAAAATGTAAATAAGAAGCGTGCAAGGTAGCGCTGCCATGTTTATTTATTCGCGCAACAGTAACATTTTAGTCATCCGCTGCAAAGCTAGGTAAAATACAAACTCATAATAATAGTAATAGTAGTAGTGGTATTGGATTTTACAAAGTCAAAAACAAAGCGACATGCTTAAGTCAATTATCTAGAACTCGCAGAGGGGACGTGGGAGCATAGCTGGCAGCGATATTGCTCAGCTACCGAGAATTAACCTCGCCGTTAACTGTTGAAGAAGATTAAAGAGGGGTCAAGTGACATCCCATACTTTAGTGCACGCTTGCCAATAGACATCGCAAGGGCCGGACCTGGGTTAACCTTTCGATTCGGTCCTACTCGGACGGATCCCTCCGAAGGATTGTAACTGGTCGCCCGGCGAGTGAAGCTTTGCAACGGATCTCGCTAATGACTGATAGCGAAGTAACAACGGATGTAGTAGACATACAGCTCCATTGCGCGACTAATGGAAACGGCCTTGCTGTGTTGCTCAGCTATGCTTATCTGGCTATTGATAAATTCTTCCAATGCCATTTTCCGAGTGCGATTTGCGCAGAAACAGGCACTCCCATGCTAGAAAGTATCGCCGATATATGAAGCATGTCATGTTGTTACAGAAACGAGAGCCTTTTATATTTCCATCAAGCTGTACGCTTGTGCCTGAACCTGCATAACTGACATTTCTAGTGAGAGACCGTCCCAGCCAGAGTCAGGAGAGCTACCTGAAATATAGGGCTACCATGTAGCCACGAAAAATGGCAAATTTCCTTAGCTAGCCTATCGCGTGCTTAGATAATGAATATCAGAGGCCTGTAGGGGTATATCCTGTTAGGCACGTCCTAGGCGACAAAGCTATCAGACATTATGCCTTTACCATCGCCTTGTTTATCCAATTATTTCTAGTTCTACCTCCCATTGCCTCTGTAATCAGTTGCTCGCAAGAGTCAAAACGAGGTATCTGTTACCCAAATTATTTGTGCCATGACACCATGGTCATGGTCAGCTAAAGACTACCTTTGAGATCACTGGTCGTATCTCACAAATGTCAACACGTTAAAATATCACATCCTCACATGTTTGTCACCTAGGAAAAGTTTTTTTTTGTCCCCATTGCTGGAATTTTTCTTTTCTTTATTCTACGCTACACCTATCCCCACCGGAAGTATACTCTTCCTCCAGGGCAATTCATCGGACTACCGAGACTATTCAAATCTTTTCCAAGAGCGTGAGACAATTTATTGGATTGTCGAGATCGCTCGGCTTTGAGGGGTTTACGCGCTTGCGTGCACATAACAAGTTCATTAGCCATACCGTCCATCTTCCATTGTTCCCTTTCCACCACTTCCTCCTTCCACCATTTCCATACTCCACTTCGTTCTTCAGGCAATTTATCGGATCGCCGGACCGTACGCAAAGTTGTGCGTGGGTGTGAGACAATTTTTAAATCGGACTGTCGGGACCGTCTGGGGTTGATAGGTTTACACACCCTGTGTATTTGATAGTTTATTAGACTTATCAGGTCTCTGTGAGCGTTCTTTGATGCCGTTGTGTGGAGGGGCGTCCTGTCGCGCACTCCGTCGTAAACTGTTTGTTCCAGTTTCATCGATCTTCAGCGCTTTCGTTCTTGAAGTTGCTGTTCTGTTGCAGTGTTTCGCCACTAGTAGTGCGATGCGTGTGTGCATGGATATTTGCGGAGAGGTATGAATTATGTGTGTTTGCCGTGCGAGTAGTGTGCTGTGTGTCGCGAACAAGAGAAGAGTCGTATGTGGCGGGAGAGAAAGCTGGCCGACGAGAATGACTTAGACGTGTTCGATGTCACACGGCAGCTCCTCCAATTGAAGCCTCAAGCGCGTATGCTCACCCCGGAGCATCCCGTAGCTGTATCTTAGCTCCCGGTTCACATCACGGATTTCATCACTGCTGAGCGACGCATCCCATTCCAAGTAAATTTTAGCAGAGTTGTGGAGCGCGAGGTGGGCGTCAATTCTGCGAACCATGCTGGAAGTGAGCCATTCGAACAGCGCCGCTCTACGCTCATTGCCCATTCGTCCATTACGTCCACGGATCCATGAGGTCATCCACCGTCGCGCAGGTCGCATGGAATTTGTACCATTTTCCCTCGCAAACTCTGCGCGTGCACACTCAAATTTAATCCTTCTCCGTAGCGTGGCAGCGCGCTTGACCATGGCGCGAAGAGATCTCAAAACACGTCCCGTGGGTACTTTTTCAGTGCTGGAGTACTCATCCAGCAAATCTTCTACCTCATTGCATGTGTCCTGGGGAATATTCTCTGTTCCGTTCTTGTAGAAGAAGTTGTGGAAATTTTCAAGACATGCAATTCGAGAGGCTAGACGACCAGAGGGATCGTTAGAATTCCGAGGGGTCGGCACGGGTTTGTTGATGACGGTCTCCAAAGAAAGCTTTGCGAGGGATTCCGTTAGCTCAACCATGGCCGGGTCTTCTTCAGCAAACTGATACTGCTTCGTCTCTTTGCGTATCCTGGGGGACTCGACCTCAGCCGAGTCTTCATCTTCCTCGCTGGGTTTTGAGCCGCGTTCCTTCAGCCGAAATACAAACTTGTTCCAGTCTTTCTCTTCGCAGCGCATAGTAAATCTTGAGCAGGCTTCTATCAGCTCAAGCATTCCCGGGTCATCTTCAGCAATCTTGTACTCCTTGAGCTCTTTGGCTAGCCTGGAGGATTTAGCTTCGACCGGGACAACTTCTTCTGTCTGCACGGCGACGTCGACAGTTAGGACCTCTGCGACCTTTTTCACCTGAACCTCCTCGGGCGCTATGGCCATTCCGGTAGTTCTTGCATCACCGACCTTGACAATCTCAGCCTTCTTGGTCGTTTGGACCACCTTGGGCACGGTTGCCGTTCTGGAGGCCCCTACCAGCACATCTCTTACTTGCTGCTCTGACATCTGACCAAAAGTTGCTGCCTCGTTTTTGAAGCCGGATGCAAGGCCCACCAACGTCTGAAGAAGCTGTTGGCATTGTTCTACCATGGCGAACATCTGATCCCCCTTTTGAACGAGACCTTGTCTCTGGCTCCCGATGTAGCCCATGATTATCTTGGTTTGGGCCTCGATCTCATCCGAGGTTTTCGCGGCAGGGGCTTGACGCTCTTCGGTCGCTTCCTCGACCGTCTCAGCACTCTCAGCTTGTGTCGTAGCCTTATCTGAGGTTTCCACGACAGAGTCTTGATGCTCTTCGACCGCTGCTCCAGCCGTCTCCGAACTCTCAACTTGGACCGTGACGTCTTCTGCTATCTTTTCTGGCAAAGGAGCGACGTCTGACGGTGTGGCAATGTTCTCTGGGCCAGTCTGAGGGATAGCCAAGGTGGCTTCCAAGGGTTGTTGAGGTTTGGCAGGCTCTTTGGTGAGCGAGTTGAGATCTGCCGTATCAGCAAAGCAAAATTTTTTTGCCGGGATCTTCATTGAGTCCTTGGGCATTTCAGGCATCGCAATGCTATTAAAATTGAAAATTGAAGCCACCTGAGATGGCGCTTTCGCCGCTTGTGTCTTGAAGTTCAACCCAGCGGAGTTGGGACTAGACGATGTAGGTTGTTGGGGAGGTACAGCGAATACCGGGACTTCTTTTAGCTCTCCGAGGTTGAAATTGAAGAGCTTGGCCTGTTGGATAGGTGGTTCCAACATTGGGCCTTTTCCTTTCGACTCGGTGGCTACGAAATCAGAGGTAGCAGGCTCCTCGTCGGACTTTGTCTCTTCTGAGGTGGTCATCTCAGCATTGAGCTCAGGCGCTAGCTCTTCATCTGACTTTGTCTCTTCTGAGGTGGTCGTCTCAGCATTGAGCTCAGGCGCTAGCTCTTCATCTGACTTTTTCTCTTCTGAGGTGGTCATCTCAGTAACGGGCTGAAGCATCAGCTCTTGATCAAACTCCGTCTCTTCCGAGTTTTGTATCGCGGCATCGAGCTCAAGCCTCAGCTCTTCATCTGACTTTGTCTCTTCTGAGTTTTTCATCTCAGCCATGAACTGATGCATCAGCTCTTCATCAAACTCCACCTCTTCTGAGTTTTCCAACTCAGCATCGAGCCCAAGCACCAGCTCTTCATTTGACTTTGTCTCTCCTGAGTTTGTCATCTCAGCATCACCGAAATCAAAGGCAGCAAGCGCCTCGTCGAGGTTTGTCTCTTCTGAGTTTTCCATCTCAGCATCTTGTCCGGGAGCTGCCTGTACAACCTCATCTATCTTCATCTCAAAAGACTCCTCAGCAGCAGGAAGAGCTTGTGACAGCTGGCCAGGCTGCGGCGCCACGAATGAAGTTGACGGCCCTGCCTGAGCCTGTTGAAGAGGAAGGGCGTTCGCGCCACCGAACATAACTCCCCCGTAAGAAATCCCAGGAATGCTTAGGACGGCATGTGACTGGGGGGCGGCAGTCATCTGGTTGGTGGTGGGGAAAGTAGGGCCGGCAGGGAAGGTGAAGGCGGGGGGTTGGTTCATGGTGCTATTGCCATTGAACCCCGAGGTGAACTGGCCATTGTTGGCCACTCCATTTCCAGTCTGGACGGTGACATCGACTGCTGCGCCGGACAGCTCATGGTCCATTTCTTCGGTATCTTGGACTCCGACGTCTTCATTGTCGATAGGGGCCATCTGAGATGGCTGTGATGGCTGCGGGAAAGGTTGTGCAGACTGCGAAGGGCCTGCAGAGCCGCTATTACCAGTTGCCTGGGTAGCAACTGGCTGGTACTCGTCGGTGGTGGCGGATTCCATGGCATCGCCGTCGTCCACGCCTCCTGAAGTGCTGGCGCCAGGCTGATCATTTTGATCAAGGCTCTCCTGGGCAGCAGCGGCGTCGTCATTGTAAAGATTGTCAAAAAATGGGTCGCCCTCTTCGAAAGCGGTGCCCTCATCACCAGAGTCGGTTTCTCCTTCAGCGTCGACCTCACCACCGGAGTCGGTCTCCCCTTCAGCGTCGATATCCTCATCAGTACAATTCTCTTCAATGTACTTGTTGACCATGTCGGTGCCACTGTCACTTTCGTCTTCATCGGCGACACGTCCACTTCCGTCTTCATTGGTGCCATATTCACCATCAGACGCCGACATATCGGAAGTATCTGTGATGTAGTAGGCGCTGTCACTCGATTCGTCATCACTTTCGGGCTGGTGATTTGAATCGCCGCCGGCGAGATCCAAGAGCTCTTCATCAAGTTCTGATAGCGCTGGCACTGGTATTTGAGGCTCGTCCTGCCTCTCGGCCTTGCGGCGCCATTCACCAACGAACTCATCAAACTCTTGATAGCTGTTCGCTCCTTCTTTGGAGCCATAAGTGCGTTGCCAAAAACGGATCTTTTGAAGATAATCTCTGCCACGGCTCTCGTATTCTTCGACGTCGTACTCCCCATCGTCGGTGGTCCAGGCATCGCTCAACACGTCTCTCTCCAGTTTTGCCGCTAGTTGTGCGACGTTGAGTAGCTTCAGCTCGTCCCCGTCTGGTAGCTTGCTAATCATACGACTCATCCACTTCTCGAGGTCGTTGCACAATTCGATTCGCTCTTTGGCAATCTTGGCAGCCTTGACGGCCTTCAAAGCATCAAGCTTCATCTTCTCAGCATCCGGTGCTACGTATGCTCGAGTGTCGAACGAAGAAAATGTTGGAGCGTGGAATTGGAGCGTGTTTGTATTAGCCTTGCCCTTGCCCTTGAGAGCTCGGATTGGCCTCGATTGCGGGAGCGAGCTCGACCTAGTGTCTGCTGTGGCCCCTGATGGTGTAGCTGCCGCCTCAGAGCTCTCGCGGTCTTGGACGAACTTGATTCTCTTTGCTGCCTCTATGCAAAACAATTCGAGCGGAGTATTGTGGTGGGGGTAGTCTTCCTTGCAGTGTATCCAGTTGCCAAGTTCTTGTAGTGAACTTCTGACCTCGTTGAGGTAGCGATGAAGTCTGCCCTTGTCGGGAAGCGAGGTAATCCACATGCACTCCTCCCAGCACCTGATCAATTCAGGATTTCGTTTCATCGGATTGTTGTCCGAGAGTTCAGATCTCATCGCCTCAATCTTGATCGTGAGGTCAACAATGGCGCCAGCCCGCTTGGTCGTAATCTCTTGGTCGGCCTTCTGCTGTTCGGTAGGCATGTTTTTGGCTTGACCCTTTCTGAGCGGTAAAACCTTGCGCGAAGGTGCGCCAAAGCCACTGAAGATCGGGGTGTTGTTTGTGTCAGACATCGTGGGCGTGCAGAAGAACAATGATGACTCCAGATGTTGTGTCGGGTCTTGAGCGGTGATGGTCAGCGCTGGGCATCGATCGAGGAATGAGGGCGCTCAACTTACAATTGTCGGGTTGTTTAAATGTAACTTGAAGTTTATATCGATCGGGATTGACCTTGAGCAATTTGCAGTGTGCACTTCGTAAAGTATAGGTGCAGTTGAGGTTGCGGTTGTGTCAAGTGTGAGGAGAGAGGAAGAAGAAGAAGAAGAAGAAGAAGAGCAGATCAGCTTTATGCCCACAAGAAAATTCTTTAGCGCTAGGCAGCTGCTTCAAACGCTCTGGTCAGGCGAATTAAGAAGTCACTGACGTATATAGAAGGTGGGTGAATTGGTTGTCCCGCAGGGGCTGGGGCTCGAGCATGGGTCAGAAGTGAAAGATATACAGACCCACCAATAGGACAGCGGAAATGCCAACAGACGGAAGACTAGAACTTTCTGATATATACCTCTACAATGGTTGCCTGACAACGATTCACGTGGAGGCCAAAGTGCGGGTATAGCCGCAATGCTGGATAACCAACAAGGGCATAGTGTGATATATAGCCACGATTTTGAATTATGCTCATGCTCTACATTCGAGAGACCATCAGAGGCCATATATTTATGACCATATGCTGCTTGATCCAATGCTTGCTGATGTTTGCTGTAATAGCAATCCAGGGGTAGTTCATTGAGTTAAAATCGTTCCAGCCCATGACACAGCAGCGAGCCAAAACACTGTGTAAGCTCAATATCAGGGGGAACCCGGGTTAGAATTTGATGGATGAACTTGCATTTCTCCTAGTCTATCTCTCTCTAGGTAACTGGCGGGACGTCAGCGATACGCCTGCCCAACAATCGGTGGCTTGACGAGTCTCCCAGAGAACGAGATATGGCGGACGTCGTAGTCCCCACCAGGCGTATCATCAGTCACATCCCCCCATCGCACCTCCTGCAGCCAAGGCTCAGTCTCATATCTGCGCGGGTGACAAGCCGCGCTGATAACCACGCTCATACACGTCTCGCCCAAGCCCGTCCACAACCTCCTAAACGCGCCAACATACACAGTAGCCACCATCATCGCAACAGACACGCCTATCAACGAAACCACGCCCGTCGCGCTGTACCCGAGCCGAACAAGGCGGTCCTGCTGGTCAAGCACGCCCCTGGAATCCACCCCGTCGATGCGCACCATGAAGAAGCTCTGCGAACACAGCCAATGCAGCGCAGCGCTACATGCCATCAGCGGCACCGCATACCTCGCAGGCAGCGTGAAAAAATGGCCTGCGCGCTGCATGCCTCGTGGCCGCTCACTAACCCTCAACCCCTTTTTCGCACACACCATGCGATCGAATTCATGGGCGACGAGTAACTTGCTCCAGAGACTTGTGTACACGATGAAGAGCAGCGAGAAGCCGAGTTGCGGTATGTTTGCTATGATGAGCGTGGGCACGATGCCGGAGGAGCCGACGTCGTCGGCCTTGAAGGACGCGAGCGACTGGATGTCAGGGACGCCGAGGCCGTTGGCGAACGCGAAGCCTTTGGACGCGTCGATGGCAAAGTAGAGAGCGATAGAGAGGACCAGGATGTAAAGCGCTGAGACGCCGATTGAGGAGAAGAATTCGGTGGTGTTGGCGCTGGTTAGCCAGCGTGGACGGGCTCCTGTGAAGATTTGGGGGGCGTAGGACTCGCGGAGGCCGAGTTTTCGGAATTGCTGGGATGAGACGAGACATTTGTCGTTTGTGGTTGGGTCTTCTTCTTCTAGGAATGAGGCAATGGCGTCGCCTAGGGTGCGGAGGAAGCGACCAGAGGGATGAGCAAGTACAAGGTAAGCGATGACGATAGCCTTGATGCTACCGAAGCCCACGACGGCGAGCATAAGCCACAAATTAAATTGTAGGTCGCAGGTATCGGGTATAGGGCGAGCAAGACAATAGCTGACGGGATTCTTGTATACTGTCCAGTTTCTGCCACAGTCAAATCGACCGTTTGCCATGTCAAAACTACAACGGTCTCCGTCGCCGTCTTTACTTGACGTTATGACGTCGTGGCAGACCCAATGATAAGGATCCTGATTAGTAAATTTTTCCCCTGCTATGATGGATCTCTGTGGGAATCGCGTGTGCAAGATGGGAGAATTTGTATCTGAACGCTTCGACACCGCCACAACATGACCATAGCCTCGCATAAACCCGGACGAGTAAGTTCGCATGCATTCCAAGGGCTCTAAACGCTTGTAGCCCGTGTGATTAGGATTGTTTGTGATGCTCTGGATGAGCTCAACCACCGTTGAGTTGTCGCGGACATCGAATGTGCAACCAGTATTGCTGCAATCACCCGCCATCCGACCCTGCTCAAACAACTCCGGCGAAGAATTCTCTGCTGTAGACCGAAAAGTAGTATTGGTCAATATACCCTCCTGAACCACAGCCACCGCATATTGGTTCGCCTGAGTCGTCGTAAAAAACACCGCATTGTACCTAAGTCTCGAAATCAACCAAAAAAAATGTTCAGATAACAAAGGTCCAGGGTGACTTACACCAAATGAAGCGGCACACTCGTAACCCCCAACATCACCCACACCCAAGCATTCCTCCTCCGCACATACAGCAAATTCCTCAAACTCTGCGTCCCAATCTCAACCCACTTGCCCTTCGCATGCGCACGGTCCACCTCCTTGCGCGTGGGCGCCGTAATGCCCTGCATGGCATACGCCGAGGCGCCCAGGATCATTGTGGAAAGGACATTGAGCGCCGCATGGATGGCGGTATTTGCGCCGCGCACTCTGCGACAGTTGCCGCGTTGGATCGTTCCGGTGCCGGCGTGAGTATCGTATGTGCGGAAGAGCCAGACGTAGACGGAGATGTTGACGGCGAGCGCAACAAGGCTGAGGATGAGGGCGCGCAGAAGACCTGCGCGCCATCCGCCGACGAAAAGGTCATGGAAGCGGCCGATGAAGCGTGTGCCATAGTGGCGGCGTTCTTGCTCCTCGATGCGGTCGATTAGTCTTGTGGGGTGCGAGACGGTATATTCGACTGGGTGGTAATTGGCAGCGCTGTATTCCGTGCCTGTGTGGGCTAGATGAGGATTGTTGTTTATTTTGTCCTTGGGGTCACTCTTGATTTCCATTTTGGCTTGTGCTGGGTATGTATGTAGTGGTACTGCTTGCTCTTCTCTTGGCTCTTCACTAGGCAATCGTTTGAAGCGCTGTGGTAGCCTCATCCTACTCAAAATCCTTGGGGATTTCGGTTCGAGGCGCCCGTATGCTCGCTGGGTAATGACAGTATGTGTTGTTGTACAACCGAAAGATATCGTGGCCTTTAAAAGGCATGTCAGAAGCTGAGACGAGACATCCGCTTTTTTTTTGGCCCCCAGATGTACAAGCGGTAAATGACCGCCCCGTTGTCAGTACGCCCAGTTCCTAGTTTGGAATTTACGCCCTGCATTAGGCGACATGGTGGCTGGTGAGGCTGATCTCCCAATGTCGCTGGCGAGCACGAGCGCGTTCCTTCCTTCGGGTTGTATTCGGTAGCCTCACGAGTTTGTGCTCCATGGAGGATGATGACACGCGGCACAGGAAGTGACAATAGAAGCTGAGCCGAGATGTGCGTTAGTGGATTTAATTAATAGTAGAATGTTATAATCTTTTGCATGATCTCGATTTCGAACAACAAGGCGTGCCATGCTAATTGATTTGAATAATTCCCAAAATAGAACGTGAAAAAGCTTGTTCTTTATAAAACACCACAATGACGTTTGCTCTTAGATCTTGTACGTATAAAAACTTAAACAAGGAGTGTGTGGAAATGGCGTACTACAGCAAAAAACGATTATTATCAAATTTAACCTTGCAAGATTTAAGCAGCCACCTTGTTATCCTTTCTCTTTCCTAAACCGCAACTTACGAAAAGTCTTACAGTAAGCACCGGTTAATTATTTCAAAACTAGGAATAAAAATCCAGGGGTTCAAACAGCAAAATCAATAATTCGGAATCAAGATTGCACCTCTATTTCGCCGTGCCCGTAGGATGAATACTTCAGGTATCAAACCACAGAACCAAAGCATACATCTCCAACGGCAGTCACAGCCCCTCAAGGACCAGCATGAAGCCACGTAAATTCACCACACTCTCCTCACTCCGCGTCACGCACATCCAAATTTAAAAAAAAACAAAAAATCATGCACAACTCTATTAGTATCTTAAACACGCATCAATCTTAGCAACAATAATCAGGTATTCTACCAACCATGCACCAACGCCATCCAACGCAAAACTCAGCAAAACCACCAGCCCAACTCTAGGGCAAACAAAGGTATCATGAACCCTTCCAAAGAACAGCGCAAAACCAAACCCGCCGTCACAATAGCCGTGCAAAGCACGCCAACCCAATAGCCCACCCCATGCCTTCTCCCTGTTGGCCACCCGCTTACCGTGTAAAACTCCTCGCCCCAACCGACTCGTTCCTCCCGCCCTTACTCTCACTATCCCTCCGCCCCTTCACCGAGCTAATATCGCTCATGCCATCCTGATCCCGCTGGTAACTATACTCGCCACTGGAATTCGAGCCCTTCCAGCCATTGTCCCAGGCGGCAATGCGCGAAAGAAGCCTATTGGAATTAGCATGTATAGGAGAAAGGTAGTCGGTGTGAAAGGCGCGGGAGGGGCGCGCATACTCACTGGTCGTCAGGCTCGAGCGCCGGGTCGGGTATGAGCTCGTAGTCCGCTTCGGCGGGAAGGTACGCGGAGAGGGCGATTACGAGGGCGGTGAGGAGGAGGATGGTCCACGAGGTGGTTAGGAGGGAGAAGGAAGAGTCGAGGTGCCAGTTGCTATCGAAGCGGGGGTCGTTATTGAACAGATAGGCCTATCAACATCAGTCTACTTTCCTTCCACAACATTGCACTTGGGCTGGAAGCACGTACGACGATAGCCATGCCCGCGCACTGCACGACGGCACTGAATCCCAGAATCCCCGCCGCAACTTGCCACCCAGCCGCCCGCCGCTGGACGCCGCCGCCGATGATGACGACGAACGAGACGAGGGTGCACAGCTCGATGACGACGGCGAGCGAGACCAGGAAGCCGACGGTGCGCCACATGTTGCAGAAGGACGGGTCCTTGTCGCAGTCGCGCGTGCGCGGGAAGGGCTCACAGGAATGTGTGAGCGCGGAGCAGCGGCTGTGCAGGCCGTAGGAGAACTGGCGCCTGCCATTCTGGATGGGTTTGTTAGCTGCTGGACGGAGTGGATGTGAGGTGGAGATGGCGGCGTACGGGGCTGTAGGTGACCCAGCGCGGCAGGGCGATGCTGGCTATCGTCATTACCGTGCCTGGACATGCTGTCAGTGGTGGCTGCTCGCCGCGTTCAGACTGACGTACACGCAATAGCAAGCACGAGGCCCACGCCATATACGACTCTCCGCGTCATGGTGAAAATGCGGTTTCGCCCCCGTACAATGAAGGGTGTGTCGGGGGAGGAGAAGAGGACTTGCACAATGAGGCGTGCAAGCGGCCAGTGGACTCGGGGATGGTCGGTGGCGGCACGGGAAGCTGCCTCCTGGTGACAACAAATGGGCCGCCGGCGGGCGAGGATCCTGTTTGAGGGAGCGGGGGGCAGAGAGGACCGGGATCAGGACGGCGCCACACGCACAGGCTTGCACCCGCTAGAAGATGGCCATGGTGGATTTATCTAGCTGCTCGGTGGACATGGCCGCACGCTGTTGCGCGCCACTTGGTTTTACACGGTGCGCAAGGACGACAGGGATAAATAGCTGCGGCACTTGGCAACGTGCCACACAACGGCCCCACGCCATCCGCGGTGGACAAGTGCAGCAGCGCAGACTGTCTAGTAATGCGCTGGTGGTCCAACAAGAGCCTACACTGCTGTGCGAAAAACCTTCAGCAGGCAAGGATCCCTCGCGCATGCAAATAGCGGTGTCAACAACCCCTTCCCTTGCAGCCTCGCCAATCACACGTTACAAGCGCCAGGCCTCTGCGCCGCCTGCAAAATACCGGTATCAAGGACACAGTTCCCAAGCCGCAACGCCCAGTTACAGGGCTGCATGCCAATGTCCTCGTGACCCATCCATCCATCGCCCATGCACTCGTCAATCGCAATAGATTGCTGTGCACCCAGCCACACCGATCAGCACCGGCATTGGGAACACGTGGGGTAACTTTCCCATCACCGCCGGCATGGCATTTGGACGCTTGGCTGCGGATGGCATTGCACGGGAGCGCAGAAGAGAGCGCACGCTTTATATACCATGGACCTGGGTGGCCTACGTTGGACTTTGCTGCTCACCGCTTTGTTCGATAACACTAAGCTAGGCACGGCAGCGTTGTCCAAGTTGTTGAGGTCGTCAAGGTGGAGAGACGCGGGGATGCACTCCGGGCTGCGGCCAGTGATATGTGCTGCGCCTGTGATTCGTCCACTCGACTATGCGCAGCTCGCCTCGATAACACTGCATGCCATCACGTATTTCCACATCCTCTTCCTCCAAAACGTCTATGCATGTCTGGTCGAGAAAGCGGTTGTGGAGAGTATGAGGCTTGAATATACATGTGTCTGCCAATCAATGCCGAGTGCATTGGCTAGAAGAGTGCGTCTTCCGAATTGGGCGCCGGCTTCGGCTTCGGTTTCGGTCTTTGCAGCATTCTTTCGCAGAGGAGGGACGCAGCCACGCTGACGTTCAGACTATCGACACCGACCTCTTCTACCTCGCGACTGTTTTGTATACCGACCTTGTACTGCGCCATATTGAGTAGGCTGGCTCGTAGCCCAGTGCTTTCCGCGCCCATCATTAGAATCGTGGGATGCTCTGCGACAGGGCTATGGTTGGCAGGGAGCCGTTTTGTACTATTTGCAAAGGTATAAATCACACGACTACTCGACTCTTCTTCTTCGGGAGTAGTAGAATGCGGTGCGGCAGGAACTGCGTCGCTAGCGTAGATCTTCCACCCAGCTCGAGAACTCCTCCCGAGAAAGTCGGCTGGTTCTGAAACCTTGAAGATTGGTATGGCCTCTGCCGCGCCAGCGGACGCTTTCACTGCGATATGGCTCCAGGGTGCGATTTGGCGAGTGGAGGTTACGATGGCGTCAACGCCAAGGAAATATGCAGACCGAGTAATGGCTCCGAGATTACCTTCGTCAAGCTGAGAGTAATGAGCCAGAGCCTGTCGAAATGGACAGATAACTTACCACCCCGTCAACGTAGAGAAAGAGAGGGTACCTCCATCCCGCCCCTTTATAAGAGTACAAATCCTGCTTGCCGTTTACAACTGCATCCTCGGCGCTCTGGTTGTCGACGGTAACGCTGAAGCTTTCGTCCTCCAATGAAGCACTCTTCAATTCGGTAATTGGAAGAACAGGCAGAGGTGATGATTCCAGTATTACTCCATTGTGTGGTCTGCCACTGCTGGCTTTGTCCATTGCGGGATAATACTCATCGCCAACTTCTTTCGTGATCGGATACAGTTTAAGTGACCGAATTAACGCTAGTAAGCCGTCTCGATTCAGACCTCTTCTATGGACATATAGCTTGTAGAGTTTTCGCCGGTTCGCCTTCAGAGCGGCGATAACGCTGGAGTAACCATATATAAATTCGGAGGCTGCCGTGGTATAGGCTAGGGAGTCGGGTCCCCGTGGTGAGCTTTCCTTCTTAGATGACTTAGATTGTGGCCGTGTTGATTCAAATTGAAGGTAACGCCTAATATGCCCCCTAGTGGAGCCCTTGTATGTGTTTGAAGATGGCTCGTCTTGTGTCTGAAAAGATTCCTCTGTCCGGTCGGTTTGGTCCCGCGTAAATGAAGAGGCATCGTCTCGCTCTCTGAAAGCCGTGTCTGGTCTCTCAGAACGCCCAGCTTCCCTCGTAATAGGCGCATAAAGGGGAACATTATCTCGGCTCCCAAAGGGCCTTTCGGATTCACCACCACCCCCGTTGCTTCGCTGAGAAGGCCTTTCTGGCCTTTCAGAAATGCGGTCACCACCATCACGCCTGCTAAAGGCCCTACCTGACCTCTCCCAAGTGCGCCCATCGCCACGTTTCCTAAATAATCTCTCTGGTCGATCCGGGGCGTACCATTCATCAAGTTTGTTGAAAGTCTTTTCCGATCTCTTGACCCTCGGTCTATGATCACTTCTCCCTAACCATTTTGCAGGCCTCGCAGGCCTAGAACTCCGCTGTTCACGCCTCGACCCTTTTCCACTGAAGTCCTTTGTATCGGGGAATTTATCGCCTTGAGTACGCGGCCTCGGCTCTCTTGCGGCAACAAGGTGCGGTGTTGACGGATCAACACGACCAAATCTACTACTCCGAGATTTTGACACCTCATCGCTGTCTGCTGGAGGTTTTGCTCTGGGTTTTCCAGTAGGTGGGCCAAAGCGCTCAAGCCGTCGCTGAAACCGGTTCTTCGTTACCTCGACCGGAGCATAATCTGGCTCGTTTTGTGTGCGGGGTCTCGATGTCCTCGATGTCTTATCAGACCCGCTGCGTCGTCCTCGTTCGATAGCCGCGGTGATGGATTTGTAGCGATAAAATGTCCGTGGGAGAAGAAGACTTTGCGTCCGAAGTAGCGTACCACCAATTAGAGAAGTATACACCATCACAAGTAAATCTCCTTGGGAGAGCGCAGTGTGAGGTTTTCAATCAATGCACGGTGATGCGATTGGAGGTGGAAATTTGTCGTGTTGAACCTCGCACAGACCAGGTCGTTAACTCCGTAACTCCGGCGCGAAACGCGCAGTCACGCGTATGAACTTCACGGCTGTTGATCGCATCGTAACGCCATTCGCAAATTTTCCAAACTCCACGTCGCCGCCTTGCTTGCCCTGCACCGGCGTCCGCCTTAGTCTTTGTGATTCAAAATCACGCCTGCTTACGCCGTTTTCAGATCCGATCGCGCACTGGGGCGCCGTACTTTGCGTATTCTACTTGAGCCCGTCTGGGGCATGGATCTTACAAGATGAGCAGCAGTGATGAGGACCACGCCGGTCTCATGGCCGCCTTTCAAAAGAAGGCCAAGCCCGAGGCTACTAGACCGCTTCATATACACTACGTTGTCGCCGATAGTACCTCTGAGATAGAGGAGGAGCATAACCTGCCCCCTTCCCCGCCAAAACCGCGTCGAGCTTTGTATGTGAGAGTAAAGCCAGTAAAGAACAAAGATGAATACATATACTACGAACCAGTAGATGAGGTGGAGACTATACTACGCGAGTTCTCGAGAAAGGGCGATATGCTTTACCAAGTCCGATTCGTTGGCGGCACGACCAAACAGGTGAGTGCATCTAGTGAGTCTATCTGGTGAAAGCAGCCCGTTCGCAGTTTTCCGCAAAGGTAAAAGCGGAATTCATATGGACCTGCGTGATAGGCTCCTCTGCGTTTACTCTTGACTCTTATAACTTTCTCTTATTCATTACCTCACATTGCTTACTCGACAGTAGATCAACTTTGAGAAACTACTACAGCTTCCCGGCGGCTCAGACGCGCTACAAAAGTTTCAACCGGAAGACGAGGAGCCATCGTCCAGCGCAGACAACGACATGCAACTGCGCAACAGGGCCTCGAAAACAAAGCACGACGGGTTCGTTGATATTTTAACTATTGGGATCTCTTCATCAGAGGAAGGCGATGATGGACCTGTGTATACCTCACGACGATCCCACAATGGCCGTGTAGGAACTTTAGTAAGGCGTAGGGGTAATATTGGCCGCTCTTCAAGAACGCGCTCGAGCGATAGCGACATTGTTGAACTTCTTTCAAGCGAAGACTCAGATGCCAAAGTAAAGAGGCGGGGCCGAAAGCCCAAACAGAAACTAGAGCCTACCCGACGCTCATCTAGACGAGTACCGGCTCAAGAGTATGACGACACCGAAGAAGAGGATGAGACGGACTCAAGCGGATCTGATATACTTCATTCAGACGTGCTCCCAGGACGAAAACGCAAGCGTCAACCACTGCGCTCAGCAAAACCAGAAAAGATCCATAGGTCTGGCGTTCGTCAATCCGATCGATCCACTCGCGCTAGAAACAACATGGAAGATCCAGGCGTGGATGATGTTTATCGCTCCGACTCCGAGCCTAAGAACACAGCCCCCAAGCTCACCCAGATGCGTGAAGTCTTTCCAACACTTCCCCGGAGCGACTTTTTCCGATCGCGTCATGTGGAAGGCTGCGAAGTTTGCTATAGCGGGCCAAATGTTGCACCTTTGATCTACTGCCAATCATGTTGCCTTGCATATCACAAAAATTGCATAGGACACCGAGCAAATCGTGAGCACCTTGTCACTAAAGTCGGCCCCGAGCAATTTGTTCTGCAGTGCAGACGATGCATCAACATCTATCAAAAGAAGGATGCAACCGCCCCAGATCTTTCTCGTTGTCAAGACTGCGCCCAGAGAGGTGCTTCTTGTAAGCCTTTCCGACACCGCAAAACGACCCTCCAAGAAATGAAAGATCGAGAAGACAACGGCGGCCAAGATCCGATCGTCGATGTAGCACCTGGGCTTATCAATAATGCACACAACGTTCTCTTTCGATGTACAAAATGCTCTCGAGCTTGGCATTATCATCATCTACCACCCCTTTCTAAGTATGCTATGGACGTCAACCGGGACGATGAGGAGATGGCTGATGAGCGATTCCGTGAATACTCTAGCAAGTGGCTTTGTAAGGAGTGTGAAGACACGGCCAGTCAGAAGGTCGGCAGCCTTATCGCCTGGCGACCTTCAGATGTCGAGACTTATCGTCCTGGGGCTTCATGTGATATGATTAGCGAAGACGAAAAGCAGTACCTTGTCAAGTGGGAGAACCAATCCTACTTCAGAGCCGCCTGGTTCTCTGGAGCATGGGTTTGGGGTGTCACCGCGTCGTCTATGCGGAAGGCGTTCTACAAGCGAGAAGATGGACCGAAGATGCGGACCGAGGACGCGATACCTGAGGAGTATCTTCGAATCGACATTGTACTCAACATTAAGTATACGAGCTATGTTGAAGTTCGTAACGAGGAGATCGACAAAGCTCGCATCAAAGAGGTGGACAAGGCACTCATCAAGTACAAAGGCCTTGGTTATGAAGATGCCGTTTGGGAGAAGGTGCCAACACCAGAGGATGGCGAGCGATGGCTGGACTTTGTCACGGCTTATAATGACTGGGTCGCTGGCCGCTATGTCCGATACCCCAAGCAGGGCCCCCTGAAGGCACGACTTGAGAAGACGCGCAGCACGCCATTCACCAAGCTTGAGAAACAGTCGCAACCAGACAATCTCGTGGGTGGAGAACTGATGAAATACCAAATCCAGGGTCTAAATTGGCTCTACTATCAATGGTATCAGCAAAAGAACGGAATCCTCGCTGATGAGATGGGCCTTGGCAAGACTATCCAAGTCATCGCGTTCATGGCGACAATAGTGCAAGAACACAATTGCTTCCCCTTTTTGATCGTGGTGCCCAACTCGACAGCCGCTAATTGGCGTCGCGAGATCAAGCAGTGGATTCCATCTCTACGTGTCGTCGCCTACTTTGGCTCTGCCCAAGCCCGCGACATGGCGTACAAATATGAAATGTACCCTGAAGGCGCAAAAGAACTCAGGTGCCACATCGTGGTTACCTCCTATGAGGCTGCAGCCGATGACAGTTGCAGACGCATGTTCCGCAGTGTCAATTGGGGTGGTCTCATTGTCGACGAAGGCCAGCGTTTGAAGAACGACAAGAGCCAACTCTACACAGCTTTGACTAGCGTGAAGGCACCATTTAGGCTACTCATGACCGGTACTCCGCTGCAGAACAATGCTAGGGAGCTTTTCAATCTCCTTCATTTTCTTGATGATAGCATTGATGCTGCAGCACTAGAGGAGAAGTATACAGAAATGACCTCGGAGAATGTCAAAGAACTTCACGATCAGATTCGACCGTACATTCTTCGACGCACAAAAGCTCAGGTGCTCACTTTCCTTCCGCCTCTGAGCCAGGTCATTCTCCCAATCTCGATGAGCCATTTGCAGAAACAGCTTTACCGATCGATCCTGTCAAAGCGACCCGAATTGCTGAAAGCTCTTTTCTCCTCGGATAAATCGTTCAAGCAGCAAGAGCGTGCGAATTTAAGCAACATCCTCATGCAACTACGCAAGTGTTTATGTCACCCCTTTGTGTATAGTCGTGAGATTGAGGAGCGCACTGAAGTTGCTACCGTATCCCACCGCAATCTGGTTGAGGCTTCGGCCAAGCTTTCTCTACTGGAACTTCTACTGCCGAAATTAAAGGCAGCGGGACATCGGGTCTTAATATTCAGTCAGTTCTTGGACATGCTTGATGTCATTGAGGACTTCTTAGACGGCATGCAGATGGCATACCAGCGTCTTGACGGGAAAATGGGTTCACTTGAGAAGCAGAAGCGTATCGATCAGTTCAATGACCCTGAATCGCCTCTCTTCGCATTCTTGCTCTCTACTCGAGCTGGTGGTGTGGGTATCAATCTTGCCACCGCAGATACCGTCATCATTCTAGATCCCGACTGGAATCCACATCAAGACTTGCAGGCTATTGCTCGCGCTCATCGTATTGGACAAAAGAAAAAGGTTTTGTGCTTTCAACTTATGACTCGTGCCTCAGTCGAAGAGAAAATCATTAAGATGGGCAGAACAAAGATGGCGCTTGATCATGTTGTTGTCGAGCAGTTAGACGCTGATGACATTGAAGAGCATGATGTAGAGTCAATTCTAAAGTTTGGCGCTGCCGAGCTTTTCAATGATGACAACGCAGATCAGGATATTCGATACGACGACGAGTCTATCGAGAAACTTCTGGATCGTAGCCAAATTGAAAACACGAAGGGTAACACGGACGATGACTCCGCCGAGGCACAGTTCAGCTTCGCTCGTGTCTGGGCGAATGATAAAAGTGCCCTTCAGAACGACTTGGATACTACGGAAGAGGAGGTTGCGCCTGACCCTGGAGTGTGGGACAAGATTCTCAAAGAGCGTCAAGCTATTGCCGCGGCAGAAGCACTTGCGCGAGCAGAGGCCATGGGTAGAGGAAGGCGCGCTAGAGGAGTAAGTGGATCACAATCGATGTAGTGTTCATGGCTAACTAGAAAACAGAACGTTGACTATGCGACTGAAAAGGACGGTGTTGATGCCGCCGTTATAGAAGACGCTTTCGAAGATGGTCTTGGCCTCCAGTCGCCTATCAAGAAATCGTATCACGGGCGTAAAAAACAAAGGGGCAGCTCTGACAGCGATACCGACTTCTACGCTGAATCCGAAGACGAGAGCGAAGCAGAGCCCGAAACGAACGGTATGAACAATGGCAAAGACGGTTTTGTTGATGATAGCAGGCTCGAACCAACGCAAAGCTCCAGTAATATTGCTCCCATATCTAGTCCAAGACGAACAGAGAATGGTACCAGTCCAATCCATAAGTCTGCGTCCAAGCCTTCCAAATCGTCGTCAGTTTCTGTCGACATGAGATCCGCCCCGAAGCAAGCATCTCAATCAGCCGTTTCAACCAAGGATACCTCTTTACTAAAATCGCGCCATTACAAGCCAACAGCAGCAAAGCCCTTCCAACGCGTGGATCTCCCCGTCCGCTCCCCGCTCGAACCCTCATATGGCATGGGGGGCAGCCACATGTGTGCAGCATGCCGCAAAAACCATCCTCGCGGCGCATGCGAACTCAAAGCCGCCGGCGTCGAACACTGTGGACTCTGTGGCCTGGCTCACTTCGGACACAGCCGCACATGTCCACACATCAAGTCCGAAACCCAAGTCCGCGAAATGCTCGAGGCGCTCAAGAACTCGCCCGAGAAAAAGGAGCTTGTCGATCTCGCAGTCAAGTATCTGCGCGGCGTCAAAGGTACCCTGGTCCAGCAAAAGAAGAAGGAAAAGGAGAGGCACGCACTCCAGCAAGCGGGCTTCTCGTCAGTGCCTGTTCCGTCAGCGTCCGGCTCGTCAACGCCTGGTCTACCCGTGGGCTATCCCGCTCATACCCCGTACCCTAATGTCCCTTCACAACGCGAAGTCTCGAGCTGGTATCGCGCCCCGGGAGAAGCAGGACCGAGCCTTCCAGGCGTTCAAACGCTGAACTCGAACACGATGCCTACTGACCAGGCGAGGATGCTCCAGGTAAGGCATGGCCAGCTCAATGAGCAGGAGATGGCGAGTGCGCTGCGAGGTTTTCTGGGACATTGAGCGATTGCCAGCTCCGATGACGCCCAGACATGTATATTATAGGCCCAAGCGAGCAATTCAACGCCCCTATTATGGTCACAAACATTGAAACTAGGAGCTTCGTTGCGGCTTGAAAGAGTGCTTTGGCTCGGCTACAGCTTGTTGAAGCGTCCCACGTAGCTACCTGATAAATAATTAAATCCATACGATTAGAAAACATGTTGCGTAAAAATGTCGTGATGCACAAATTCCCCCCCACCCCCCTTTACTCGGTTCACTCAACCACATCATCATCATCGTACCCGTCGCTCTCACCTCCACCCCCATCCTCACCCTCTTCCTCTTCCTCACCACTCTCCTCCTCCATGGCCTCGCGCAAACTCTCCACCCACATCTCATACTCGCCAGTCAAATCCAGGCCCGCGGCGGCGCCCCCCAACGCCCTGCCCCGATTCCTCCCCTTGACCACAAGCGCCTTCTCCAACACGCCCACTACGCCCGTCCCCCCAGGTCCAGGCCCAGGCCCGCCCCACGTGCCCTCGACTAGGCCATTCCGCCAACAAAACGCCATCCACTCGCGCCACGCCGCGTCGCAGGCCAACACGTGCGGATTGCCCAGGACAAAAAGCGCCTCCTTGGCGCGGGTCAGCGCGACGTTCATGCGACGCGGCTGCTGCACGATGCCGATTCCCGCCTTGACGTCGTCGTCGAGGAAGTGTGTGCGTGTGCGGGTGGTGCAGAGAATGACGACGCGGCGCTCGAGGCCCTGGAAGGCTTCGAGGGGGCCGATGTTGACGGCCCAGAGGCCGTTGCCGTTGCCGTAGGCGGGGGAGCGCATGAGTTTGCGGAGGAGCTTTACCTGCGCGGCGAAGGGGGACATGATGCAGATGTCGGATTGGGTGACGGCGGCGGAGGCGACGAGTTCGTGGGCGAGCGCGCAGGCGGTGCGGGCTTCGGATAGGTTGAACCAGCCGCCACCGTCGTATTCGCGGTCGTCTGGGGCGGCGTGGGGGAGGAAGAGGACGGGCCATTTTGCGCCGCGCCAGAGGTGACAGGATTGGAGGGGGGTGTGTGGGATGGGGGCTTCGGGAATGAGGGTGTCGTTGTAGAAGAGGGAGGAGGGGACGGTAAGGATGGCGGGATGGGAGCGGTAGTTGCGGATGAGGTTTGTGAAAGGCGGGTAGGGGATTGGGAGCATGTGTTTTTTGAGGACGGGGGGAGCGGCCGAGGGCCGGATGTTGGAGCGGGATAGGGGGTGTTGGGTGAATAGGGGTCGTGAGAAGAGGCGGGCGAAGAGCGAGGTGGAGAATTCGGGATTGTGGGAGGATGTTCGGGGGCCAAGTTGGTTCTCGTCTCCGGCCATTATGAAGCGTGGTTGAATGAGGTCGGCTGGGTATGATGATGGTGGGCATATGACCTGGATGGCGGGAAGAACATCGACTTCCGTAGCCTGTGCTGCTTCGTCGACGAGTAGAGCACCCCAATGCAGTGCCGGCATAGGTGTTTCATCCTCTGGGTGGAATGCTGCAGCCATGCTTCTCTCAGTCATCCAAAGGTCGTTGTTAGTCAAGCGAGCACTCGCAAGAATTGCTGCATCTTGACACGAAGTGACGACTATGTTATAAGTCATCATTGTCTTGAACGGCGGAAGGTAGAACATGTCCTCCTCCATATAGCAGTATTGTGTCAGCTCGCTGGGAACCTCATTATCTGCTCTTCCCGGCCGATTAAGTCGGAGGAGCTGCTTATTGCTCAGATAGCGCTCCAAACGTATAGCAAGGGTATCCGCAGCTGCCTCAGATGGAGCACAGATAAGTATATGCGCAATCGTAGTTGTCTGAAGCAACTGCATAGCCGTCTCGACCAGGGTTTTCGTCTTGCCAGTTCCCGGTGGCCCGCTTATGAGGTACGGCAACGTCCCGTAGTCATTGATGCAGATCGAGTTGACCGCATGCGCCTGCTCGTAATTGATAGCCGAGTCAAACAGATCCCGATGCGGAACTTTACGAAGCCGCGTCTGGATTAACCCGTCTTCCGCCAGGGGAAAAAGGATTTTGCGGATCCAGTCGTTATGGGGAATGACGGACGGCTCTTGGGCAGCTCCGCTTGGTATGCTCTTCACCTCCAATGACTTGTTGGTTTCATTAACGTACTCTGTTTTCAGCAACTGAAGCTCGTTCTGCGCCATCTTTCGCAGCTCGGATCCTACATATAGCAAAGCGTTTGTCTGCCCCTTGAGTAACGACGACTTTGGTGGGAAGCAGACATTCACCGTCACTGGGGCCTGATATAGTTCGGGCGGAACCACGATCAATCCCTCAGCCTTTACATAGACCTCCTCCTGTGCTCTGTTGATACCATATATGCAGGACTCATATAACACTCCTGTCCAGCTATTTGGATCATATGTTGGATAACCGTACATTGGAGTCTGGTATGCTGGCTGCAATAGATACCCCGTATGATCGACCCACAACTGGCGAAGTTGCAAGCTGTCGCCCATCTCCAGGAATGGATTATCTTCGCGCAGTCCAGGTATAGTCATCTTCCAGAGTTGCTGGCCATTAGCTTCGACGGGGTGGAGGCAGGTCATGTATAGTGCATGATTGTCGTTTTCGAGCTCCTTGGCGGAAGCTTCAAGCCAAGATAGATTTTTGAAATGCTGCAGATATGACTGTGCAGATAGTCCGCGGGATTGCGAAGGCTGCTGAATTGTTTGAGCGGCTGTAACTTGATCTGGTAGAAACGACGGTACGGCAAATGTTGCCACATATTTCTGGTAATCGATTTGATGTTTATTTGTTGTTTTGATAGTTGTACGGGGCGGCTGCATGTTGATCTTACGCCATGAGTTCAGGACGAAAGGGGCGGCATATACAGAATACTCCCAGTTAGTTGAACTAGGAGATACTACTGGTAATGCCTCTGGAGCATCATCTTTGGGATAATCCACCATAGTCTTTGTGGTTGATGTAGGACAAGACTTGGTGTCAGCAGAAGATGCCGTGTTTGATAAGTTGTGGTTTTTGCTGTTTGGTGTAGATAGGGGTTCTGGAACCGCAACTTTTGGATGAGTAGGTAAATACGGTACAGCTACAAGTTTGGAGGCTGCCCTCCCCGCGGCCTTGGATTTTGTGACGGTCTTGGTCTCTCCGCCAGCACCCATCTTTCCGGTTATTGTGATAAATTAGTAAAGAGAGCAGGGATGGAAATTCCAATCTGCCAAATCAATTACAAATGTTGTGAACCACTGCAAAGTAAATCCGATCCCGAAGGGCCTCACTTTCGTCCACTTCCTCGTATCATCCTAGGATCTGCAAGGCAGGGAGGTCCAGCCAGGCTGCACCCGACTACAATTCGAAATCTAGGCCCGTCTAAAAAGAGAGTCGACAAAAGTATCCAAGGCCCGAGATAGACTAGTGATATATCAGGGGTGCCGACCGAAGATCTTCCTCAAACACTTCGGCCAACAACACAAAAAGACACTCTCAGTGCTGAAGGCTGCATAAAACGTCGCCCGTAAAGATTCAAGCTAAAATACCAGGCTCGCCTCTCGTGCCAGGAAGAACGGTGGGGAAACGATGTTCAGCGTGAAGGTCGGCTGCCTAACGCAACAGAAGCGCCGAGGATGTGCCGAGCACGCAACCTCACACAATGACGTCTCAATTCGCCTGGCGAAGCAGGGATTTTCGGGTGCGAGGCTGAGGCCACAGATGAGTTTGGTTGGGCTTGATAGGCTGTGAGTTGTTCATTGCTGGCATTATCTCTGCGCTGGCATCTCGGCTTTGTTACACTGCATGCAGTGCTGTGGTTGTCACGTTGGACAAAGTGTACCGTCTTGTTCGAGGCGAACATGTCAGCCTGGAAATGTATCGAGGTGAATCCTTGTCATTTTGTTCGTCCCCGCATTTGTAGATAAGAACTTCGAGGGGTAACAGGCGGCTTCTTCGAGTCGATACTAGCACAAGTGCTAGTTCCCGAGTCCCTGGTGCACATAGAACCAGACACGAGGGTAACCGGCGTTAGCGTAAACATCCCATTGGGATTAGCTTGTAGCCTAGATAATAGGTGGCCCATTCGAATATCTCACCTCAATCACCACAATCAGTTTATTCCAACTATTTCTTTCTTCAGCAGCGGCAATGTTCGCTACTGCAAAGCTAACCAGCATCAGATGCTGTCTCAATGAATAGAACTGTATCAGCTCCAGTTACACAAACAGCCATGCAACCCAAAAGAGATCATAGTAGGGAACCACCACTACCAGAGGATTAATTACGTTTAGTCTATGTCCACATAATGCGAGATATTCATCATATTCTTTATTCATCTCCAAACCCCCAAAAATGCAATTATGTAACCAGCTCCAGACTCAAGCCATACCTCCACCACCAAGGCACCGCCACATCTACTCTTCATCTACACTAGCCTAACCCCCCAAGCCAGGCAACCACGAACGCGCCATATACACAACCACTCGCCTCTCAACATCTCACCCCCTCCTCCTTCCCCCCGTCCGACTCTTGACCTCACTCTGCACCTCCAGCGTCGTTCCGCTCTTCTTCAACACAACGGGCACCCCGCCGTCCAAATAGTCCTCGCCATCCGCCTCCAGCGCCGCGGGCGTAGAAACATTCATGCCCTCGACCAACACCTTCTCCTTAGCCACGGCTTCCACCTCGGGGCGCCGCGTGCCCAGCGGAGGGTCGAAGCGCGCGCGCAGGGCCTCGATCATCTTGCTGAACCAGAACCAGTTGAGGCCGTTGAGCGTGAGGTTGGAGGCGAGGTATATGGTCGCCAGCCAGAGGGGCACGGTTTGGCCTGGGGCGAAGTGCAGGATATGGGAGTCTGGGGTGGAGAGTGGGGGTGGTTTTGAGGCGGGTGCGAAGGCGCCGGCACTGTGGGCGCGGAAGATGTCCATGAAGACGCGGATGGACTGGTATGTGCCCCAGCAGAGGCGGCAGGAGAAGAAAGTGATGAGGAGCATAAGGCCATTTACGAATTGCAGGGTGGAGCCCGTCATGTTGAGTTTGTCGCAGAACCAGTGGATGTTGAGGAAGGGGGAGGAGAGTTCGTAGAGGATGAAGTGGGTGGCGTAGAAATTGACAAAAGGGCGCTGGTGGGCATAATTAGCCTCTGGAGTTTGGATTGTTTGGACATGGCGCAACTTACGAAGCCAAGCGAGTAGACGCAGAGGGCGGATATGGCGTGGAACAACATGCCGAGACCGAACATCTCGAGGTGCTGCAGCGTGATGACGAGGTCCCAAAGAAAGTAACCGGCTGCAAAAGCTTGGATGAGGCCAGACGCACCTGTGTAGCCGTGGACGCGCTCGGTAGTGTCCATGGTGCTCCGCTCGTCGTCGGCCCAATTGACCCACAACGACAGGCCGCATATCAGCACGGCCTGCACGAAGGAGACAATGTGCACATCCCAGTTGAGCTTGGTGCGGGCATTGAACGAAGAGTATATCCGTGGGAAGAAGCAGCGCGAGAGGGCAGGCGCGACATACCTGTTGGTGGTGTGGTAGAGGGCAAAGGCGAAAATGACCTCGTGGAAATGCAGTGGGAGGGTTTGGAGCGAGAGATACTCGGCCACCGTCTCGACATAGGGAACGAGGGCGGCCGGCGGTGAAAGCGGAAATGGGTCGCGCATGGCTTGGGAGGGACGGTGAGGCCAATCTCGCCGTGGGGGGGTGAGGAGAGGAGAAGTGCACCGGCGAGGTGAAGCAGGCAAGGCAGTAGTCTGGCCGGGGAGAGGGTCTTTATGAGATCAGCGCTTGCCTAGGACGTTCTCCAGGCAGGCCGAGCCCTTAGCGAGCTGATGTTGTGCCGTGGTTAGGCACACGACCCCAGGTAGCAGCCACACGACCACGTCATTTCGGCCCTTGTCTCAACCTGGCCTTGTGCACCGCCACGTGAGGCAGCATGCGTCCGCACATGCTCTCCGCTTCTGCCTGCATATGTTGCCTGGCGAATATACGACATCATGTGAGCTGCAGAACAGCGTGGCGGCGACTCGCGTAGCTAGTTTGGCTGTCCGATGCAACAGATCGACATTGAAAGAATAGGTAGGTATCAGACAGAATCGCAGCACTATGCAAATCATAAACTCAGGCACACTGCGCCAGCCATCGGCCATATATCTTAGGGGTAGGGCACCATGGCGTTGTGCTTCAACCAGCAATTCTTGCACATATCGTCTCGAAGCCTCTCGGCATACGCTTCCAAGAACAGCGCCCCGACATACGAGGTTCGCTCAATCCTGTCGAGAAGAGAGTAGAAGTCTTGCAGAGTCTTGTAGCTGTTGATTTGCTTTGGTGCACTTGGTATTTCGTCAGAGTCAGGCTGTACGGGCTCCGGAAATAGCGACATGTGCGGCCGCTTGCCGGAACTCGGGGTTGGTGGTTTTGTGTTGTTGTGTGCCGCCTTTTTCGATGGGGAAGGCCAGGTGGGCAATGTGAATATTCTTGCCTTCATGGGCGTTGATGGGGGTTCCGGCGGCCCTGTGAGGTCGATGGCCTCGACCAGATCTGGTGGCTTTTGTGTGGGTATCTGCGTCGCATTTTCAGACAAAGGTGTTTCGTCCGCATCACTGAATATCTTCTGGAGATGCAGCTGCGTGCCGATCCACAACATCCACGTCACCTCCGTTATGTCTTCTGTCATAAAAATGAGCTTGAGCGCAAGCTTCATCTCATGCTCGTTTTGATAAGGATAGAACTTGTTTTTGCGACTGTGCTTTCCACCACCGATCTGCTCTGGGTCCTCGACAAATGGATCTGGTATGCCCAACTCGTAGTTGACCTTCCAGATCAATTCTTCATTTAGATCCTTGTCGTGGATCGATACAAGCTTGTCGTCCCAGCTTAGGCGCTCGGCGACCAGGAACACTTTTCGCATGTGTGGGGTTACTTTGCGTTCTTGCTGGCAAACCGGGCAGCGGAATGGATGCGATGGTTTGATGTCTTCACGATGATGGAGGTTATGCCACGAATCGTAGCTCATCAGGCCCAGTGGATACGGCACCCAATGAAAATCCTGGCATAGTTTGCTATCCGGATGAGGTGCATGCAGAACCATCGGCTTGTGTGTGTTATTATCAAGTGAGGGAGCTGCCGTACTCTGCTGGAGATATGCTAAATTAGGCTGTGATGGCCCAGAAGGCGATAAAGGCTGCGTTACAGCGCCATTTGGGGGTCGCTTTTCCGGAGAGAATATAGATTCAGAGTCCAGCTCTGGATCCCACACATTTGCCCGCGCTTGTGATGGCTGCAGTGGGGTTCTTGGTTGACTAGACAGGAGGGTTGAGTTTGCCCTAGTTTTCCCCTTTGATACCGGGGATGACGGTTCCGACTCAAGTAGCCTTGGCGACTTGGAAGTAGTTTCTGCCTTGCGTTTGCGTGATCTTGAAGCCATGCTAGTCGCATGGCGCATCGATCGGATGAAAGGTGGTGGGGTGACGCGACTGCGACGGATCGGCGCAGGGATCTTTGCGCCTAGCGATGGGCTTGACCAAAAAGTTCCACGGACTGTCATCCCAATTGAATTCCTTCATGGTGTCGTGATGAGAACTCTTCAACGGTCTTTGCCAGGCCGCAAATTATCTGCAAGGAATTGTGTCTATGCGCAATCTGCAGCTCTTCGAACAACATACCACACACAGCGCCATTATACTCGGCCAGCGTTCGCCCCAAAACCCATCATTGACATCAAGCATATTCGGCAAAACCCTGGGCTCTATGAGCAGAATTGCATAGACCGTAATTATGCCGCACACAGCAAATCTTCATGGCGAATAATCGACCTCCACGAGCAATGGCTTGCGCTCCAGCAGAGCGCTCGTGGACTACGCGAGCGCAACAACCAGCTTCGGGCCCAGCTATCTCAGACGGCTGTGCGCATGAAGCAAGGAGGTGATGAAAATGATGTACAGACAAAACAAAGAATCGTAGATGAAGCGAAAGCTTTGAAGGCTGAGCTGAGCAGCATCGAAGCACAAGAGACACAGCTACAGGAAGAGATTGAAGCTCTGGCACAGGATTTGCCAAACCTCAGCAGTACCCACACTCCAGTCGGCACGGAAGCTGCAATTGTCGGATACATCAACGAACACCTGTCACCAGCAAGCTTACCTAATAGCCGCACCCAGAAATCACATGTTGATATCGGCCAAGATCTGGGAATCCTCGACTTCTCAGGCTCAGCGCAGACATCAGGCTGGGGATGGTACTTTCTCGTAGGGGACGGCGCAATGCTAGAACAGGCGCTCGTTCAGTACGCATTGAGCGTTGCACGAAAGTACGGGTGGAAAGCAGTGGCTCCACCCTCCTTGGTGTATTCACACATCGCCTTAGCGTGTGGTTTCCAGCCAAGAGACCAAAATGGAGAACAACAGATATACGCCATTGAGCAGTCTGAAAAAGACAAGTCAAAGCCACAGCTGGCGCTTGCAGGGACAGCAGAAATCCCACTGGCTGGCATGAAGGCCAATCGGACGTTGGATGAGTCACAGCTGCCGATGAAGACGGTTGGCGTGAGCAGATGCTATCGCGCCGAAGCCGGTGCCAGAGGGGCGGACACAAAGGGCCTTTACCGAGTGCACGAGTTTACCAAAGTCGAAATGTTCGCCTGGACACTGCCAGACAATGCTGGCGACGACCACTTCACACCGCCCAGCCCTGCCGTCTCAGAAGCTATTTTCGAGGAAATGCAGTCCATCCAGCAGGAGATTCTCTCGTCTCTTGGCCTCCACTGCCGAATATTAGAAATGCCAACAACAGACCTGGGCGCAAGTGCAACCAGGAAACGCGACATTGAAGCCTTCTTCCCATCGCGACAGGAGAAGGACAAAGGATGGGGTGAAGTGACGTCGACGTCCATGTGCACAGACTACCAAGCTCGACGCCTGCACACTCGCACGCGTATCAAGGGAAAACTCGAGTTCCCGCACACTCTGAATGGAACGGCTCTGGCTGTGCCCCGCGTGCTTGCAGCGATGCTGGAGAGGCACTGGAACGAGGAGACTGGGAGAGTAACGATACCGCATGTGCTGCGGCCATTCATGGGCGGGCAGGAGGCGATCCAGAGAGGATAGCAGGTCGTGTAGGATTCGTAGCTTTGCAGATAGACGGGAGCGTCGTTTGGCCTAGGCGTGTCAAGGCTAGCTTGCCCTGCATTCTTGTTTCTTGATTCTCTCCAATCCCTGGCCTGCCGCGGCATCCCAGCTGTTTGCCATCGGGCTGAATCCGAGCTTGGCTGCGGCTACCGGCGGTGATTGGCGCACGGCGGTGGTGTGCATGGGAGGGCTTGCGAGCAAGCAAACGGCCATGTGAGCGTTCGCCACAACCACTATTGACTGCTGCTGCGGGCCTCCTGAAACACTCCTGCATCCTCACCATTGTCCGCGCCAGACTCAAAGGACCAGGAGCCGGTGCATTGTTTTGCTGTGGTCGAGTCCTGGCCCGCCACTTTCTCTCTGGCCGTCGCAACTTGTGGTGGGGTCAGCCAGCCTTTCGCCAGCCTCATCCCATAGCGAGCCAGACGATATCCCGACCACCGGCCGGCTCACTCGACCTGCACCGAGTGTGTGCACGCAACGCAGCCCGCAGCCACGCTCTTTTACGCGCGTGCAACCCTATTCCAGCCATCCGTGCCCGTCGCATATAGCTGGCCGCAAGGCCGCAAACACCACGCTCGACTGCTGGCCTGCTGGCCTGCTGCACTCCTGGACTCGGCGACGACACCCCGAGAGCTGGCATTCAGAGTCGCGGCGCATGGTTTCCTATCCAGAGTCTGTGAGCGCCGAGCGCTCGCTGGCCATCCGGCGCCCGCCTTCGGTCCAGTCGCATTCGTCACGCGCTTCTACCGTCCGACGGCACCGGCCACACCGATCGCACTTTGGGGGAGCAAACTACCAGCCGCAGAATGAATTCCCCGTCTTCACCCACACCGGCGACGTCGAGATTCTGATCAGCAACGGCCGCAAGAAGCAGCGCTATCTGCTGCACAAGCTGATCCTGACACAATGCTCCGGCTTCTTCGAGGCCGGCACGAGCGAGGAGTGGGCCACCGCCGGCGAGGGAAATCCAGCGCCATCGGCACTGGCCAGAGCTCCATCCGGACCACGGCCAGAGAAGCTGAAATGGAGGTATGAGTTGGATTGGGGGAAGGACGACGACGACCTGCCCATGCTCGTACAGAAGGTGCACACCGCCACCGTTAGGCTGCAAACGTTTAGACTTACATTGGAATAGAAGAACCGACCCACCATATTCGGCGGCGATGCCACTCCACCCGCGCAGCCGCCTCCTACGCACAACAAGCCCACGGCACCGCAGTCGGGCTTCTTCCGGAGCATGGCCAACTTCTCCACCATACACGTCCCGGCCACGCCCGAAACCGACCCAGACGACGACACGTTCCGGGACTACGACAACCTGTTCAAGATATTCTACAACTATGCGCCCGCCCTCGACTCGGCCAACATCGCCAACGCCTACGTCGAGTGCAAATCCCTCCTCCAACTCGCCGACATGTACGATGCACTCGAAGTCATCGGGCCGCGAGTCGACCACCACCTCCTCCGCTTCCAAGGTCGCCTCTGGAAGCAAATCGCCAAATACCCGCCTAGCTACCTCAAACTGGGCTACATGGCGCGCAGCAGAGCGATATTCGCCGAAGCCATGGTACACGTCGTGGGCCAATGGCCCCAAGGCGTCGCACAACTGCGCAACCAGATCGCCACGCCCGTCATCGAGCTCATCGAAGACAAAGTCGACGAAATCGACGAACTCAAGGCGAAGATTGAGGTCAGGCTGTTCCGCCTCTCACTCACCACCTCCCGCGGCGACCGCGTGTCCCCCGCCACAAACTGGCTCGACTGGCTCGCCGTCTCGCTCTTCCGCCAATGGCTCGCGGAAAACACAAACCCACCCCCGGCCCCCATCCTCAAATCCCCACGGCACTCGTCCCGCGGTGCTGCTGCTGCTGCTTTGCCGCCCCCGCCCGCCTTCAACACCGGCCGCGTCTTCCGCCTGCTGGGCCAGGCGGGCGCCGCATACCTGGGCCACGACGAGTGCAAGCGCTTCCTACGGCTCAATCCCGAGCAGTATAATCGCGAGAATTTACGCCGGTTTGAGCGCCGCATCGATGAGATCAAGGTCAAGGCCAAGGATGTGGTCAAGCCGCTTATGCGCAATTTTCTCGAGCTGGATCTTAGAGAGGGGGGACTGCCGTATTTGACGTGTACGAGGGTGGATCCGCAGGATTTTCCGTGGGATGAGTAGGGAGCATTGGATTTGGGGGGTTGAGAGAGTTGGTGGTTTTCTTGGCGCTAGATACCCTATTTCCTTTTTCAAATTTTTTTCATTTTTTTCTTTTCTTTTGGGACTGGTTTGGGCTGGGTGGGATGGGTGTTGACGAAGATAGTAGATCATGATTCACGCGATACATGTTACGCCCCAAGTATTTTTTGCCATAATAGCCTCTGCCTTGCCCCCCCTCCCCCCCAAAAAAAGAAAAAAAACAATACACAGCATACATGTCACTCCTCCAAACTGTCCCGCACGCACTTCCTTACACGCTTCTTAAACTCGGGCGTATTATCCCGCCACAGCGACGCGGCCTCGACGTTCGCGGGCGACTCGTCGTTGGGGCTGGACAGCATGGAGATGACGGACAAGAGGATAGTTTCGGGCGTTTGCACGGGCGACCAGCGCTCGGCGGCGGACTCGTAGCCGTACTTGTCTTCCTCGGGGGGGTGCAGGATGGAGATGCAGACTTCGCCGTTGGGGTAGACTGCGTGGGGTCCCGTTAGACAGGGCTGGATGGGGGGCGACCAGGGGGGGGGGAAGGAACGCACTGTTTGGATGAAAGATGTTCGTTTCGAAGCGCATCTTTGGCGGGAGCAAAGGGTACTCTGCGGGGAAAGTGAGGCGGGCGCGGAAGAAGCCGCCTGCTCGGCATCAGACACCTGATTTGTATCAATTTGGGGGCTGTGGAGACCGTACCGCCGTAGAACTTTGTGTCGTCGTCGATCATCAGCATGACTTCCCACTCGAACACGTTGCTGTCGACCAGCCCGCAGCTGATGCCGGAGATGTTCTTGTCGTTCTGCATTTGCTTGAGCTGGCGGGCGAGTAGGCCGGCGGCGGCGGAGGAGGAGGATGCCATGGCGGTTGGGGGGGTGGCGTGGGCGGAGGAGGGCGCGGTGCGGCCAGTCGGTCGGTGAGGGCGGTATGGTATAGCGGGGCACGATGCAATAAGTATGGTATGGCAGACCGGGCGGCGGTCCAGTAGAGGGCGGCGAGCGTCAGAGGCAGCGTGGGCAATGTAGAGGGCTCCGGAAGCGTGAGGCCATGCAGCAATAGTTTGGGCAGCTTCTGGTCGAGTTGGTATCAAGTCGCGGCTCCAATGGAGGGCGAGCAAGTGGCGGTTGTTTGGCCAAGCGACAGGGATCCGTTGGGGGAGCTGGCTCGTCCCCTTCCCGCCGGCTGCATGGTTAGTCATGTGCCGGCCATGTCACGCGTTGCGCAGTCTTATTTCTCCACGGTGCGCTTGGCTGTTTGTGTCGGCCGGTCCAAAGTCGGGGCGTGGTGTTGCATGGCGTCGGCGGTGACTGGACCCTGAATGGAATGTCAACCGAGCGAGCCTCAGCCCTCTCGAGCCCCCGGGTCCCTCCTCGCTCTGCTACCTATTCAGACGTGTGAACAGACCGCCTTGCCATCAAGCCACAATCCTTCATCCTTCCTGGCCAAGACTCGCGCGCAAACCTGCAGTGCCAACCTTCATGCCGCCCAATCATCACCGCCCCCAGCCCTAATAGCCTTTGTTACTAATCGTATGCCTGCTTATCTACTCCAAATCCTCTCGCCTCCCCATGTCCTCTCCACTACCTATTCAAAATGGACGCGAGCACCTGCACGTCGCCTCGATGGTTCCCAACCCCCAGCCCCGACTTGCTCCATCGACATGCCGACGGCAGCATGGTGCCCCTCGCAGCGCACTATCCACCATTTGATCCGTGTCCTGGCAGCAACAAACCCATCTCGCAGAGCCGGCCTTCTTCAACATGCCCCGTTTCAATAGTGCCGACTATTAATACAGTATTACAGTATTTAGCTGCGAGCTAGCTATCCGAATCTAGCACCAAGCTGGCCCTTCGGTAATGTGCACCCTCCTGCTAGCCTAGTATCTCATAGCAACCCTGGCTCTTGTCAGCTTTAATTGCTACCGCGCCCATGGCTTGTGGGCCAGCATGCGATGCGCCATGCATCAGGGGTTGTGTCGATCGGCAATAAAACTCAAGTACTTACTTTGCCCGTGCTCTGCCGTTTTTCTCTTTTAGCCCTTTACCTGGATTTTTGCACGGAATTTCGTCAGGGTTACCACTGCCATGCTGCTTGAGTGCTGCTTTTGGATATGATTTTTTTGCCGGGCGTTGAGCGCGCAATTGTTTTGGGATGGGGGTTTGCGGCGCTTTGGCATGGCGTGGATGCTCAGGCGCCCGGGGCGCCGACGGTCAATCCGGTATCCAACTTTTGCTCGAGATGGTGTAAGTTGGCTGGTGGGGGCATGTCGGCATTGCTAACTGGACTAGGGTCTCAGTCTGTAGTCAAGAATGATGTCCTTTATATCGACAGTGGATTACAGAAATGGTATGTGGGGTGGTTCTGTCAAGGCCCGCAATATCAACAACACCAACCATTGAAAGAATGGCAGAATCGCTCGCTAACTGCTGCTCAGGAATGGCACAGACATCAACCCGCCCGTACTGGGCATCAACAGCAACATGCTGAGTATCCCGCTCAACTTCACCTGGGATTGGAAGACAAAAAGTATCGTCATCGACGTTCAAGCCAAGAATGTCGTCAACCCAAAGACAGGCACGTTACCACCAAGCCTATTCAAGGGCCACATGTTCCAGGGCCCCGCCGACAAGCCTGACATTTATTTGTATGGCGGGACGACCTACATGGGCAATCAATCATCCGATGGACAAGATTCCTCAGCATATCCTCTATGGTCCTACACGCCCGGTCCGGACTATCCTTGGAATCAATACTCGACATCGGTCGTGTGGCTGCCCAATCATGGGGCAGCAGCAGAAGCAATCGACCAGGGGCTAGCATTCTACCTAAATGGCCAGATCGACTGGGGCACCTCGGCCAAGACGCGAAAAATCAAAGGCGACAACCTGTACATGCCGCTTCCGGGTATGGTCGTTCTTGATCTGAACAATCAGTCTGCCACGAATATCTCTACGGGTGATTTAAGGGGTGGAGCGCCGCGTGTTGGGGGTAGCATGGAGTATGTTGCTGATGTCGGTGGCAAGGGTGTGTTGATTGCTCTGGGTGGCCAGATTCAACCCAATCTCACCAGTCTTACGGCGAATGTGAGGAATGGAAGTTTAGTGAGTACGATCTACAAGAGACAATACAAGCCAACTAATCGCCCTAGATCGACTTTGAAACGGTCGACATCTTCGACATCGACTTGTACCTCCGCGACCCCTCAGCTAACGGCACCTGGTACGCGCAAAAAACATCTGGCGAAACCCCCCGCCCCCGCATCGATTTCTGCACAGTCGTCATGTCCGCCCCCGACAATTCCAGCCATCACATCTACCTCTACGGCGGCATCGACCCGCGCTCCGGCGAGGGCTTCGACGACGTCCGAGTCCTCACCCTCCCGTCCTTCACGTGGACCAACGTCTGGCCCAACGGCCAATCTCCCCGCTGGGGCCACAATTGCCACGTCGCTGGCAAGCGCCAGATGATTACTGTCGGCGGCAATATTACTAACACGGGCAGCTGCGACTGGGAGCTCAAGGGCGTCGCCGTCTGGAACCTCGTCGACTCCACTTGGGGAAGCGTCTTCTCCACGTCCCTCCCAGCCTTCCAGGTGCCGAAAAAAGTCCTGCCCGCCACCGGCGGCACGCCAAGTGGCCAGGCCACCATCACCGAACCGCCAACAGGCTGGACAGACCCCCGTCTCAAATCCCTCTTCGCCGCCCACCGCGCCGTATCCCAACCTCCCGCCCCTCCACCCGGCCCTAACCCCGGCCCCGCCCAAAGCCATGTCCCCGCCATCGCAGGCGGGATTGTCGGCGGTCTCGCTGGCCTTGCGCTGCTCGTCTGGCTGCTCTTGTACGTGCGCACGCGCCGCAAAGCGCGCCCCGCCGAGCTGGCGGATAACCCCTCCTCCACGCAGACGGAGCTCGCAAACGACAAGTACAGATCCGAGTTGGCGGTCAACGAGAATCATCCGGCAGAGCTAGGGACAGATACCCGGGTCGAGGCAGATGTGGATGTGAGGGCGGAGTTGTCGGGGACAAATACGGTGCCTGGCGGGGTGTTGGGGGTGCCGATTGTTAGGGTTACCGGGGAGGATAGGGGGGCGGATAGGATTGAGAGGGCGTGATGGAGAGGTAGATATATAGATACACATACATACACACATGACCCGTCCGCCATTCCACGCAACGCCGTCCACCGGGTATCGTTTCCAAGCCGAGGAAATCCCAGTCCAGTCATATTCATGTAAGCGCCGCAACAAATGCCCACAGCCCCGCCCCGCACAGCACCGGAATCGTCAGATTGTCGTCCCACCCAAAAACATCCACAGCCTCGCTCGCACTCGCAATCACGCCCGCCGCACCCGCCACGATGCCCAGCGCCCACGCGCCGTCCACGCGGTGCGTGCCCAGCACGCCCCGCGCAAAAGGCGGCACAACGAGATAGCCCTGAAACGCAAATGCGTGCGCGCCCGAATTAAGCTGTTGGTACGCCGGGCCCAGAACCGCGTACCACACCCCCGCGGTGAGCACGCCTGTCACCATGGCCGCCAGACTTCCCGCGAGGCTCTTGCCGCGGCGGATCGCGGGCGTGTACCGGCCCCATAGCCGGCCGAATGTGCTTGCCGCGGTGTCGCACCAGCTGAGCAGCAGGATGCTCATGACGGCGATGTCCTTGGGGCAGAAGCGGAGGACGATCCATGCGCCGAGGAGGTAGGATATGACGCCGTTGTAGCCGTCGACTTCGGATTCGCGCATAAAGGCGCCGAGGCAGCGGATGTAGAAGCGGTTTAGCTTCCAGTTGCGATGGCGGAGCAGGTCGGTGAGGGTTATGGGGATGAGGGTGGTCAGGAGGATGGGGTGGATAGAGGACGTTTGTGTGCCAGAGGTGTAGAGGAGGAGGGCTAGGAAGCCGATGGAGACGTGTAGGATTTTGCGGGGGATTTCGTGTTTGTGGATCTAGGATTGTTAGAGGTGGGGTAGAGGGGGAGGGGGAGGGGGAGGGGCATGTGGACGTACGAAGGAGCGCCATTCTTGGTGGATGGGGATGAGGCCGAGGGGCGAGGGGCTTCTGCTGAGCTCACGCCAGTAGGCGCGGTTGGCCTGCGCAGGACTGAGGTGGCCGTTCTGCGTCCCATTTTGCGAAAGGTCGAGCGTCTTCTTCGTCCCGTTTGGCTGGCGGCGGCTGGTCAGGCCGCTCATGCGTCTCCTGCGCCCGCCGTCCGGCATGGGGCTGCGGCTTCTTGCGCGGGCACGCTTCTCTGGGTCGGAGCCGGACGAGTCCTCGTCGATGGGCGGCGGCGACTGCACTCTGCTGTTGAGCTGCCTGTTCTTGCGGGTCGAGGAGCGCGTCACGGGACCGAAGTAGCCATCCTTTGCGCTGCCGCTGTCGGACGGCGGCGGCGTGGGCGAGATGACGCGCGGGGTGTGTGGGATTTGGTACTGGCGCGACGACTCCATGGCTTCGCGCCAGGTGGTGGGGAAGTAGGGCAGCGGAGGAGCGCGGATGACACCGGAGAGCGAGGAGCGAGTCTGCGCAACAAGTAGGCCAACACCGGCCAGCAGACTCCGGACGTCCGCTAAGGTCGTGAGATGCACGTCGGGGGGCCGAGTGCGTGTTATAGAGGCGGCTGCGGCTGCTGTGTGCACCGCATGGGTGGCGGTGCTGGCGGAGGCAAAGTTAAATGATTTCACGCACGCTTCTCCAGCCGTGATTTTGTCCGTCCGCCGCGCATCGTCTGGCGAGACGGGAGATGCCACAGTGCGGGATGCGACGGGTGGTCGGGGTGCGTGCAATTCTGCTATTATTACCTAGATTTACAATTTACGTGCAATCGTGCAAATCGATGTCGTTCCTGTTCTTGGCGAGAGGTCGGGCTTGCATGTGAAAAAGGCGAGGGGCGAGGCAAGGATATCTGATGCTGCGAGCACGCACAGCAGGCAGGTAAATGGATGACACTTGTTATTAGCCTGTCTTGTCAGTCTTCACTTTGCATCACAAGAGCAGCACGAAATATGACGACCTGTCACGTACCGTTGCGTGGCGTCTGCGGCGAATCCGCTGGCTGCTCTGGCCAATCAGCACTCGTTCAGCTTTTTTCATCGCAACAAACGTTCCAAGTCGCTTCACTTCTGGAGACAACACATCTGACCAACTTCGTTAAACATGGCCCCTCAGACAAAACTGGATCGTGCCTTCAGCGCCTTGACCCCTGCGCTGTCAGAATGGATCCTTGAGGCCGTCGATGCCATGGGCTTTGTGAAGACGACACCTGTGCAGCATGCGGCCATCCCCATGTTCATGAAGAACTCAGATGTCGTCGTAGAGGCCGTGACTGGAAGTGGAAAAACGCTGGCGTGAGTGCAGAGATGCAATGTATGCAATCAGTCTGACATTCATACAGCTACTTGATACCCATTGTTGAGCGACTTCTTCGCCTCGATGCGCCCATAAAAAAGCATCACGTGGGCGCCGTCATCATCTCGCCCACCAGAGAACTAGCAACACAGATACATGCAGTTTTATCCTCGCTGCTAAAATTCCATGCACCATCCGCGGCGTCCCTTGAGCCAGATGATGAAGACTCAGACATGGAGGACGCAGATCGGCCACCAAAACCAGCATTTCCTCCTGGAACATTAAAAGTTGTGCCTCAATTACTCCTGGGCGGATCAGTCACGCCCGCTCAAGATCTCAGTGCCTTTCTGAAAAAGTCACCCAACATCCTCATCGGCACCCCTGGACGACTGCTGGAACTCCTGCGCTCGCCACACGTCCACTGTCCACAGTCTTCGTTTGACGCGCTGGTCCTCGACGAGGCAGATCGACTCCTGGATCTCGGTTTCAAAGAAGACTTGCAAAAGATCATCTCGCGGCTCCCCAAGCAAAGGCGAACCGGCCTCTTCAGCGCAAGTATGAGCGACGCCGTTGACCAACTCATCCGTGTCGGCCTCCGCAACCCCGTGCGAATTGCCGTAAAAGTCAAAGCCAGAATAGCACTAAACGGAAAGCCGGGCGAAGATAGCAAAATTGAAGACAAGCGCACACCAGCAAGTCTGCAAATGTCCTACCTCGTCCTCCCAGCCTCCCACAAGCTCCCCGCCATCGACACCCTCCTATCTACCCTCTGCCCCCCTCCCCAAAAAACTATCCTTTACCTCGCCACCTGCTACGCCGTCGACTACTTCCAGCACGTGCTCCCGGAAATCCTCACAGCCCATGCCATCATCCCGCTCCACGGCAAACACCCAGACAAAGTGCGCCGTAAGAACTTCGCCGCCTTCGTCGACAGCGTTGCACCCACGATCTTGCTCACTACCGACGTCGCCGCCCGCGGCCTCGACGTCCCCGCCGTCGACCTCGTCCTCCAACTTGACCCCCCCTCCGACCCAAAAACCTTCCTCCACCGGTGCGGCCGCGCCGGCCGCGCCGGCCGCCGCGGTCTCGCGCTCACGCTGCTCACCCCGGGGCCAGAAGAGGCCTACATCGACTTCCTTGCCGTGCGCCAAACGCCCGTGACGCCGTACCCTGCAATAACGATCACGCCCGCCGATGCGCGCGCCGCGACAGAGCGCATAAGGCGCAAGGTACGCACCGACCGCGCGCTGTTCGACAAGGCGCAGCGCGGATTTGTCTCGTGGGTGCGCGCGTACACAAAGCACGTCGCTAGCTCCATTTTCGATGTGGGCGCGCTCGACTGGGCGGAGCACGCGGCGGCGTGGGGGTTGCTGACGCTGCCGGCGATGCCGGAGCTGAAGGGGTTCGAGGGCGATAGGCGGCTAGGGCAGACGCTGGATCTGGCGACGTTCGCGTACAAGGATGTGGCACGCGAGCGGGCGAGGGTGGCGGAGTGTGCGGCGCCGAGCGAGAAGAAGAGGGTTGTTAAGGAGGAGCGGGGGGCGAGGGCGTGGTCGGGGAAGAAGGGCGCAAAGGCGGTACGGGAGGAGCGCAGGGGGAAGAAGGAGGTGAGGAGGGAGGCAGTTCGGGTGGGGAGGTTGACTGCTGGGGAGAGGGGGGAGGAGGAGAGGGTGAGGGGGATGATTGAGGCTGTGAGGAGGGGAGTCAAGGAGAGGGATGGAGACGAGGTGTTTGAGGGGTTTGGGGAGTAGGCGACATGTCTCGTTCGAGATGCTGCATATGATTGATAGAGCTACAAAGACAGCAATGGAAGAAAGAGGATAAGGATGCTTGAAATGGTGCTGTACATAGTTACCTTTGCGAATAATTTTCGTCTATATCGGGTTCGTCTACTTGTGGCATGGAAAAAATAAATAAAAATAAAGCCATGATACTGTACACTGATGATGTTGGTATGGCGTGCTGTTATCTTCAACGACCAGCCGCCGCCAACACTCCGCTGCCAAACGCCTCGCTATGCATGAATAACAATAAAAAAAAACTACTTGCGCATGCCCGAAAAGTCCTTGAGGATATGAGCCATATGAGTATTAGTCTGCTTGCCACCCCTCCGCGGGGCACGCTTCTTCTTCTGCTTGGGGCCGCCATTGTTGATCTGGCGCGGCGCACTAGCAGCATGCAAGCCGACATTCATAAGCGTGTTGCGCAGATCGTCCGGATTGGCAGGAATGGCAATCTTATGCCACTCGTTGCGGAACTCGGGGTCCATGGTGTACATGAGGGAGGGGTCGTTGTCCCAGACGGTCTTGGCGACGCCGTCCTTTGTGCGTTTGACAAGCACCTCCTTTTTGTCCTCCATGGCCTTGATGTCGTCTGCGACGGTGGCCCAGCCGTCCTTGAGGTCCTTGATCGACAGGCCCTGCGCCGACTTCTGGTTTTGCAGGTAGCCCTTGAGCTGCGCGGGGTTGCGGATGTCGAGTTTGGGCTTGTAGCGGTACGTGTCGTTGGAGGCGTTCCAGGAGATGCGGTTGCCCGCGCTGTCGGAGCGGAACAGGGTGCGCAGCTGTTCGCGCTGCGTGTCGCCGTACCGCACGCCGAGGAAGGCCATGATCTCGTCAAACGTCAGCCATTTTTGCTGGTCGCGCAGATGGTCGATGGTGTAGGTGAGGCGCGTGTAGACGTGCTCGCCGGTGCCAGTGTCGGCGGGCTGTGAGTAGACGACGGCGCCGGCATTTTCGGCCGGGCGCTTTCGCTTTGCGCCGCCGGCCGAGGTGTTGGAGGGCGTGGGTGACGGTGCGTTGGCGCGCGAGGCCGAGCTTGCCTTGAGGAAGGACATGGTGGAGAAAGGAGGGTTGGTGAGCAGGTGGAGTTGAGCTGGAGCTAATAGATATTTGCAGGGATGGGCAGGCACTGGCCTTGGCGTTTGTCTATTGACGGCTGGCCCGTGCTAGGAGCTCGAGGTAAGTCGCTTCACGTCCAACAAAGCGCGACGGCCCCAGCTAACAACCAACACCCGCTTCCTTGTTTCAACTCTCCTTTGTCCTATCTTCCTGCATCTGTTTCCCTCCCTCGACGATGCAGCTGGCTTTTCACTAGTTACACTCCACCATGGCCATGGCCGCGACATCAGTCGACGTTGGCTACCTCGCCGCGTCCTATTCCGTCCCAGAAACCGCCATCCACTCCTTACTGTCAGAGCCCACCGTCGAGCTCGTGCAGTCGCTGCTGGTCCAGATCGAGGCCAGGGCGCGCGAATTTGAGGACTTGCAGTCGGAGAAGCTCAAAGTAGATGTCGAGCTTGACAATGCTGTGCAGAGCGGAGAACAGCGCGCGCGGTCGCTGAAGGCTGCCGCAGACAAGGCGCAGCAAGAGGCGGCAGAGCTGCAGCAGAAGCTCGCTCAAGAGGGTGTGTATACTTGTACCGTCGCCATTTCCATGCTGATCAACACCAAGAAACGGCACGCCAGCAGCTCGAATCACAGCTACTCAATCTTCAGACAAGCACTGAGGCCTCGTCCAACCAGGTGCAGACGCTCGAGTCTCGCATCAAGACTCTCGAATCGCAGAATCGCGATGCGCTTGCCACGTACGAGACCAAAGCCACCGCCTATGACCGCCTCGCTCAGGAGCTGTCCGAACAGCACCAAAAATACGTCAACCTACGCAAATCCCTGTCTGCGCTTGAAGAGAAGAACCAGTCCCTTGAGAGTGCCGCCAACAATGTCAAATTCCGCGAAACCAACTTGCAGCAAGAAATCGACCTCCTGAAGAAGAACAACGAATGGTACGAGGCCGAGCTCAAGACACGCACCAGCGACAACTCCAAGATCCGCAAGGAGAAGAATGCCCAGGTAGCCGAGCTTCAGCGTGCCAATGCTGACGCGTCTGAGACTATCGAGTCCTTGCAACGAACCGAAACTGCCTTGCGAAAGCATGTGGAAGAGATGAAATCCAACGCCGATGAGAATCGACTGCGCATCCAACAGCTTGAGGATGAGGCTGCCAGCAATGAGGCGAACTTCCGCAGCGAGCTGGACAATGCTAAGCGACTGACTGCGCTGCACCAAAAGACTGCTGAACTTGCAAAGAATCGACTAGAAGAAATGCAAGCCGAGTATCTCAGTCTGCAAGAGAGTGCTGCCCAAGAAGTGGGGCAACTGCAGGCTGATGTAGAGTTGGAGCGTAACAAGGCTGCTGAGGCAGAAGCTAGTGTTGCCAACTTGGAGTCACTTGTCGAAAATCTTGAGCGGGAAGCTTCTCAGCTCAAGAGCGCTGCTCCAGTTCCGAGCACACCGCGACGGGCTGCGAATGGCGCGTACGGTACGCCTGGTAGGGCTGGCTCTCCTGCTGTATTCTCACCAGGCGGGTCACAGCTCAAGGGTGTCATGGGTAACACGAAGATCCTTGCAGAGAACAGTGCTCTCAAGATACAGTTGCGTGACGCTCGAGATGAGAACGAGCAGAAGACAACGCTAATGCAGAATATGATGGATGAGCTGGAGCGCCTTGAACCTACCATTGAGGAGCTTCGCCACACTAACGAGACTCTCACAACACAGATTAGTGACATGTCAAACGACTTGGAGGATGCTGTCGCAGAGAAAGACCTTACCCGAAAAGAGGAGCGCAAGGCTCGTGGTGACCTCGAGGGAGCCCAACGAGAATGTGCTCAACTTCGACAAAACGTCCAGGACTTGACCGTGCAACTGCGCACCCTCCTTTGGCGGCAACAAGCCGCCGATAATGGTCTTGCATCTTTGACACAGGAACAGCAAGAGTTCGTCATTAGTTCTGAGGATAATAAGCTACCCGAGGGACACTCATATGGTGATACCGCGACCGATCTTCTGATATCCGAGCATCTCGTGTTGTACAAGAACATCAAAGATGTGCAAGCTCAGAACGCAAGTCTACTGCGCACAATTCGCGAGGTTGCACAGCAGCACGAGGGTGAAGAAGCCCGCAGCAAGAAAGAACAACAAGAGAAGGACCAACAAGAATTGAGCAAATTACGTATCCGAGTCGCTGAGTATGAAGACCAGCTCAAGTCGCTGAATACCCGCGCACACAGCTACAAGAAGGAGCGTGATATGTATCGTCAAGTTGCCACGAGCCGCGGTATCGCACCACCTGACTCTGATGGAGCGTCAGTATTTGGCCAATCTTTCAACAGCCAGGTGCCAATGACGCCTCTTCGGGGTGCTGGAGCCTCACAGTTCGGAGAACAGACTCCACAAGCACATATTCCTGGGGTCGACAAGCTGGTAAAGGATCTTCAGAACCAGGTTGACATTCTGAAAGAGGAAAGCGCTACGGACCGTACTACTTTGAAGAGCCAGGTAGAGAATCTCACGAAAGACAATCACCAAGCCCAGAGCGAGAAACTCCGTCTAGATAGTCAATTGAGGCGAGAGCAAGACCGCTACGCCCGTCTTGAAAGCACTGTCAAGTTGTTGGAGGCCGAGAAAGATACCTTACAGGAGCGTTATCACAGTATACAGGCGACTTTGGCGAAGCAGGATGACAAGGTGATTAGGGCGGAGCAGGAAGCCGTCGACGCCCTTGCGCGACTGGAGGGTCTTGGGCATGAACTTGCTAACTTGAAAGCTTCCCAATCTATGTGGAAGACCATCGAGGCCCGTATAACAGAGCGGAATCAAGAGCTGATTGACGAGCGTGACCGTCTGAGCAAGATGGTAACTGACGTCCAGAGCCTTCGAAACGAACAAGAATTGACCAACGCCGAGAATCGACGACGCCTTCAAGACAGAGTCGACGCACTCGAGGGAGAGTTGCAGATTGCGCAGCGGAAGCTGGAGGATGAGACCACGGAGTACAAGAAGGCGTCAATGCAACGTGACTACGAGCGTAGTGAGGCACAGAGGAGGATTGACGATCTCATGAAGGCCAAGAATGAAGCCGACATCCGACATGCATCTGCCGATGCGGCCCGCCAACAACTCGAGCAACGTGTCAACGAATTACAGTCTCAAATCCAGACTGCTGAGGAGCGTGCGCAGTCCTTGCGACCAGTTCCTATCGGTCGCATCAATGGGGCTGCTGAGGATGAGGGTTCAATCAGCCGTGAAGAAGAGCTCACAGCGCAAGTCTCTGAGCTTCAGCGGAAGCTTGGTCGCAAACAGGAGGATCTTGAGGCTGCCAATGCTCAGATTGAAGGTTTCCAGAACATTGCTCAGGAGGCGGAGGAAGCCTTGAATAAGGCAATGGAAACACATGACGATCTTCAAGCAGAGTTGGTCCGGGTGCAACAAGAGAAGGATACAAGCCTTGCCGACCTGCAACGGAGAGTTGAGGATATATCGTCTGAGTTCACAACTACCAATGCCGAATTGACTGAGTTAAGGGGCCAGCACGAACAGCAGAGTCTGCGCTTTGCTCAAGAGAAGGAGGCCCACGAAGCGGAGTTGGCTAATTTGAAGAACGATGTGATCGATTACAAGGCGGAGGCTGAGAGGCAAACGCAATATGTTAAATCGCAGGCCGAAATCGCAACACGCGCCCGACAAGATTACGAGCATGAACTTGCCAAGCATGGAGATACCATGAACACACTACGAACCATTCGGGATGAGTACAACACTGTCAAGTCTGAAATTGCGCAATTCAAGATGCAAGCCGAAGCTGCTCGCACCGCCCTCGAGCAGAGCGAAGAACACTGGAAGGCAACTCAGGGCCAGTATGAGAGCCAGATGGCGGAGGCTAAGCGTACCTACGATGACCTGAAGCAACACAACAAGAACCTGCTACAACAATTCGACGACTACAAGGCGCAAATCAATGACTTGAAGAGCAATCGTGCTACCACGGTGGCTGGCGACACAAATGGTGTTGCATCGGGCTCAAGCATGTTGGATGAAATCACTACCTTCCTCAAACAAGAAAAGGATATTTTGGAAGTCCAGCTCAGCATGAAAGACCAGGAAGCCAAGCGTCTCAGCTCAGAGCTTACTCACGCGCAACATCAGCTTGATCAGACACGTGAAAAGCTGCATGTCGAGCAGTCGCGAGGCCGAAGCTCACTCGGCGGCACAAATCTCCAGGCTCTCCAGACCCAAATTGAGCAGCTCAACGTGTTCCGTGAAAGCAACACCACCTTACGGAACGATGCTGCACGCCTTGAAGCCAAACTCGCCGACAAGAATAAGGAATTGGAGAACCTGCAAAGCGAGCTCGAGCCCCTACGAGCCCGTGTTGAAGGGCTGGAAGGGGAACTTGAACTTACAACGGGCTTCCTTGAGCAGGAGAAGAAGCAGCGGGAGTACTGGGAGCAGCGCTTCGACAAATTTGTCAACAAGTCTGACCACATCGATCCCAAAGAACTGGAAGATCTCAAGACATCGATTCAGGAAGTTCAGACCGAGCGTGATCAGTACGCTGCTCAGGTCACCAGCCTTACCGAGGAGATTGATGGTCTGAAGCAACAGGCACAGTCTGAGGGAACATCCCAGGAGGCCGCTATCGCTGAAGCTGTCAAAGAGGCGAGGAGGAAACAGCATGAGAATTTCCAGACGCAACATCGAGAGAAAATGGCCGCTAAGAATGCTGTTATAGACACCATAACTGCAGAGCGCGACACGGCTCAAGCTCAGCTCACCACCGTGCAGGCAGAACTCGATAATGCTCGTCAACAACTCACTAGCGTGCAAGCACTGGCGAGCCAAGCACAGGAGCAGGTCGCAAGCTTGCAGCAGGAAGTGGAACAGTTACAATCTCAGCTGGTATCCGCACAAGAACAACTTGACTCTGCAAATGCTGCTCGAAATGATGCTTTGGCTCGCGCAGGTACCGATATGAACGCAAATACGGATGTCAATATGAGCGAAGAGGGTCAAATCGATGGAGACGAGTCCCAAGATCTGAATGGAAAGCTCGCTGATCTACAGCAATCGCTCGATGAGACTAAGGAGCAATTGATCGATGCGCAGAATCGGGCTTTCAACGTAGAAAACGACTACTCTGCACTCAAGGTCAAGGAATCTTTCATGAGAGAGCAGATTTCAAAGCTTGAGCAAGACAATGTAAGGTTTACCTATCCACCTTTACCTGATATATATCTAACATATCTCCAGGCTGATAAAGGCAACCGCGTTGTCGAGCTTCAAGGGGAGCTTACAGCAGCACAGAGTCAAACCTCGCGGCCCGTATCTGACGTAGCTGCCGCTGTATCTGCAACCGATCAAGCTATGGCGGCCGAGATCGCGACACTCAAGCAACAGCTTTCAGAGGCACAACAGGCGCTTGAAAACGCCCGTGCCGAAGCTGAGACTGCGGCCGCTGCGAAGTCTGAGGTGAATACCGATAACCAACGATCTGCCGAGGAGATTGCTGCCATGAATGCTAATATCGAGCAACGCGAAAACAAGCTGAAGGGGCTCGAGGAAACCCTTGCGCAGCGGGAAGCTGAAGTAGCTCGAAAGGAGGCCGGCGCAGATAAGCTCAAGGAACGGGCTAACGAGAGACTAAGAACTAACAGGGAGAAACATCAGGAGGAAATCAGTAAACTCAAAGCTGAACACGAAACCGAACTTGATCGTGTGCGACAAGAGGCACAAGCTGCTTCCGCATCGAGTACTGCGTCCGCTCTCGAAGGACGTCCACTGATGGGAGCCGACGCCTCAGCTAATCCCAACGCTGACTCTCTGGTTGTCGAGGGTCTGCCAAATGGAGATGCTTTAGATCATGAGGTTAGGGATTTCATCAACAAGAACGTTACAGCCAAGTCCATCTTGCGACACAATATCGCTAAGATGAACAAGAACGTCAACGACCAGCTGGCCGCTGTGAAAGAAGAGAATGTCAGGCTGAAGACTGAGGCTGAGGTGGTCAATGCGGAAAATGAACGATTGAAGGCACAGAGTTCTAGCGCGACGATAGTCAAGTCTGAGGACGAGCAACGGCGGAGCTCCAACCAAGATGTGGAGGCTCTGTTGGCAAAGGCCAAGGCAGAATCGGAGGCTGCTGTCCAGAGAGAAAAGGACATGTGTGCGCAGAAGATCAAGGTTAAAGATAGCATGGCCGCGGCCGTCAAAGCTAAATGGGCTGCAATCCAACTCATTGCCAAAAATACGCCAACAGAGGAAGTTGGAAAGTCAGTCGAGGAAGCAAATAAGGCGAAGCCAGCTCCAGCACCACAACCTGGCCAGGCTCAACCTAGCCCACGTCCGCAACCTGCTGCCACTGCAGTGACTCAACCTCCAGCTGCGTTCGCGCCGAATCCATTTCAACCACAGCAATCGATGCCCGCAATGAGTGGTATCCCGCAGGCGAATGGAATGAACGCTCCCTTTGCGGGTCAGAATGGGCCATTTGTCCAACAGCCAAACTTCTCAGGGCAAGCTGGACACGGCGCTGTATCAAATCCATTTATTACGGCCCAGGCAGGTCGGGGAATCCCAAACCCTAGCTTCACCCCCCAAACCCAGCCTCAGGTGCAGCAAGCCCAACAGCAAGCCGGCCGAGGTATGGGGACCGGCCCACGCGCCCTTCAAGGCATAGTTGGCAACCAGACCTTGATTCCTCGTGGTGGTGCAAGTAACATCCCCCTGCCTGGAGGTCGTGGCCGCGGTCAACAGCAGCACAGTCTACCCCAGCCGCCTAACATCAATACAAATACCCAAGCGCCTAATGCGGCACAGGCAAATCGTGGTAGCACTCGTGGAGGCCGAGGGGGCGGCAGTGGCCGTGGAATGCAACCCAACCAAAGTAGCCCTAGGAATAGCCTGAACCCTGGCGCATTGCAATTCCAGCCGGGTATGGGTCGCGGCCAGAAGCGAGGCCCCGAAGATGAAGGCGACGGCGCTGGGCGAGGGGGAAACAAGAAGCCACGTGGTAGAGGCGGCCAGGGTGGTGCAGAGACGTAAGGATTTTTCTATGTCATTTCGAGGAAACGATTCAAAATGTTCATGTATAGTATTAGCAAGGGTAAAAGTGGCATGGTGATGGGTCTGCGGTTGTATTATAGTTAGCATTTTCAAAGGTGCATTGCATGCGATAATTTACTCGAGCTGATATCCCGTCCATTAGTTGCTCAACGCGTGAACACGTGCGTAAAGACGTCAGATGGGTCTCATCGGCGCTAGTTGGGGGATAGCGATTGTTAGGCCCGCCCCGCGCCGCTCGGGCTGCGGGTTTACAGCTGACGCGCAGGAGCGGTGATGAAGCGGTTGATATCATCCCTCAGCTCATCTCTCTTCTTACACACTATTTGCACAGCCAGCATCGCATTGCCTGCATCAATACACAATTCTGGATCCAGCGTAACCTTACCGAAGCTCTTCTGAGCGCAATCAGAGCTTCGCGTTTATACATCCGGTATCCTATACAACATGGTTCGCACAACGAGCGCGACGGTGGGCGGCGTGTCGATGAAACACCTGTCCTTGGTAACTGTACGCCGCCTTTTATATTTTCCTACCACAGGGTAACCTGGACTAACCTGAGGCCCAGCTTATGTTCCAAAACTCGGCGCTCATTTTGGTATGACGTTCCATCCGCCCCATCGATTCGAGTACGACCGAGAAACGCAGACACGGGCAATATATGGGGCCAGCCGGATAATGAAGGCTGACTGGGCTAGATCATGCACTATTCGAGGATTATGCCATTGGTCAATGGGCACCGGTACCATGCTAGCACCAGCGTGTTCTTGAACGAGGTGATAAAGCTGGGCATCAGTTTGACTATGGTATGGCTGTTCGAGGCGACATAAGTACTGGGAGTGCTGACGCTTGAAGGCCATATATGAATTGTCGCAGAACCTGCCTGCCAATACCACATTAGTGACCTTATGCTCAACCCTCGCTCACGCTATCCTAAGCAATGAGAGCTGGAAATTGGCGATCCCGGCTATCCTTTACACGATACAAAATACGCTACAATACGTCGCTGTCAGCAACCTGGATGCAGCGACATTCCAAGTCACTTATCAACTCAAGATTTTGACAACAGCGATTTTCAGTGTTCTTATGCTGGGGAGGTCGTTGTCGCCGCGACAATGGATGTCCCTTTTGCTGCTCATTGTTGGTGTATCTATTATACAAGTCCCACAGCATACCGGAGCGCCAGCAACGACAGAATCCAAACCCTGGCCACGAACGTTGGAAGAACTGCGTAAACTTGGCAGTATCGCTGCTCACAAGCTGATTCGCTCTGCCTCATACCAAGGCATCGAAACTGAGCATACTTCTCAGACCACACACATGAACAGTCGTGTTGGTCTTCTTGCCGTCCTTGTCGCCTGTGCACTCTCTGGCCTCGCGGGAGTAACCTTTGAGAAGATTCTCAAGACATCTACGTCAGCAAAAAACACGACGTTGTGGGTGCGAAATTGCCAGCTATCGTTTTGGTCGCTTTTCCCTTCGCTGTTTCTTGGCGTCATATGGAATGACGGGGCGGCAATATCTAAGACGGGCTTTTTCGCGGGATATAATTGGGTTGTCTGGTTAGCTATTTTGTTCCAGGCTGCCGGGGGCGTGATTGTCTCGCTCGTCATCAAGTACGCCGACAACATCGCGAAGAACTTTGCTACCAGCGTGAGTATAGTGGTGAGTTGTATCGCCAGTGCCTTCTTTTTTGGATTGCAAATCACCCGCTCGGTAAGCGTACTCTACCCCTACAAGGACATCGATATTGATATTCTATAGTTCTTCATTGGTACATGCGTTGTACTTTTTGCAACATATCTATATACCAAACCAGAGCGTAGTGCAAATCAGTCACCGTTTGCGGAGTTAGAAAAGACTGTTAGTGCGCCGGCGCATGATAATGGTTCTTTGATGTCGAGTGGAGCTACCGAGCTGATACCCAGTATTCCTACGATAGATCGAGGGTTTCAGTCGAAGCGAGTTGATTGAAGTATTGTATAGATAAGGTGATCTTGGAATGGTGTTGATATCCATGGTAGAACTACTGAATCCATGTGCATATGCTCACAACATCGGTGCTTGTATGTAGCACTGTTCATACCATCTTTACACCTCCTCCATCATGCCGTTGAGTCATTATACTCGCTCCTCTTGACACGTCAGGATGCGACTTCCTTGATCGTGCCTTCCCCCTATCTGTCTCGCGTCACGCGTCGCCTTCGCTTCTCGTTTCGAGCATCTCTCTTTCACCTTCTATACGATTACCCTAGATTCACGGCGCGATTCCATCCGCCATGGATAGCGAATCGTACTACCTCAAAGACAACCGTGACCACAGAGGTGCCTCCCAACGTGCATTGCACTTTCCCCCCTCGCAACCACACTTCAGCCACTCGACCCGCGCCATTCCAACACGAGATCACCATCACCACTCAAGATTCGTTGCGCCCGTCTACGACGACGTCGAAGACGATGACATCTACGATCAGGAAGAGGACATGTGTTTCGACGCGTTTGGTAGGAAATCTGTATCATCGTATTATTGTGACGCTCTCACTTATATTATCAGATAATAGAATCCTGCGCCAGCCGTATCCAGATCGCCAGTATCAGGCTGAGCAGGGCAGGGCCCGGTTGTCGCTTGCTCCAGGGCCGCCGAAGTTCTTTGGGAATGGGGGATCGCAGTATGTGTATCAGCCCCGTGAGTACGAGAACCAGGGGCGAGTGGAGCAAGCTTCTCGGGGCCAGTTTGGTGCGTTCTATGAGGAGTTATTGGTATATTCATCTTGCTGATATTTTTCCCAGGTCGCTTTGCGTATCAGGCTGGGCCAAATGTGGGTTCTAGCTCGGATGTGTATTTTGCGCCGTCTTCGTCGCCTGCACTTAGGGCGGGCCAGCGTCGGGCGCAGAATGCGAGTTTTGCTTCTGTGAGGTGTGGTTCGAGGTCGAAGATGTTTGATGATCAGGGGACGATTGACGACCAGCGTGGAGGTCAGGCGATAGCACGCTTGCCTCGACAATTTACACCTTTGCAGCCGCTTGAGGACGAGCAACCTGAAGATATCTCGGATCAAAATTCTGCATTCAATCCTCGGGCGGTTGAATTTGACGTTTCGAAACCACCAAAGCCAAGGAAGTCGCTCCATGCACCGGTTTGTCAGGGTATTCCGCTCGTGCCTGTCTCGAATCTTCCAGACCGCTTGCGAACTGTGTTTCCATATCCCATGTTCAATGCAGTTCAATCAAAGTGTTTTGAGAATGTTTTCAAATCAGATGACAACTTTGTGCTGGCGTCGCCAACAGGAAGTGGCAAGACCGTCATCTTGGAACTTGCAATTTGTCGGGCTGTTGCAAAAAGTACAACAAATCAGTATAAGGTCGTGTATCAGGCGCCAACAAAGGCTCTTTGCTCAGAGCGTCAACGGGATTGGGAGGCTAAATTCACTCCGCTTGGACTGAAGTCCGTTGAACTCACAGGTGATAGCGACCCCACAGATATAGCCAACGTTCAAAGCGCGAATATCATCATCACCACGCCTGAAAAATGGGATAGCATCACCAGGAAGTGGAAGGACCATGAGAGGCTGATGAGGCTTGTTAAAGTCTTCCTAATTGATGAAGTTCACATACTCAAAGAAGACCGCGGTGCCGTGCTAGAAGCAGTCGTCTCAAGGATGAAGTCCATTGGTACAGATGTCCGCTTCGTTGCCCTTTCCGCCACCGTCCCCAACTTTCGCGATGTTGCTTCCTGGCTTGGGAAGAGTTCCTCTGAGCCACATAAACCCGCGGCCAACGAGTTGTTCGGAGAGGAGTTCCGCCCGGTCAAGCTTCAGAAACATGTCTGTGGCTACCACTCCAGCAGTAATGATTTTGCATTCGAAAAGGCACTCAATGCGAAGCTCCCGGAAGTCATTTCAAAGTATTCTGAGAAGAAACCGATTATGATATTTTGTGCGACGCGGGCTTCGTGCGTGAGCACCGCCAAGCTGGTTGCAAACTGGTGGAGTTCAGCGGCCAAAAGCGATCGCAAGTGGAGTCCTCCAACGCGAAGTATATCGTTGCGCAATAAAGACCTGCGTGATATTATTGCGGCAGGTGTAACGTTCCATCATGCTGGGCTGGATCTCGAAGACAGGATCCAGGTTGAGAAAGGGTTTCTGAGCCACGATATTCATGTCATTTGTTGCACATCTACACTGGCAGTGGGCGTCAATCTGCCATGCCATCTGGTCATTATCAAAAATACTGTCACATATACCAACCAAGGCCTTCAGGAGTACTCAGACCTGGAAATGATGCAGATGCTCGGTCGCGCGGGCCGACCACAGTTTGACACTACCGCAGTAGCAGTCATCATGACCCGCCAAACAAAAGTTCGTCGATACGAGATGATGGTGACAGGCCAAGAGCTACTCGAGAGCAAGCTGCATTCTAACCTTATAGACCACATGAATGCTGAGATAGGGCTTGGGACCATTCGCGACCTTGTTTCAGCTAGGAAGTGGCTCACGGGAACGTTTTTCTACGTTCGGCTTCAGCAGAATCCAGACCACTATCGGCTCAGAGAGGCTAGCCAAGGACAGGATATTGATCAGAAAGTCGATGATATCTGCTTTCGTGATATAGCATTGTTGCGAGAGCACAATCTTGTGTCGGGGGAAGAGTACTTTCATTGTACCGAGTTTGGCCATGTCATGTCTCGCTACTATATCTCGTTTGAGACGATGAAGGTGTTTATGGGTATCCAGTCTAAGGCTACGCCTTCTGAGATTGTAAGTCATACTGCTACCGTTGAGAAATGGTAGACTGATTTCTGCAGTTGTCTGCAGTCTCACAAGCCACCGAGTTCTCTCAGCTACGTTTTCGAGCCGGCGAGAAGTCGTTCTACAAAATACTCAACAGATCGTCTTCAATCCGCTTCTCCATACCAGGCAACCTAGATCTACCCGCTCACAAAGTGTCTCTAATCATCCAAGCTGTTCTTGGCTGTGCAGACTTGCCCTCAGATGGTGAAATGGCCAAACACAAGGCACAATACGGCATGGAAACGCTAATTGTTTTCAAAAGTATTAACAGTTTGATTAGATGCATTATTGATTGCCAGATATATCTCGGCGACTCCGTGAGCATACATAACGCGCTGATGCTCGAGCGAAGCATCGGGTCTAAAGTCTGGGATGACAGCCCACTCCAAATGAAGCAGATTGAAGGTATAGGTGTCGTTGCGGTGCGCAAGCTAATCAATGCGGGGCTTCGCTGCATGGAGGATCTTGAAGCGTGTGAAGCGCACCGTATTGAGGTGCTCCTTGGAAGGAATCCACCGTTTGGTATGAAGGTGCTTGAGTTGGTGAGGGCGTTTCCAAAACTACGAGTTTCGCTACATGTGCAGACTACTTCGGTGAGTTTGGGAGATTGTAGTGGAGATGGATGCTGATGGTATAATAGATCACGAAGTGCCCGGATGGTGTAAAGGTGATGGTCAAGGCGGATATTGGTTTTATCAATGAGCAGCCGCCTCAACGCTTTGCTGGCAAGCTTGTGTATGTGTGTCTGCTCGCTGAGATATCGGATGGACGAAAGATGCATTTTGCTCGCATCAGGTCTGTAAACCCTCCTAAGCCGAATCAACGTGGATCTGACTGGATAAAGTGGTCAAAAGCTCGGTCCTGGACAATGTTTAGTGTTTCCAGCGCTCCTGACAAGTCCAGATCAGAGCGTCAACTGCTATGTTATGTGCGACAGTATTGGTATGTATCACTGTGTCCTTGGTAGTTTTGTTGCTAACTATGTTCAGCTGGCAGCATGAAAGGCGCAACTGTGAAGCCTCAAATTGCTTCTTCGATGTTTCCAGCAGGCAGCTTCGTTGAGCCGGATATGCAACAGCAGTCAAACACTTCGAGGCGCAGAGCTGAACCTGCGAAAACAGCACGAAAACGATCAAACAAGAGCGATGACTTTGGGGATGATGAGATTGATGATGACGAGTTGGTAAAGGCATCTTTCGGTGATATGGAGTTTGAACACATTGATAACTTCGAGAATCCCGCTAATGAGATCATGAGAAGGAACGCTGCCAAAGCCAAACCGGCCAAAACGAAAAGCCAGAAGGTTACTGCCACTGCAGATATTGACGATACTGATATAAATCCTGCACAGCTAGCTAATGGGAAGTGGGCGTGCAAACATTCTTGCAAAGACAAAAATGCGTGCAAGCATCTCTGTTGTAAAGAGGGAATGGATAAACCGCCGAAGAAAAACACGACCGCGAAATGTGTTGCATCAATCGAAAAGAATGGACTCCATATGCCGGCTAAGAAGTCGAAGGATACGCAAAGCAAGCTCCAACTAACCCCTTTCAAGCGAAAACCTCAATCCAGCGTTGAAGAGCTAGATCTAACACAGGAAGTAAGGCAAAAGAAGAAGCCCGTCAATAATGTCAAAAGTGGCCCACGTGACTACCGCGAACTTCATGAGCTACACAAGAGTATCCAAAAGATAGACCCACCTACATCTCTCCTTACAGTTATGCACAACAAACCTAGCTACTCCTACTCTCAAGGCGGCGAACACCACCTCTCTTTCTTACAAGAGACCCGTTCAGAGTGCTCGAGCGACTACGGCGATGTCCCGCTCGATGAGCTGTCTACGCAACTCGACTATCACCAACCTACGCCACAACAACACAACCTTATCCAGCTAAGCGACGACGAAGAAGAAGACCTGGTCAATGATGATATCGTTCCCACCCAGACATGCGGATCTGACATTTTTGGGGACGACGACTCACTGCTTGGAGATGCTATGGTCGGCCTGGCGGACTCTCAGACTTTGAAAGCAGGTCATGCACATGAGGGTAATAGAGCAAATGCTGAGGGGCTGGGGGATATGGAGGATGAAATGCCTTTTGAAGACGATGCGTTTCTCGACTTTATCGCGGATGATGACGATATGGAAAATATTCCACAGCCTCATAACAGCGCTCCTCCCATACATGATCACCGAAATGTACCCGCCCAGCGCAGCTCTGCAAACATCAACCCCAAACGCATACCGCCCGCTCATACCTCAGCACCCCCCATCTCAGCTCGTGATTTTCAATCCGCAAAGTCGCTCCTCGATCCCAAAGTATACGGCAAGCCTGCGAATACGCCGGAGTCAGAGACAAGCGACGATATCGATGCGCTGCTGGGTGGATTCGAGGAGCCGCAGGGTGTGGTGGAGAAGGTCGACGGCAAGCGGGGTGAGGTGGAGAAGGTCGACGGCAAGCGGGGTGAGGTGGAGAAGGTCGACGGCAAGCGGGGTGAGGTGGAGAAGGAGGTTCCGGACGCGTTTAAGGATTTGGAGCCGTGGCTTTTTCAAGAGTTTGGGGGTATCGTGGAGATTGTGGATGGGTGAAGGTGCGGTTGAAGGCGGTGGTAAGTGTGGATGTAGCATGTGGGATGTTTGTAAGGGGCTGGGAGGGGTGGGAGGCACGGGAAGGGTGCGTATGAGATGGGGGTATGAATTTTAAGCAACCATGGGTTCATCTTATAATATGTAGACGTATATGGATAGAGAATAGGAATGTATAATATCTAGAAGCATCAGTACTTTTAGGCTTGAATTGTTCTTATTCTAGAAGCTTCAGTAGTTTGTTGCGTGCACCTTGAGAAGCTACATGGTTCTCGATAGTTATGAATATTGCGTTGTAGTGTAAATGTTACTAGTTATATTCTCTGCTTTGCTCATAGTCATTTCGTCCACAAGAATATCCTGACTTCGAATGGACTATCTTCTTGCAAAATCAATATTCACTTTCCTGTCAGACAGGAATAGTGCACGGAAGTTCGTTGAGGAAGTCCTAAAATGGATTGAAATGCTGTCGGGAAGGGAACTACCCGGAGTGGTACTTAGGCCCTCAAACAATCAAACAGATTCTTCACCGGCGATGCATGTTCAGCAGTTTTTAAACAATATTCTTCTTTATTCCAGTACATATATCCTCCGATTCACGAATAAGAGGTTTGAATGCGCCCATACGCAGATGAAAACCGTGCCAGATATGTGCCTTTCAAGAGCACGAAAAAAAGTCAAATGTTGCCCCAAACAGAGAAAAACTATCTTGAAGGAGACTTCGTCGTAAAATTACAAAATAACAACTCTGATCCATGAAAAACAAGAAAGACTCATTAAAAAAAAGCAAAATTACCTATAGATTACAGGAACAATGTCTAAACAGTGCAAGAACAAATACAAATCGTGGTATCCGCAACGCAACGACGGCAGATATAGTCGCCTAATCTGGCGAGGCGATGAGCGAGGCGATGTCGAGTGTATTGCCTGGGGCAGCGTAACAAGTGTAGATATCAGCAGCGGCGACCTGGTTGACATCATTGTATTGAGTATCGTTGGACGAAGCCTGCGTATCATCTGAATGGAGCGAGGCCATCGAAGACGAGGCCATTGAAGACAAGGTATGGCTTAGCTGAGGCGTCGATGCTAAGTTATCAGCACCACACACCACAGGCAAGTGAATGCCATGCTCGCCCTCGCCCCGAGCACTCATACCCATCAACGCCAGAGCCGCAGAGTGTTCCTCCGACATGACGGGAAGATCCTCCATCTCAGCAACCCGCCCATCAGGCAGATGCGAGAACAAATACAGCCACTCCTGCAAGTGCTCGGCGTACGCAGACTCGACTTCAATGCCCTTGGCCGCCATGTCAAGCTTCATCTGCTTGTACTCCTGCAGCATCTCCATGGTGATCCGCGGCACAAACATGTCTCCCGACTTGCCAAACACGCTCTGCACAAGCCGCGCGCGCAGCGCCGGACACATGCGGTTGAACTTGGACGCAAACGCGTTGGCGCTGCGTTCCTCGCGCGGCTCCGTCTCATGCCCGTGATGGTCCTGCAGCGCCTGCCCGATAAACGTGTCGTTGAATGCGTGCAGCACGGCGCTCGTCTTTGGCAGCAGGATGCCGCGTGCGCGCGACTCCGCGATGGTCAGCTGGTAGTACAGCTCGAACCAGAGCTCCTCGTCTGGCAGCCATAGCGACACCGCTTTGGACTTGATGCCAGCGCGCCCATAAATTTGGTTGCGCCAGTTGTTGATCTTGCTGATGTGGGCGGCGTCGTTCCAGTCGATGGTGGAGTGAGGCATGTTACGGAAGTGAAGCTCTTTTGCTTCGCCGGTCTCGGCGTCGTCACAGAGCATGCGGAGGAGGGTTTCGTCTTTGTGGCCGACGAAGGCTTTTTTGCGTTCGCCTCGGGGTACTAAGTTGGATCTAGAGAATGAGGGTGTGGTAGCGGTCTTTTTGACGCGTTTGGCGATGGCTTTGTGGTTGTTCCGTAGAGTGGTGGTGGTTTTGGGCTTGATGGTTGGACTGATCTTAGCCCTCTTAGGTGTCGATGGCATGTATTTATCGTCGTTGATATCTTCTGATGCTTTACGCTTCAAGCCTCTTGTGTTCGGCACGTTCTTGTTCTCTCGTAGGGCGGTGGGGGTGTTGGTCGCCTCAACTGCTGAGCGTCTACGCTTTGGAGGTACCATACCCGCGGGTCGAGACGTCGAAGCGATTTCAGCCATGTTTGTAATGATTTTGAAACCGATGAATTCAAGGGTTCTAATTTACGTTGCGTCAGGACGTCGAAGAGCGGATGCGTTCGAAGTGCTTGTCGCGGTGCAAGTTGATATCGCGAAGTCTGGCTAGTGGACGAAGTGGAAGAATGTGTGGGAATGTCTGCATTAGAGCAAAAGAGACGGTTGCACGCTAGAAGAGCTGCTGCGCGTTGATCTTGCGTCATGCCGTTGGGTGAAAGTGTCTATGGTTCGTAGGTGAATGTAAGTGCACAATGTTCTCGAGCCTGGAACTCTTCCCGTCGCCCATAATTATTGTTGATAAAATAGAGTTCACTTTGAATAAAACAGCAGTATAGTGACCTTGACCATTGAGTTAATATACAGTGAATTGATATTCTCGTGTATTTGGCAACATCTAATGAGATACAGTCAAGCACTAGACCTGAGAGCGTTTGCAGTTCAACCGACCATAGCAATAGTAGAGAGAAGGTACAAACGAGCCAAAGATAAATCGCGCTACATATACAAACATTGCCCAAAGCTTTTTCTTGTCATTTCTGTGTCTAATTGGGCCATAATATTTATCTATAGTTGCCGCAATGTACTACGAGGCGGCGTCTTAATAGGCCCGCCGTTCTCTATTGTCACCTTGAGCGTTTTCCATCCGAAAGTTAAAAGGTACGAAGCATCAACGCAGCTTCATCACTCTTCGCCGCAACCTAATCGTTAGCCATGTTCTGAGTAGATAGCAAGATCTTTATAGGATGCTACTAGCACCTCATCGAACAAAGTAATAGGAGTAACTTATTTTCGTCTTCCTCAACCTTGTTTTTAGGTGCTGGAAATCTCTCTCAGCGATCATCTATTTGACCGAATTCATGGTGCTTTTCGATGTCTTGGTCAGGTGCCTCGAAATCTTGATATGCAATTGCGCAGCCATGATGCAGCAGCCCTGGAGGGTTGAGGAGAAGTCGAAGAGCTTTTCTATCAGAAGTTATAGAGTACTAGTTACCTACGCAGATATGGTTTGCGTATGATTTGGGGGCTGCAATGGCGGCGCAACACTTGTGTAGTCCTGCATACTTAGTACGTTATTAAAGCGGTATAACCTATGCAGCCTATTACACATCTGGACTCCAGTCCTGCCGATTAGAGTGTGCTGCGCCTAACCGGAATTTTATGACAGCTTGTAAGTTCCGGACCTAGCTGCTTTGCGCATTTTGTCTCCTTCCTTTCGGTTTGCCCATTCTTTTCCTCTTGTAGCCACATTTATTCAATCCAACACTTCTGGTTCTCCTCCATGTCAGCTACAGCCCCAAGTAGCGCACAAGCGACTCGTTCACGGCCGGAGGAGTCCTACGCTGATTTTGTCAAGAGAACTTTCCCCAGACGGAAATCCTACCTAGGGCATTTTGCAATTATTCATAGGTTTGGGAGACAAATAATTACTTATAAGGATTAGTGGGATGGCGCACCTATATTCCTAGTTGTAGATTTCCGGGGCAATGCTCTTGCCTTGCTCTGACTCTAAGGTGCGTATGGGATCCACAATTGGCTAGCTATGCACGGTATCATTGATCACTTGGCTTACTGAATGTATTACTGGCCGCCTGAGTAATTTACGTGTTGCTCATAAGAGGGGTTTCCACCACCTAATACAGCAAGTGAGCCACGGCACACGGCTAACCGACCGGATCGTAGCAGTGCATCTCGTGGCACTGTCATGTGCTCCAAGCATACATCATTAGCCACATTTCGAAAAAGCTTTTTGTGAGCTGTAAGACCGATTGTTCGTGCCTTTCGTGTTCTCGTGCGATATAGTTATTGGGCACAATAGTGAAAGCCTAGGCCCGTGCCGTTTTATGTACAACTGCCTTAGGTATTGCGCTCGGAAACATCGACATATCATTACATTTACAATATTTGGTATACTCTTGCCGCTCTCCCTCTTATGAGGGCGCGCAGACGAGTAAGAGACTAGCTCAAATAGTCTTTTGCCGCACCGCCGTTCAATCCGTCTTCCCTTGTTGACACTCAATCGTCACGCACCCATCCGGGTCTGAACATCCATTCTTATTGCAGTAATGATGGATCCCGACCCTCCCTGACCCCTTGACAGAACTTCCCCCCGTACCATCACTCTTGCGTTCCGTTTCAATCTTCGCATTGCCAAACACTGTCAGAGTCTCGTTTTCGACGACCACTTTTTGCTGCAAAGTAAGCGTAGTATCTATCTCAGCGTTAGCACCGCCTCTTCGGAATATACTACTACACTACTTTGCGGAAAAAGAGGCAAGGGTAGAAGGGATGGTACAGCGTTCAGGAATGGGGAGGACGTACAATCCCACGTATACTGCAACCCCGGATCACACCGATCTGTCTCAGCCGGCGGACTCGTGCCCTGCGGCACAAAGCTATAGTGGCATGACGCGTCTACAGTTTGCTCAAATTTTGGGTTGTGGAAACTTGTACTCAGGTCGCGGATGGTGTAGCCAGGCCTCCCGGACTGGTTTGAGATGGTCACGTCCCAGTACGCTCCGGAAAGGTCAGGGCGGCCTTCTTTGCGGGCAATAAGGGCAGGCGATGCGGCAGAGAGACCTGCAAGAGCGAGGGCTGTAATACGCATAGTAAACGGGCTGTGAATGGGCTTGAATTTCACGCGTGTGGCAGTAGTGTTCATGTAAAGGTCAAGCTATTCTTATACCCCTTCACGGAAAATCCATTCCAGGGGGGTTAGGGATCTATACGAGCATGTGCCCACAGTAATGGTACGCCTTACCGAAAATTTTATATTGCAACTCAAGAACGGCGCAAGCGAATCCTTCCGTCCTTCGTTAAGGGGTGAGTGGCTTCTAATTGGTCGCTTAACCGAATCCGCGGGTCCAACCCTCCTGATCTTTCAATCTAGGGCCGAGAACAACGAACACAAATTTGGCGTGTAACAAGTGTAAAGAACCAATAGCACTTCGTGACCAGCAGGTGCAGGAGACTGTTTAATTATAATATTTGAGAGGCATAGACAATCTTGCTTGAAGCAATGTTATAAGCTCTGGTAACAAAGCATGGCTGGGGTAAATTTCCATCGATAACTGTGCTTTTTCATCCCAAAGTCCCTATTCAAGCCCAATAAGAAACTCACCAAGGCTTGAGAGTTTCGCAACGGGTGAGTAAACTTCGCTATCTAGGTACACGCTCTCCATCGCAAGGGTAGTTTGAAACCCTGCTACCATCCCGGTCAAGGCAGCCCACTAATTTAAGCAAAAGTACCGTGCAAGTAAAACTTGGTATTAAAAATCTAGAGTGTTTTCCTCTTTTATGCCGCCCAAGACTGCCTTATCTTACATGCCGATATTACGCATACCGTTAGAATCTTATTTCCTATATTTCATGACTAAGAGAAATCGCAGGAGAAAGTGTGACAAACAAGGGGTAAACTATTTGATAAAAGGAGGAAAATGGGCTATTGGAACACATCTTTGAATTTTTCTATCCTCTTCCAATCTGAGAAAAAAAACCCCAAGTGCCTTTAGAATCACAAAAACATACAACAGCGGGGATTCGCCAGTGGTCACCCACCTGACTACTAATCCGCCGGTACGTTGCTTAAGTACCGCTGAGCGAACGGGAAGCGCTGCAGTCAACGTCCTGTGGTCGTATGTGACAGACATAATCAATTATTAAATTAAAGTCTTCGAATAAACTGGCGAATGGGTAGGGGTTGTGTGAGGCTAGATTCTGTGCCACCCAACTAGACGTGCCTAAAAAGGTACGGTATGCCGAATAGGCAGACTGGGCACAGAACAAAATATATAGATAACCTATAGGGACCTAAGGAAATACCTGTAACGGGTTGGGTTGTAGTTAGGTGTTACGCCGCAGCTCTACTCCACTGCGCCGAACAAACCCAAAAAGGTAGAAGAGTATTCAACCACGTTGAATACCAGAGTAGAACAGTATATATATATTGTCCAAGGACCCTCTCGGCCCTTAGCCTTTCTGGCTAAGCATACGCACTCGCGCTGCGGCTACGGCCTGCGGCCTATAGTCGTGACAATAAGTATGTTCTAATATATACTAGCGTAGTAGATCTATTCCTATATACCTAGGTATATAGGCTCCCTCTAGTTTTGTTAGATAAGATGCGTAACTCAAAGCGCAATCTAGAGATACCGAAAAAGTGCAATCTTCTTAGCCCCTCCTAAGTGCGGCGCGCTAGCCAGAACAACTATAGGAAGCCGGCGAGCCAGACTATTACATGCTAAACAGTTATTACGAGTATTATAGTCTATCGCATCATTATCTAAACAGTATAGAGCCGAACCACTTTAATAGAGATAGCGGACCTCTACCTACCGTGCCAGGCAACCTTAGCAAACTGGGTAGATTCGAGTATATAGAGTAGCTGGCATACGGAGGAGAAAGGCACAGAGAGCAATTACTCAACGAGAACAATCAACTCCTACAATCAATCAATTTAAGTCATGAATCCATCAACTTTAACGTTATCACATTTATCACATTCCTATACACCTTACAGCAAACCGTGCACAACCTACAAAACCCCTCAAATCCGACAAGTTTCAGCTCCGTGCATATTCGCTATTATATTTAGTTAGCCTCTGCACCTTCGAGCTTTGTAGATTCTTATGGCGTCTTGTCCTTATTATTGGCTACAAATATCAGATAACAAAGTAGAGTGGGGAGGATAGCTAAGCCTACCTGGTCGATCCTTCATCCCCCGGCACATGCGCCATTCAAGCACAGTGAGTTCAACCGCAGGAGCGCCTTCCTTCTCTAGCGTTTCGTTGATCCGGTTCAATATTTCATCCATAACGTTTGATGGCACCTTGCGCCAACTATTCCACTCTGGATGATCTTTTAAAATAGTATCAATCTCAGCTTTAGTAAAAAGCTGCATAGCTATGATTAGTTCACACGTTGGTTCAGTTGCAGATGCCATACCATAAATCTGTTCCACTGTGATTGTGTATAGCCTGCTCGCTGCATTGCATCTTGTTTGCTAGCGCTTTTTTTAAGATCGAATGGCGACATGATTCGTACTGGAGCTGATGCGATAGGTAAGGTTGGTGTCCGAAGGGGTAACCTCGAAGGCCTCGGTCGAGTCGGGCTGTGTGTGTCGGACCCCGCGCCATGAAGCCGGGGGGCAGGCACCAGCATCGGAGACGCAACACTGCGCGCCAATTGGTAGATATGGGTGGGTGCGCGACCCTCAGACGTGCCGCAAGCCACTTGGCCGGTGGGCATGCCACAGGCTCAACACGGCGCATCGAATCGCTAATAGGTTGGGCGAATCCATGACCAATAGTGAAAGCAGTAAAAGAACTGCCAGGCGGTGGCTGAACCTCAAACCGGCCACTAGTATCCCAAAGACCTGCCTGAAGTGCCGCCGATTGCGATGAGGACCACACGAAAGAGAGAGGACTAGCCAGTGAGCACGGACCATATCGTGCACCTCGAAGGCACAGAACGTCTGGCTGCACGTTCGAAGCCGGCCCCCCGACCAATAGCACGGTGGCACCCTTGCGCCTAGCCCCGCAACGCCAACCAGGCAAGCCCCAGCGTGCGCAGGGCTAGTGCTCGAGAAGATTTTCATGGCCGGGCCTAAAGACACGATATTGTGATGGCTTTCCCCATCGAAAAAGGACGACCAAATTATCGTGATGCTAACCTTCCGTAAGTCTTATCTCTCCACAAAAGAAAGTTTACGTGCCTGATTTGCATAGTCCATATGGTTTGTTGAGTAGCTTCGACCCACTACATATGTCTCTCGTCATGCGTGCGCCAGAGATCACGGCTCCAGGTATGTATATCCTCATACTTTTTTTATAGTATCTTATCAAGTCGAAATATTTGAGAATATTCCTTATTAACCCATCGTGGCCAAGCGAGAAGAGCCATTACCGATTGTTGTATCTCTCATAGTAGTTCCAGGTACTCCCCAATTCTCTTTGCTCTATATGATGCTGCTAAACAGGAACGCAGGAACGGATTTAATTTTAGCGCAACTGGTGGGAAAGGATATAAAGGGTGCAGGCCTTCCCACAGCGGTCAAAACGGGACGTTCGGTCTTTTGACTCTTTCCAGCATTCGAGTAGCATACATAGTCAAGCAACTACAGCAATCAATTGGAGTAATCCACGGTCGCAAAAAAAGTCATCTTTTACAAAGTATCGGCACGATATCTTTATAATTTTGTTGTGGAAATGGGAGACAAATGAATGCAACACGAGTCTTGCTCACTGCTGCAAGAAACATCATGCCAGGCGCTAACATAATATGTGGTATGCACACAGAAGCGAATTGGGGTTCAGGGGAGAAAGCGAAGCCAAGCAATTAACTACTCTCAGGACTTGACAGCTACTAGGGCAAAGCTAGCTGGTAGCAATCCGTGTAGCATAACGCATATTTCAGTAAACAGTATATTGTGTATTATTGATCAGTGTTATCACATACGACCACAGGACGTTGACTGCAGCGCTTCCCGTTCGCTCAGCGGTACTTAAGCAACGTACCGGCGGATTAGTAGTCAGGTGGGTGACCACTGGCGAATCCCCGCTGTTGTATGTTTTTGCCCATTGTTACTTTCTATTATTTAATAGAGACTTTAGTCTAACTTAAATTTTACCTGACTATAGTGAGGCTCACCGCCTAGTGCACGCCCCCACCTAATGCACGCTTTGGCCGTATCGCAACTTTTTGCAACCCAACTTCAACATTGATTATCTCAGCCAATATGGGTGATCTCGATGCAGCAATTGCAGCTGTAGAATCGCTGAAGCCAGGAGAAAAGATTAATCTAGCTGAAATCGCTAAGACTTATGGCGTTAATCGATCAACGCTGTCAAGAAGATACCAAGGCAAAACAGACTCACGCAATGCTAAGACACTTGACGAGCGTTTACTCAACTAACAACAAGAAGATAAGCTTATACTATACTGTAATAAGCTCTGCGCAAGAGGGCTACTACCTTTACGAGAGATGATGCGAAATTTTGCGTTAGAGCTAGCTCAAAAACTAGCTAGAAAGAACTAGGTTGATCGCTTTATCGCACGGTACACCGACAAGCTCGTTACACGCTAGGCCTCTAGACTTAACACTACGCGCAAAAACGCTAACTCTACATATAAATATACGCTCTACTTTAAACTCTTACAGTGTAAAATTAACAAATACTCTATAGAGCTGCGGCATACATATAATATAGATAAGAAGGGCTTCTTACTTAGATACCTTACTAAGATAAAATGAGTCTTCTTACGCTAGCTCTATAACTATAGGAAGATAAGATACCTTCTATAGAGTAGTAATAGAGAGTAGGTAATAACGCTAGCATATATATACGCTAATAGGACTGCGTTAACGCTAGCTCTTATATACGCTGCGTCTTCTAGCAATATTTAGGATACCTAGCTTCAAGATTTTAACCTATCTATACACAAAACTTTCTTTACAAGCTTACTAACTAGCTAGATAAACAATAGTTTAGGCCTATAGTAGCTTAAACAGATATTTAACTGCAAGACTTATAAGAAAGCTTATCGCGCGTATTAACTACTTATCTTAGATAGCTATAGATCTTATATAATAATAGAGTTTATTAAGTACTATAATACCTATAGGATACTCTTAGCTATATATCTACCTTACTTAACTTATACGCTCTAGCTACTTAATATTGTTATATTTAAGCCTCTATTGTTAGCTTATAGCGCGCAGCTTACTTAGTATATAGAAGAGTGCTAAGGGCTTATAAATATAACAAAGAGAGACTTCTATAGGTTATTTTATACTACCTAGAGTACTATATTTAAGTTAGTAATAATACTAAAGGCCTTTAGCGCTACTAGAATTGCTCTATTTATACCTAACGTTATACTTAAATAATTTAAAGTAGAAGGCTAGAGTATTAAGAGTAGCTAGAAGGTAATAGTACTTGCTATAGGCTATAGAAGATAGTAAAGGGATAATAGTAATTCAAGTAGAATTCTTAAGAAGGTAAATAATACTTACTTAACTCTATACGCAAGTATAGAGCCTCTTATACGCTAGCGCAGTAGACTAGCCCTACACTAATAGCGCACTAACCTTGTACTAGAGTATACTAGCCTTACTCTAGGCTAAAGACTATAACTATAATATATCTAGGGTATTATAAGATCTTAGGGGTCTCGTAACCTCGTTATATAGAGCTAGCTATCTTTAAGCTTATTAGCTTACTTATTAATATTAGTACTTAGTACAAGCGACTAGTATAAGATATACAAAATCTTAAAGACTTTTTTTAATAATATCTATAATAAAAATACTTAGTAACTTAGCTATACAATCTATAAGATCTCTATACAAAACTCTCTACTTAAATATAAAAATAAAGGTATTATAGGCTATAACCCTATATAGGATCTTAAGCTAGTAGAACCTAAGTTACCTAACAATCTATTATATTACGAGATAGATAGACTTAGATAGAATAGTAATATAGGATACAACTAGGATACGTAACAACTTATTATATAATAACTTAGTACTTAGCAAAGTACTAATTACTAAGTTACTAAACTTAGTACTTAGTAAAATATAAAGTACTAAGTTATAACTTTATACTAAGTATAATACTAAGTTATAAGGTATATAGTTAATAGGATATCTATTATTAGGATAGTATTATTAATCCTAATCTTTAATCTAGAGTAATATACTCTTAATATCTACAATTTAGAATTATTATTGTACTTCGTTCTATTAACAGTTAACCTAATATCTATACCTATTTACGTTGCACTCTAATTGCAATTACTACGCACCTAGGTAAGTCTACTAATAGGTACTATAGCTAGTAAACTATTACACTTTAACAATTATTACTTTAGAGAGTAAAGCGTAAGCTACGTATAGTCTAAGCTACGTAACAACAATAGCTATATCTATAGGAAAAAGACCCCTTAAATTATACAAGTTAGATAATATAGACTTTAGAAATATTAGGGAGATTCTAAAAGGTCTTTATAAAGATAGAAAATAAATAAGGATAGTAATTAAAAAACTCCTTAAATAAAATAATAAACTAAAGAGCTATATTAACTAGAACAAAAACTAGGTAAGAGCTATAGCTAAGGATTAAGAAAGAATTAAAGATATTACAGGCTGCCTAGGAATAAGCGTAATAAAGAAGCTACCTAAAATACTAGAACTTAAGAAGTTTAATAGAGAAAGGAAGAACTTATAACTCTTTCTAGTAGTAGTAATACTATATCTAGACGTATAAGTAGAACACTTTAATATAGAAGAAAAGAAGGTTGTATATATAGGAATATACCTTAAAGATAAAGTAATAAAATAGTTTAACCTATATTAGTTAGACTATAGGCTTAATATACCTAAATAGTAAAAAGAAATAATAGTAATAATATTTAGCAACTATAAATAATTTATTAAAAGACTTAAAGTAGTATTTAGAGATACTAACGTTATAAGATAGGCTAAAGAAAAACTTATAGGCCTAAGATAGATAAAAGGAGTACTAGAATATATATCTATATTTAAACAACTATCTATAAATATAGAATAGGGCGAACTAGCCCTAATAGTAAGGTTTAAGGAAGGACTAAAAAGCAAAATCTAATACAAGATAATCTAAATAGAAAGAGTATAGATACTTAAAGCTATAAAGGTATAAGTAATCTAGGTTAATAACAAACTCTAAGAATAGAGGAAGAACTAATATAGAGAAATAAGAAATACCTAAGACTATAGAGATCTAATAATCCTAGACGCTAATAAAGAAAGTAAAAAGAAAGACTTTAAGTACTATAACTATAATAAGAAAAGGTACTATATAAAAGACTATAGAAGTAAGAAGAAAGAAAGTAAGAAAGACTTTACTTACTATAACTATAAAAAGAAAGGTTACTTCGCAAAAGATTATAGAAGTAAAAAGAAGAAGGAGATATAATTAAAGATAAATAAGATAAGAAAGAACTCTAAAGAATATATAGAAGAACTATAGAAGAAAGTAGTAGCTAGCTAAGAAAACTACTAAAGGTTATACTAGATATTCTACTATAAAGATATATACCTAATATATATCTACGTAAAATAAGGAGTAGGATAGTTTCTATAAAGAAAGTAAGATAGAATAGTAGTAATAAAGGAATAAGTCTAGGAATAAGTAGAAGATACTTATAAGGACTAGGACAAGAGATTAGAAGTAGAGACCTATAGAGTAAGACTCCTAACTCTATTATAAACTATAAAAGAAGATTACAAGGATACTTTAGAAGGAGAAAGCTCTAGTATAGAAAACTAAGAAGATTTTAGTATAGAGAGCTAAGAAAACTCTAAGTTAGAGAAACTAGTATAAGATAAGAAATTCCTACTAAGACAAGGACTAATATTAGGAATAGAGGAAGTATATAATAAATAGAAGTTATACTTCCTAAAAGAAATAAAGATTACGTCCTTTAGATACTAGATAGAGATAAATATAGTAGCTATAAGAAATATACCTATATAAGAGGAATAGACCTAATTAGTAAAGAAAATAAAATAGCTAGAAGACGCCTATATATAGAATAAACTAGTAAAGTACTATATCCTAGTATAAGATAGGCTAGGGAAAGACAAGTATAACAAAGAGGATAATATAAGAGTATAGTTAAATTACTCTATATACTACAAAATTACTTAGGTATCCTATATAGAAGTAGGCTATTAAATATATAAGATACCTAAAGATAGAAACAAGGTATAGCTAAAAAGAAATAATAACTAAAACCTTATAAAAGTTATTAAAAGAGAGGAAGTCTATAGATAGTAACTAGTAAAAATCTAAAAGGGATACCTAGTATTAGAACTAGGATACAAACTATCTAAAGAATACGTATAAAGAAAGCCTTAGTATAAATATATATAAAATAAATACCTAAAATATATAAGAGAAAAGGTTAAAACAAAGTATTAGCCTAAGAAAGAGATACTTTAAGGAACTAAAGGACTATACATAACTATAGAAAGTTATTACTAAAGAAAGAAAATCTAAATTATAGTAGATAGTAGAGCTACCTAAAACTTTATATAAAAGAAGTTTATAGAATAGTAGAGTATATAATAAGTACTAAAGAAATACTTATAATAGCTAAGTATAATAGAAAGACTACTATTTTAAGAACTAGTTAGCTTAGAGACTAAACCTTTAACGCTAGAAGTATAGGGTCTAGAAATTTGTAATTTAATTATAGACGTAACTTAACTCGACAAGTACTAAGACGTAATATTAGAGATACTATAGTTAAAGATAATAAACTCCTAAATTAATTAGAAAATAGGAAAGATTATATATAAACAAGACATATTACAAGCAAGTATAGAAAGATATATAAGAAAGTTTCTAAAAGAATACAAGAAATAAGAAGAACTTCTAATAGAACTAGAGAACTACTAACTAATATATAAACTATAGGACCTAAAAATAGAACTAGAAGAAGGTAAAACTATAGGATAGAGCCTAGTCTATTAAAAAACAAAAGATAAAGCAAAGATTAAAAAGGAGTATATTAAAATAGTACTCTAAAATAAATAGATATAATAATTAAGCTTATTAGTAGCCTATAGAACTCTCTTTGTAGATAAGAAAGGAATAAAAGAAAAAAGATTTTACGTAGACTTTAGGAGAACTAATATAATAACTAATAAAAATTAATATCTCCTACCTTATATAGATAAGATATAAGATAGGATAAGTAAAGCTAAAATCTTTACAAAACTTAATATATAGAACGCCTACTACTAAATTTAAATAGTAAAAGGCTATAAATAGAAAATAGTGTTTAGAATATAATATAGATTATATAAATACTAAGTTGTACCCTTTAAATTAACTAATATACTAGCTATATTCTAAGAAAGGATTAATATAATATTATAAGAATATCTAGATATCTTTATATTTATATACCTAGATAATATCCTAATATTCTCTAAAAACAAAGAAGACTACGTAAAACACGTATATAAGATACTAGAACTTCTAGTAGAAAACTAGATATTTCTTAAGATAAAGAAATACAAATTCTATATAAGGAAAACTGATTTCCTAGGGTTTATTATAGAACTAAGACAACTAAGGATTAACCTAGTAAAAATAGACGCTATAATTAGATAGCTAATACTAAAGAATATTATAAAGATCTAATAATTTCAAAGACTTATAAACTTCTACTAAAAGTTTATAATAGGATAGTTAGAACTTATAAAACTACTAACAAGACTAACAAAGAAAAATATACCCTTTAAGTAGATAGAGGAATGCGAGAAGGTATTTAACGCTATAAAGGAAAAATTTAGAGAAAACCTAATTCTAAGAATATTTAACTTAGAACTACTACTAATAGTTAATATAGACGTATTAAACTTAGTATATAGTATAGCCTTATAACAAGAGGACCTAACTATAGGAAATAAATACCTAGTAGAATACTTCTTAAAATAAATAATAGAGGTAGAAATAAATTACTCTATTTATAACAAAGAAATACTAGTAATATACAAAGTACTTAAATAATAAAGGGTATATCTATAAGGAGCTAAATATAAGATATAAATCTATACTAATTATAAAAACCTAATAGGATTTACAATAAATAAGGATCTAATATAATAATATACTAGATAGTAGGAGTATCTTACAATATTTAACTTTAATATAATCTATATAAAGGGATTAGAAAATATATTTATAGATATACTAAGTAGAAGACTAGACCTATAAAAAGAAATTAAAGCTAAAGGAACTATACTAGTTAAAAACAAAGAAGGGTACTTAGAAATAAATAAACCTAAAGCAGCTACAAACTTAGAAATAATAGGAAACAAGTAGGACTAATAGATTAAGGAAGAAACTAAGAGAGACCTAAGTACCTAAGAAATAGAAAATAGATTCTAAATAGAATATAGATAAATATATATACTAGCTAAAATATAATAGGAATTTATAAGATAATTCTATAAATTACTAGTATATAGCTACTAGAGAATAGAGAAAACCTTAGAAAGACTATTAAGAAACTACTATATACCTAAAGTAAGACAAGTAGTAATATAAGTATTAAAAGACTATATAGAGTACTAGAGAAATAAATACAATAGATATATACTATATAGGATACTATAACTAGTAGAAGTACTAGAATAACTATAGAGAGTTATTACAATAGATTTTATTACTAGACTACTAAAGTTAAGAGACCTAATCTTAGGAATTAAATATAATAGTATTTTAATAATAGTTAATAAACTAATAAAGTATACGTACTTCTAACTATATAAAGAAAAGAGTAGTACAAAGAAAGCTATATACTAAGTTATAGACTTAGTTATAGGATAATATAGAGTACTAAACAAGATTATTATAGATAGAGACGTTAGATTTATATCTAGTATATAGAGTATAATAATATCCTTACTAGGAATTAAATATAGTATATCTATAGGATACTATCTATAGATAGATAGATAATTAGAATAAATAAACTAGATAGTAGAGCAATATTTAAGATACTACCTTAATTATAACTAAAACAATTAGGTAGTACTACTACTAATAGTATAACTAGCCTACAATAGCTTAAAGAATATAGTAATAAGAATATTACTATTCTTTGTAAATTATAGATTTAAACTAACTATATACTAAATACTACAGGACATAGGATTATAGAACCTATAAGGATAAAAAATTATAGATAAAATCAAGGATATATACAAATAACTAAAAGAAGACGCTGAATTCCTAAGAAAATAGATAACAAGATACTATAACTAAAAATACAAGGAAGGACCCTAATTTAGAGAGAGAGAAAGAGTATAGTTATAAAGAAAGAATATTAAGACTAAAAGACTAAGCTTAAAGTTAGACTATATAAAGATTAGACTATATAAAATTAAGAAACAAGTAATACTAGTTATATATAGATTAAAACTACCTAAGAGAATAAAAATATACTCTATATTCTACGTTTTACTACTAGAAAAGGTACTATAGAATACTAAACTAATAGTCTATAAAGCTAATATATATAGAGAATAAGAAGAATATAAAGCCTAAGAGATTATAGGATATTAATTCTAAAATAGAAAAAATTACTACCTAATTAAATAGTTAGGAGTAGATAAAGATAGAAGACTATAGGAATATATATAGGAACTAGAGGAAAACCTTAATTACTTTAAGTTACTAAAGGACTTCTAAAGTTAAAGTTAAGTAACTTGCCTTATAGTAAACTAAGAAACTTATTAAAGTCTCTTAGAGGATAAATACTATATAGAATAGATAGGGAGACGCTAGAAGAGGTTGTACTAATAATAGGAAGAGACCTCTAAGGAGAGGGTAAACGTACCTCCTTAACCTCTAAGATATCTAACTTAGCCTTAAGTATATAAGATTAAGTAGAGGACTATTTATTGTTATAGTCTTTTAACTTACAAAGGCGTACAAGAAAGGCCTAATTCTTTACTACTTTATTAAGTAGCTCCTACTAAGCCTTTTTAGTAATAGTAATCTAAGTAGATAATTTATCTTAAGCCTAGTTAATAGCTTACTCTAGAAGATATAAGCCTAGATACAAGGATTATAATTAAATATATATACTTAGCTATAGATACTCTAGGATTAGAATAATAATACTATATATTAGTATTAATATACGCTGTACACGCCTTACTATCTTTTTAGAATACAATGTAGTAGATACCCTTAGACAAATAACAAGGATAAGGTATAAATTCTATACTATTCTAATAAATACAAGTAACTAACGCAAGTTTATTAAGAGTAGTACAAGAAGGTATAGAGGAGACACTAGAAAGAATTATATAGGTAGGCTAAGCTAATAACTTAGTATTAGAGTAGAATAATACTAGCTCTAAGGAATATAGAAGGGGAGATAGTATTACAGGCTACAACCTTATACAAGATCTTAAGCTAGTAGAACCTAAGTTGCCTAATAATCTGTTATATTACGAGATAGATAGACTTAGATAGAATAGTAACGTAGGATACAACTAGGACACGTAACAACTTATTACGTAATAACTTAGCACTTAGTAAAGTACTAATTACTAAGTTACTAAACTTAGTACTTAGTAAAATACAAAGTACTAAGTTATAACTTTGTACTAAGTATAATACTAAGTTATAAGGTATATAGTTAATAGGATGTTTATTATTAAGATAGTATTGTTAATCCTAATCTTTAACCTAGAGTGATATACTCTTAATATCTGCGATTTAGAATTATTATTGTACTTTGTCCTATTAACGGTCGACCTAATATCTGTACCTATTTACGTTGCACTCTAATTGCAATTACTACGCACCTAGGTAAGTCTGCTAACAGGTACTATAGCTAGCGAACTGTTACAAAAGGCCTACGTAGTGCTCTAGCTAATAAGAAAAGGCGCTGCTAGTAAGGTAAACCTCTAGCGCTTAAAGCGCCTACTAAATATAATAGAGGAGTAGTGTTTTAGTTACTAAACAAGGTAAGAGATGCGCACAAGTGCGAGGTTTAAAAGTAGGCTAATATAGCTAAGCTACAACTCTAGAAGGTAGAGGGTATTAAGGCTAGAGAGTAATAGAAAGCTTAGAAGGCTATATTAATAGAGGAGCGCCGCTAAAATTGCCTTGTAGCTAAGGCTGCCTATAACGCTGCGAAGGCTAAAAAAGCTCGCAATCGCGCAGAGGCTTAACTTACGCGCGACGCTAAAAGACAACTCTAGAACGACGTCAAGATAGCTAAAAAAGCTACTTAAAAAGCTTGCAAAGGCTCTTAAGTTGCTAGAGATAAGCGTAATTAACTTAATGCTGCTAAAGAGGTGGTAGACAGCAGTACGCTAGCGCCGTCAAAGTTAACTCGTGGCTGTAATATCAACCTCCCACAACGCTATAAGCTATAAGTAAATTATATAATATATACATATAGCTTCTGAGATTACTACTCCAAAAAATCTCGCGATAGTAACTACTGTAGAGCCTGCAGTAACCTCATCTCTTTTTTGGCCAAGATGGCAGAAAGCGTGCATTAGGTGGGGGCGTGCACTAGGCGGTGAGCCTCACTAGAATTTTTCTAGTAAGCCTAGTATAGTTGTAAAAGTATTTATTATACATTGCAGTAACTTTGGGTTATTGCGTAGATGACTTGCATGCGGAAGTCAACTTCGTTCTTACTTAGGCTCAACAGCATTACCTGAATTTTACATAGGCCTTCGCTGACGGCTTGAGATTAGATCGCAGCCTGCATATTTACCTAGCTGGCGATAGGCCCCATGTTGGTTCCTGCGGTCGATCCTGTTTCGGGCACCTTGTCGCGATCTCTCACATTCTCATCTGAGTGTGGCCGAGGCGTTTCAGCGCACAGAACAAACAACTATTATACTACGAACGCTCCAGCAGAAATACGACAAGAGACGTAAATAATTAGTTATTAGAGCCGATAACACAGGTATCTAAGCCATAGAATTTGCACCCTTAACGGTGGCGGAGTTAGTCTCGTATAGTATTTACGTTACAAATTTGCGGAAGATGACGCACAGACTAGAATAAAAATGTGAACCTTTACTTTCTCAAAAATCTCCTATCTTTCAAGAAACGCGAGAAGATTACCACTGCTGGAGCGGGGGCGTTGGCCGTTCATTATCGTCATGCTGGCACGCGCTACGGCACAGTCATATTTGATAGCGCATTATTGTGCTTTTACTGCATCTGGTTTCCCGCCTACGAGTCTACATGAAGATATCTAAGGAACTTGCAAAGCTCCACGTTAGCTGGCCTTCCCTCTGCCCATGCTAATACTAAATTTGTTCCAATACATTCCGTATTCTTCCTTTTTCTAAACCCAACCGCACCCTGAGACCGATCGAGCACAGAGTCGAATTCAGCTTTCGCAGCTACAGGCGCGGGAGCGTCCTGTGGTTGGCTGGGAAGGTGATCCGGACCTGCATAACTGGATTTTCGAGGACAAGACCCCGTACGAACAGCTAGCAATTCGAAGGCGACATCCAGTGTTCGGACCAAGTGGGCTATGTTAAGAGGCTGGTCCACTGCAAATGGCCAGCCAATCCTTATCATATATGCATGAGCTTGTATTGGAAACGGTACAGGTATAGAGATGGTAGGCTTATATGGGTATGCCTTGGCTAAGCGCCTCCATGTGTGATAAACCAGCTGCAAGCCTAATTGTTCGTCAATGGTACGTACGATGTGGGTCATAGGAGATTGTATGAGAAGAAACATACTTTATGGGCTAATATAGTTTGCTGGGGTGCAAAGGATAAGAAGATGCCTTGGCCTGAAGCTCTGAAGTTATCCCTTATCGATGAAGGGATTGATGTAGTGTGGTGAGCGCAGGAAAATATCTAACCGTGTGTTCTTAGAATAATATTTCGTGCGCTATTCGCAATGCCTACGGGATGGACGGGTATGACGTACAAACGGTAAATCCTTCTCAGCCAACGCAAATAGCAGAGTCTCAATATAACCGAAATCTTGCGGCCTAAAAAACATAAAATATTAGCTTCAGTCGCAAGTCTTGACCAGCAGAATGACTTATGAGATTTACAGTCCCAAAACTGATATAAAACGCACTCCTCGGCAGACTCCGCAACAAGCAATTAAGTGGGGCTTAGAAGGACCGGATTGAATTGATTGATTACCTATCTTAGCCTAGCAGTTTCCTATATAGGTTTAACTCCTACCTAAATAGGTAAGTGGGTCTCTGAGGATGAACGGATTGATTTGCTTGTTGCGGACTGTGCTCCTCGGTCCCCTCAAAGCCAATATTTGATCTAAAAAATGCAGTGCTGGAGTTCCGCATCCATCGGGAACAGAGCTTACCCCGGCCTCAACTGCACGGCGAGAGAAGCGGGAGGTGCCTGCGATAATGGGCAGTAACGGACCGAAGTGGAAAACAGGTCGATTCCTGCCATTTAATGAAAGCCAGTTGGATATGCTATCAAGGCATTCTGCACTATCATAGTAAGGCGTGCAAATTGTTAAGAGACCATCTGTTAGTTCAAGAAATCTTCATACGGTGAGTATATTTCTCTGTAGACATCACCAAGTGCTCACTTTGCCATGCTTGCCATCGCGCTTTCAATTCTTGCTACCTTGCTTCCAAGATTTTGTGGGTGCAGATCATAGCGTGTCACCGCCGGGAGTCCTGGAATGCGTATGAGATCTTCACAAGAATGAGTTTTCGATGCAGGCGAATGCCTTGCACAGTCCGCAACAAGCAAGTCAATCCGTTCATCCTCAGAGACCCACTTACCTATCTAGGTAGGAGTTAAACTTTTATAGGAAACTGCTAAGCTAAAACAGGTAATCAATCAATTCAATCCGGCCTTTCTGAGCCCCACTTAATTGCTTGTTGCGGAGTCTGATGCCTTGCTTCCAATCCAGGTGGGCCGCACATATGAAGCAGGCCGCCAGAAAAAGCCATTATCCACTGGAAAATGAGCGGTGCATTCGATTGAGTGCGGATTATCTCCAGCCAGGAGGCTTGGAAGCCCTTGTGCGAATTCGTCAGCAATTTGCATTATTTTCTTTGAATTGAACAGAAGGTCAGTATATAACGCACATCAAGGATGGCGATGGTAGGTCTCAATATTCCGGGTATTTCGACATTTTAGGACCCGCACATAATAGACTCCTCATTCATTAAGGCCTGCCAGAAAACGGGGAAAGACTCATCCTGCGCTACCATGCTACCAGCCTCTGTTCGCAGACCGACGACCCTAGGCTCATTGTCAACGCCTATAGCCTTATCGCGGTACGAACCTAATTTCAACCCTTATCATACGATTCTGCTCAACCTCCTCACTGAGGCAGCGGAAAATTTCATTCTGCACCCTAGGAACGATATCCTCAGCGCTAGCAACAACAATAGTGATGATTACTGCCCTGCACGGTGCCAGCCTGGCAACCAGGATACAAAGTGAATGAAGGTGGCCTATATTTTGTCTAAGCACAGTATAAGGATAACAGTGGGTGAACGCACTCCAATTTGCTCTGCTAGAAAGGACAAAGTGTTGCTGCGACATGATGCGAATGAAGATAAACTGAGCTTATAATATGATCATAGGGTGCGACCCGGGCGTGTTTGAACCACGGATAGATTAGAGGAGAGTAAGTCCAATCCGTAATGCAGGCTGAGCTAGGTGATAAAGATACAGTGTGGCTTGGCGTGTGATTGGGATGGCAGCCACAAGCGAAACTTGCTGATGCGCAGCTAGATTATTAGTGTGCGCAGATCAACTACTAGTGGAATGCGATTGCCTCGATTCTTTCCCCATAAGCTCCGCGTTACCTGTATGCTCAGCCATAGGTTGGCGCCCTGTCGTCAGACTAGCATACAGCTACACCCAGGAACACGTCTCACATGCATGGTCAATCTTCATTTCGCAATTTTCCCAGCACTTCCATTACACAGCCATGACAGAATCAGAGCAAACCCGCCGTCCAGTCCCAATTTCGCACCCACGCACTGCGTCCAATTTACTCATGAATATACTCAATATGGCCGAGCAAACCATTGTCCTACCCGTCCCGCCAATACGCCAGAAGCACTACTACTTTGGGCTAGGAATTAAAGTTCATTTCGATCACGGGGTTGAAGCAAAAAGGGTTTGCGATTGGACGGAGGAGGAGAGGAGCTCTATGATCCAGGGATTTCAGGACAGCTTCAATGAGCTAGATGCCTATACTACACGGGCGGGGGACGAGATGGTGAGCCACACTAAAGCTTGCAATAGCAATTCGACGAGATTCCCGTATAGTTCGATCCTCTTAATTAAACATCTCCCATATGCATATTAAAATAATCCATATACTCTACTGTCAAAAGTGTCAGTGTTCTTAGCACAATTCCATTTATAACTATCGCCGCACGCTGCCCGACGACTGGGATGTTAAGCGTGCCCGACACGCAAACAGCTTTGGCGCCGGCCGAATAGGTGAACGTGGGGCTCGAGAAACCTGCGGCAGCCAAGCTGCCATGAGCCGAGATGCCCTCCAGAGACGACATGGCGATGGAAGTGTCTGGGTGAACAGTCTGTCCCATAGGAAAGACGCCTGTGGGAGGGTGTCGAGCAGGTTCTGCATTATAGTTCGGAGTGGCAGTCAAGGTTGGGTTGAGGTAGAGATTAGCAGACGGGAAGGTAAGGCCCTCAGACTGGCGCCACCTGCAGGCCCTGATTGGAACAGGCACAGGACAGGCATGGGTCGGGCCATCCTTTCGGCCACCGCAACCGACGTCCCCACATACATAATGCACTGAAGCGGTACAATACGAAGGCGGTTACTACGGCCAACTAGTGCCGCGGTATATTACTAGTGCTGCGGTGTAATTACTAGTACCACGGTTCGGTTCACTACTAGTGCTGCGGCTAGTGCCACGTGTGAACGCTTAAATCAACGACCGAGATGCACCGAGCGACGGTTTCTGCCATTGTTGACAGCACTCGGCCCAAGCCAAGGGACATGGCGGACGACCCTTTGGAGCAGCCATCACAGCGCCGCATCCTCTCCGTCCGAGGCCGCCTCCAGTACCTCTTGTGCCGGCATGAGCAGGCGCGTCCACATCATCCCGCACGTACACACAAATGACGCGAGTGCACAGCCAACTGTGATGCACTGCAACCACCGTCAGCGCCCGTTCTCTCGCTCATGTAATGCAGGGGAAAGCGAATACGCACAAAGGCTTGAGTATACGCATAGTTGTATGCCTCTTGCAATGCCGGCAGCATCGCAGGCCCCGCACCCAACTTCCTTCCAGATGCGGATGATACAGCGGTCTGTATCCTCGTTTTAGAAAAAAACAGTCTATATCAGGATGTTGAACCGCTGATAAGCGGGTTTATCAGCGTCGGCCACTTCCGTACGTATGTGCATGAGTGAGGTCCGAGCTTCAGTGCGAATTGCAATGTCTTGATCGCACTACTACATTCCGAGGTTATAAGTAAATACACTGAAGAGATCCACAAAGCTATTAAAAACCTAGTAATAACCTTTGAAAACGGACCTATTATCGACAAGTGGAATACGGCCTCAAGTTACTCCTCCATGCTATTCTCTCGTGCATTGACAACTGTCCTAGTGCAATGGGACAAGGGTAATATGGGGAAGCTGGAAGATGGCATGGTAACATATCGACTACCGATTACCCTCTTCCAGACTTCGAAAGTCTTGGCGGAGACTCAGGAACAGAATGGGTCATGGGAAAACTCAGCCGAGTGCACGGCATACACGATCATAGCGATAGCTCACATTCTGAAGATTCCTTGGCACAGAGCACTTACTAAGCACACGAAAGATGCAGTTTTGAAAGGCCGAGAATACCTGCGGTACCAGTACGAACGCCACACAGATCGACCGACCCATATTTGGGTCGAGAAAGTATCCTACGGATCGTCGATTCTCGAGAAGGCCTATGTTCTCGCCGCAATGGGGCTTCCAATATCTCAACTGGAGTGGTTCGGAGATTTCTCCGCAATTTTCGAAACTTCTGAGACCTTCCTTAAAGAAATGTTATCACTACTTTCGAAAACACCATTATTCTCGGAGAAGCCTTCTGAATCCCTTACTTTATTGCTTATCAAGTCCGGTTTCTATCTCAAACGCCTTGAAAACGAGACCCATCACTACGATATATTTCCACCCCGGGACAAGTTATCGAACAAGTATCTCCAAATCATTCTATTTACCTGGTTTGGGTGCAATCACCTAAATTCCGCCATCCTAACTTCCCAGCAGCTCTGGGAAATGACGACCTTATCGGACCTCATCTACCAAGCAGACGAGTAGATGGAGCGTACTATTAGCCACTAAGCTTTATGGGAACAGGAACAGTTACAACTGTTTATCGGGGGCCAGTACGGAGTTTGTAATGAATGGCTGTGCTCGAGCCATCCTGTGCGGACCTATCGCAACACAGCCAACAATGGGAGTGCTTGGCCTATACCAAGAAGTTTTCCGATGCAAAAACAATATTGAAGGGTTTCATAGCCCACGTCCTTCAACGAAAAAACCTGCTTAGAGCAAATCACGACCAGCAGAAGACTATCGCACAGGAGGTTTGCGGCTTTCTGCTTGCGCATATACGGCATATCCAAGACAACGTAAGACTATCCCAAGAGAGGTCCCAGCCTCAAAGTACTAATGGATCGGTTACAACATTGAAAACCTTTCATCGCCCGCAAATCTCTTACTTTGAATGGGTTCAGACGGTTGCTACCGACGATACTAGCTGTCCGTTTGCTTTCGTTTTCTTTTTGATGCTAATCAGTTCGAGTGGAGAGCACGTTCTCCCAGGGAAGGTAGCCACTTATGTCGCGCAGTCGCTTAGTTTACAACTGGCCAGGATGTGCAGACAATACAACGACTACGGATCGCTGCTGCGTGACTACGAAGAAGACAACCTCAATAGCCTGGATTTCCCAGAGCTCTCCGAAAACACGGTTGCAGAAGCAAAGGGATCTTTAATGAAGATGGCCAACTACGAAAGGATCTGCTTGGAGCTCTCGATGGACCACTTGAAGCCTTTGGTAGATCAGAGTGCATTCCGCGCTCTGAAAACTTTCGTGGATGTGACGGATCTCTATGGACAGATCTATGCCTTGAAAGATCTGACCAACAGGACTAAATAGATTCATTCGTATGGTATTACCTGGATGTAACGAAATTGCCAAATCTAGATGAGGCTCAAATTGAAATAAGACATAGTTTACGTTAATTTTGTGATATTCTTTTCATTACTTGTCGCTTGTTTCTACGTGCTGCACGTAATATCGGTGAGTACCGATCACCGAAACTAAGCCCTTTTTGGCTGGCTCGGTCGACGCTGGGGTTCAAAGATGGGTGTTAGTTAAAGTACCAATAATATGTCCATCGCCGCTCATCCTATCTTCGAGTCTGGACAATATCACCATGCCTGGTGCATCGAATGGTTGCACACAAGCGTCTCAAACGTGAAAGCAGACACCCGGAGAATTTTGGTCGTTCTAACTAGCGTGACACAGCAATTATTCCTGATCTAGGCAAACCATCTACGTCGTCTCAATTAGGGTTTATTTGTTATCATGTTTTCCCGGCTTCTAGGAATCTTCGCGACGCAGCTCACCCATCAGAGTCTCCGATGGTTCAAGTATTTAGCGAGACACCGTAAGGTTGCTTCAAAGAGTCGATTGCCTTTCTATACTTCCCCGTATGTGGACTATATTCTAACTTCATTCACAAATCTGACCTTGAAAGAGTTCGTGTCAACGACTCGTCGTATATCTTCATACACAAGCTAGCCGCCTCAATCACCAAATGGATACCTCAAAGTCAGCTGCGCAGCTACATTCCGTAGGTGGTGCCTAATTTAAATGTAAATCCGGCTTACTGAATCGTACAGATGGACAGTCTTGCTCCGCGTTTGGCACGCCTGCTATGAGCCCTTCAAATCCGCACGCTCCGACTCCTTCGTCTTGACCTCCTCTTCTGGAAATATGCTCCTGACTTGTGACCCAGCGATGTGTCGCCAAATTTTTGCACGCTCAGCAGACTTTAAGGCGCCTGTGGAAACCTTGTTCATATACAACATCTATGGACCAACGTTAGCTGCACGTGAAGAGGATGATTGGCGAAAATATAGGAAAGTCATAATACCATATTTCAATACCGTGACACTTACAACGGTTTGGAAGGAGTGCCTGAGACAAACAGAAGACCTGATACACACATCGCTTGACCAAGCACTCCCCATTACGGATGTAAAGGGTGCCCTTGCCGCAAGGCTCACTATTGGTGTCATTGCGAAAGCATTTTTTGGGAAAGGAATCCTCCTTGAAGACTATGGCACATCGAACCGAAAAGCGGACTCATCAAGAAAGAGATCATTCGGAGAGACGCTCTTGGATATCAACGATCGGCTGGATGTCATTGTCATGCTTCAGTCACTACCGCCCTGGTTCAAACGTAAGATCACCTTCGTATGTCAGCCAATACCAAGCTGATTTTAAAAGGCCTCCTTCCTAATTGTATTTCTCGAGTTGGAGACCAACCATACTTAGAGTGGAAACGCCACATGGTTGAGATGCATAATGGGGTTGAATCGGACCCAAAAGATTATGATCAGAAGAGACCTAGAACATTACTTGGTATTAGCTGTTCTGTACACATTATTTAGCTCATCATCGTTACTAGCAGCAACCAGAGTCCATGGTATCAACTTCAGGTTCTAATACCAATCCTCCTGCCAAGGTTCCAAATTTGACCCAAGATGAGGCCTTGGAAATACATTCTTCTTCATCCTAGCCGGATTTGATACTAGTTCAACTGTTACTTCGTTCGCCCTTCTTCTCTTGGCTATCCATACTGATGCCCAAAGGAAGCTTCAGAATCAACATCGTTCTCTTCCACGGCAACAATCCAATGCCAGCTGGGATCTCACAAACAACTCTCAGCCACTCCTTAGTGGCTACCTAGGTGCCATTATAAAGGAAACCTTATGACTATATAATCCGGAGGAATGGTTACCAAAGCGTGCACAGTTTGATACTAGTCTTATCGATAAAGATGGACAGACACATTACATTGGCAAAGGTACAATCTGCATCTTAGATTTCACAGCGGTGTTTTGACACCCTAGATATTGGCCTAATAAAGGCCCGCAAATATCGCCGGAATTTCAATTCGATACAAACCGGTGGTCAGTCGAAGAGAACAACCTAGAATCTTCCTCATATTTCCCTTTTGGTGGCGGACAAAGAATTTGCCCTCGAAAAAACTTAGCAACAACACCTGTGGGAGGAATTCTGGCACGAATTTTCCCGAAGGATCGATGGAATTGATCCCTGACGAAAAAGATGTTCAGGAAGCATGTTTCAAGAACTTCGGAGATACGTGGGTGAAGGAAAAGACTCCACAACGCGCGCCAGCATCGCTATATGAGGGGATTGGGTTTTACCATAGCATTTATCCATCGAATCATCTCCCTATTCGATTTTTCAAGCAGAAACTGTAAGCACACACGACAGGCATTTTCATAGCAATAATCATGAGCGAATTTTTATTTCTGTATGATATTGTCTATGGTTTAGGCCGTGCAACACCTCATTCATCTTCTATTCTCGATTCCTTGCGTGTTTTCCCATAAGCTATCGTAAGCTATTAACCCCAAGGTTTCCAATATTTTACCGAACCTACATCCGAGTTTGCAAGGCGAGGCAGAGAGTAATTATATCCTTTTTCCCTCTATTCAGAACGCTGATGCTGTGACAGCACCACGAGGGAGATTATATAACCACGTTTTTCTTTCGTAGCTGAGGCTGTTCCTACCGCAAAGCTGATCTCTAAGGGAAGCTCTGGGCCCCTGTTCTTTCTATTTGTCCGTGTGTGTGTGCCTTTTTGCTAACGGACCCTCGGGGCCTGTTTTACCGTCCTTCGAGCCTACTCCCTTCTCTCCTATCTGCTACACTACACGATTAAACACCATAATATAGACTATAAATCAATAGGACATATAATTGTAGTAGAAGCCGCATGCAATGCTTACGTAAGGAATTACCCTGTAGAAAACTTTCTCTATGGCTATAGTAGCTAGTTAGTAGTAGTCTATATTTTACTATTACTATGAGACTAAATTACCTATTACTTATAAACTTAAGTTCTATAGGCTTATTTAGTTTTAAGGTTATTTTAAAATGTAGCTTAGATAATAATTATACTTCAGCTTTTTTTAGCAATGTCTTTCATCGCTGAGTGTCAGGCTACGCAGTATAGCTGCGCAAGCGCAAGCCGGAGAGGCTCCAGACCCGGAGGGTCCTGTAGCAATATATACTGCTCTACCCCTATAATCAACGTTGTTAATTACTCTCGCCTTTTTGGTTGTCTGCCGTAGTGGAGTAGAGCTACGTTCTAACACCGAGCACACTAAATTATCTAGCATTGTTGATGGGGCTTCGTCTGCCGCAAGGGCTTGCAGAGAGGCGGGTATACGCTAGCGTACGTAGTAGGTAATAGAGTAAAAAGTATTCATTCGATGTATCGTACCTAGTTTGAATAGGTAGTATATATATGTTCCTGCGCATAGGCCCTAGGGTCTATGCTTCTTCCTACCCCTGAGTCCGCACGTGCTAGCTTCGCTAGCAACTCCTAGTTGTTGCGTACGGACAAGCATATTAAAATAACTTAGTATTGATTCTCTATATACAAAGCTGATTAACGTTTCTTTTACTGGGTCTAGAGAGATAATTTCTAGCTTATTTTAAAACTAGAATATAGGGCATTAAAATAAATTAAAATTACCTCATAAGGCCTAGTATAAATAGGATATTAAGTAGACAAGAGTAGAGGTTCTTTACACCAAGCTTGACCAAAAGAATTAGATCTGAAGAACAAGTCGCACTTGGCTAGTATAGAAAATTTCATGCTCCGGGCAGCGGTGCAGTAAGGTCCGACCAAGGAACAGGAACTCCAATCCTCCCGATCGTCCTATAAGTCTCCCCAAACATCGCCCGCCAAGCTTGAAGAGAAACTCCAATAGCCCCAATTATTACATAAGAGTCTCTAAACGGTTCATGCGAGGTTTGAGGAGAAGGCCTAATCTAATAATATGGCTAAGAAAAGGCTAGAGCAACTTAAACTGCAACAACTGGTATTGCTGAATATAATATCTCTGCTATAGTAAAACATACGGTTGAATAAGCTACGTTATGCGCCTACAAAGATTATACGCATATGGTGTGATCTTGAGAGGAAGCGTATAATAAATAGTAGCAGAATTTAAAGAGTCGTTGTATTGTTGACTATCCACCCCATGGCACCTTGTTGCTAGTTGTTCATTTCCCTCGACCCCAACGGCACACCACGGATAACCCCGAACCTGACCAACTCTGCAGCAAGAGATGACAAACTTCTCAAAATGGACCTCCAAATAAGCAGATTTCAGCACCCTCCGCCGCTCTGCCAACAATCTCAACACTGCCTGGCCATCCAAACCAGCCATCCATATACTGCCCGCACGCGCCGTTCATCTGATTGTGCGCATACCAGGCATCATTGCTATCAAGGTTTCCAACACTATTAGGCCGGCTGATGCAATAGTATGTAACGACGGCTTTGAATACATGGCCAACGACAACTGTCACACCCGGACCAGTGCGCACTTCTCTCCCGTTGCCGGCCCATTGAGCAAGACTACTAATAGCTAAACAATAGTCAGAGGCTTGTTGTAATATACATTTCATAATGAATACGTACTACCATCTACGCCTGGGCCGTCTAGCCGGCGGCCCCAGCAGTCCGTTCGGCGTTTGTCGAGCAGTGCTGGTTCGGCAGCACGGCCGAACTTGGCGCTGCGCGTGAGAACCGTAGAGCCTTGAGTGACGATAGGAGCGAGGCCTGGGTTGGACAAAGATTCAAAGACCGAGGTCCCGTTGTCGTAGTTCTGGTTAATGAAGAGGCCAAAATTATCTGGAATATGTGGGATTAGGACGGCGACTGTGAGGCTGGTGGTCGCGGCCAGGGCGAGTAAAGCTGAGTAAAGACGCATGGTATCGTTGAAGGCGATGTGCAGAACGAGATGCTTGAGAGTGGGATGGTAGGTTACTGTTGATGCTATGTGCTGGGGATACTTTGTCCTCTGCGGACAGAAACCCCTCTTTATATTTACTATCTCAGTGCTGAGTTGTGGTGAGAGGTAAGACACATTCAGAGGCTAGATCACTTCTAGCTGAAGGATCCATTGCTTCTCACGATGCAATCGCGAGCTATATTGGATCACGGCACAAACCCAGAGGTCGCGTGATAATCGATTAACCTAGACCAGATCATATCGAACCCGTATATTGTGTCAGCTCTTCTAGCTTCTTCCAAAAAATCCTAGAGGATTGCTTGTGCTAGCATAGTTTCTTCGAAGAATCCTAAAGGATTGCTTGTGCGCAGCACAGCTTCTTTGAAAAAATCCTATAGGATTACTCGTAGAAAAATTCCAAAGGATAACTTGTGCGCAGCACAATTTCTTTGAAAAAATCTCAACGGGTTCTTCGAGCGTAGTATTAGGCCCTGTTCGGTATACCTTTTTAATGCATTTACTATAACTAGCATTAAGCGAAAGTAGTATAGGTGGGTCCGGGAAATGAGCATTACGGTGCCTTACAAGAATTACATATTAACAACAGCATTAGAAAAGAATAAAATATACCGAAGGCTTTATTAAGCTATAAAGCTTCTATTACAGAATATAGACAATATAATATTACTGCGTCAAGACAATAGATAGGAGTATTAGGGAGTTTGCAACCAACCAAGGCAACCTCATTTCTAGACTCACGCATACTGCTTTTGCACCGTACCGTAGTATCGTGGATAAATACGCGGAAGCAGCCGAGGCGGATAGAAAAAATGGGGCGTGTTTGGGGCGGGTGTTTTCAGTAGTCGCGTAACCAAACAACGTGACTAGGAAAAGGTACCCAAGCTCAAAGAGGTAGAGAACAGTACTTTTGAGATTTTGCTCACGCTCTTGAGGCAGAGAAAAAAAGTCCAGGTGCCCTTTTACTCAAACAGGCAATTTGTGGGTCAAGTTAGTACTAGACAGGGTACCGAAATGAGTGGCGTCGCTAGCTGTTTTTCATCTCCCAGAATGGCAGAATAAAAAGCGTTAGCACCGAACACGCAGCTGTTCTATTTTTCGACGCACCTATTTCGAGCAACACCGCGAAAAAATCAGGTGCACCCGATCAGTACATTACACTAATTAGGTATTGTTAGGAGCAGCTGCCTGTACTATGCACGGGCAATCCTTTCGGGTTTTGCGAAGGAACCAAAAGGGCCAAGTAACCTGGTCGCATAGGCTCTGTAAGCTAGACATGTAGTGTAGAAACAGACTGCTGTTTTGAGAAGATAGAGACTAAGGTTATGGCACGAAGTGTGCAGATACGAATCCTTCTAAGCAGGTAAGAGCCCTAGCTCTGCACGAGATGTGCTCCTTCGAACCGGTGATGTAAGATAAGCCTTGGCCAATAGACCTGAGTTCATAGCGACACCATAGTACGGACATCTAATAACAATACTAGGAGGCAGTTAGTAGCAAAGCTACTAGCAAGGCTCGATAGCATGGATGTAATGCTTATGAAATCTTGAGAATATACGATGCAGCACAACTGGAGATCGCCTGCTACTAACTTATACCGTAACGCCGCTGAGCAAGTGGAAGAGAGGTAACGTATTCCACCATTCCCCTGCGAACCCTACAAAAAAAAAAGACGTGCCGTCATTCAAATCAACAATGACCTCCACGCAGAAGCCCTAGAAGCTTTAAAAAGAAGGCAGATTAGTTCTTTCTACGCATGCCTTTCAGAATAATTGGGTTTCAAGAAAAACGCGCGTCTTTTTTGGTAAGGTTTGCCAGCGGTGGTTGCGAAACTGCTTACTGACTTCTAGAAGATTGTCTACAATATATACTTCTATGCACCTCTGTTGTACACGTCAGTGGAGCTTTTTATCCTTCTCGTCTCCTAGAACGCGGCCGGAGCAAAGCACATCGCGAAATACATAGCGGCGTACTAAACGTTATTCTTACGCTGCGTATTGTCTTGATACAATGCTTTACCATGGGCATATTTTAGATAGAGGCCGCATACACTTGACTCTTGACGTTAGCAATTGACATTGTAAAAGTACATACCAAGGCAGGTAGGGGGTGCTTGTATACGGCTTCTTACACGGTGGCGGCAACTAGGCAGCGGAGTTGCGAAGGCGAGGAAGAAATTAGAAGGTTCTCTGCTACCTATGCGCGTCCAATTCTTGAATTTTACGCTAGAGGTAGGAGGCTAGGAGAGAAGTTATACTGCTATTTCAGTATCTTTACTAATCAGATCCCCTCTTGTGCATCTGCTTCTACATATTTCTGCACGGGCCCACCTCACCCAAATTCACGCCTCACTGTTCACAACCGCCCACCCACCCAAATTTATATACAAACTTAGTTCTTTTTGATGTGTTTTGAGATTACTATATCAGTATTTCGTCCGCCAGCCGCGCGCGCGTCTGCAAGCTTGTATATGCCGAGGCGTAGCTACTCAAGATCAGCTTCCTGATCAGTTTGCCTGGGATAGCGCACCAACACTCTTTCAATGCGCTTTAAAAGCCCTCCTACTCCTCTTCAGCTCTTCAGTAGTTATTGTATTGTGGGTAAAGCTTATGCGTCATCTTTTTGAGATGTCATCAGAGGTGTTTAATAGGGTTGAGATCAGGTGAGTAAGGTGGCCAATTAATAGTTAAGTGTAACGTGGTGATCTCAGAGAACTTAAGCGTGCGCCGATGCCACTGGAAGTTGCGGTACTGGCGGCAGAACTAGAGGCGCTTGAGAGTATGCCCGCGATTAAGCTTTGGTCGCTTTTTGCAACGGCATTTAGTGAGGCCAGTACTCTTGAGGCGCCTATACAATGTTGTGCGGCTAGGTGGCTTTGATGGCGTCCCATCTGTGTCCACAAACACCTCAACTTTGGCGAGTTCTTTATACTCCAGCTTGGGCGCAGCGCGTGCCCTGCGATAATAATCTTTTCAATAGAGCGGTGGTATAAGTGGAAATCCATTACGAGGTTTATCCTTTGCGCTGCCTGTTTCATGCCATTTCTTCATAATCTTGCTTACAGCTGACTATGTCCACCCAAAACGATCTGCAGCTTTGCCCTGCGCTGCACCCGCCAACACCATCCCAATGATATGGTCACGCGTTTCCTGACAAATACTTAGCTTGTCGCGAGCATTTCCATCTATCACTTGTCCAAATCGGCGCGGTGTAGCCATAGTTATGGTGGGTTGAGTTGAGATCACGTTTGGAGTTGCATAGTGCGATGGGCAGGCATTCCAAATTTTTGAAACATAATTGTAATAATGGTATGGGACTTGGACATGTTGACTATAGAGGAGAATAAGATGATGGTAATGTGTCTGCAGCTGAACAACCTAGCTATCTTCAATGTGTGGGACGCCTCGCGCCTATTTGTATAGCAGGGCGACGAGATGGGGTAATAAAGAGGTTGAAGAGCACGCATATTACGCTGAAGCCAGGGCTGGGATGCAAAGAAGGTTCGCTTCGAGAAGAGCGCGCATACGGGCTACGTTCGAGAGGACGAGGCCAAGTATTGGGACGTCATGCTGGACGCGTGGGCGGCGGGACCGCGAAGTAAATAAGGCACGGGTACGGTTACAAGCGAGTAGCGATGTGGGTGGAGCAGACGTTCCACAGCAACCCGCAGAAGCTGAGGAAGAGGATGCGATGCCCGACGGGGCAGCAGGTGGTGCTAAAGAAGTTGGCAATGGGCCACACCTTGTACGAGTCCCAGATGATCTGCCACATCTCCTGTTATAGCGACTCAAGTCGTCACCGATCTGGGCGGCCATCTTGCCCTCCATCACCCCCATCATCGGCACCTCTATTCGCGCTCCCAACCAAGATCGAGCACTGGACCTCTAAAGTCTGTCGGACTAACGTGTCTGTGCGCGTGATGCACATGTTCGCGTGATGCACACCCCCACCAAAATTGCGATCTCAAAGATGAGGCTGCAGAGCCACACACAATAGCTATTATTATAAGATTTTGTAGTAGAGTAGTAAATAGAAGCTTGCGAGTAATTTAGACTATCTAAATTTTGCCTAGAGGCTAAGGTTATAGCTAGAGCGAGTAGTTTTAAGTAGAGCTACTAAGCTATCTAATAGCTACTTAAATCTCTTTACTAGTATAACTTTACTAAAATTTAATATTTTTTAAAAACTTTTATTATATAAAGTATTAGTAAGACTTATATTATAGTTTTATAGTATAATATATTTATAATATACTATATTCTTATTATAATTAACTTTTTAAAATAACTACTTATTTTTTAAGCTAATAATTTTTTAAAAGTATAATAACTTTCTTAATACTAGGTATAATATATTTTTATTTATTCTAGTTTAAGTCTATTATTATAGCTATAAATAGGCTTAAAAACTACTTAATATATATACTATTAAAAAAGTTATTAAGGTATATAAATTAAGTATATTAAAATAAGTTTTAATCTCTATATTTTAGACTTAATAATTATAATAATTTATAAAACTTTAAAATATTATAGATTTATTTATAAAGTATATTATATTAAAATTTTATAGTATATATTCTTATATCTATATAGTTATACTAATTAAAATACTAATAATTTTATTTTTTAATATTTTAAAGTATTTTATAAAATACTCTATTAATAAGTATAAATTAAAGAAGTTAAAATTTATTATATACTATTTATAACTATAAAATTAAAATAAAATAAGTAATTATTTTATTTTATAACTAT